>CM064566.1:58107387-58122790 GCA_032716605.1 Paralithodes platypus | reverse complement strand
CAACACGCAACCATATTTGGAAGTTTAAAGTTAAGAGATTAGGCCTAAGCACAAGTTTATTTGGAATTTTTGTTTTGTTTTTCATAATATATTATGTTCTGGGTGTGGTGTCCCGAGTTCGAATCCCGGGAGGGCCATATGTTTTCGTTAGTGTATTCAAGTACATTGTGGTTTGTAATTGATGATTAATGTTACGAACGGGGTGTTAGTTATAAGATCTCTTCTACCTGGAACAAAATTCCCTCAGAAGTTGTAACTAGCTCTTCAGCAGAACATTTGAAGAAAATGCACATTTTGATATGAGAGTACTGCACTTTACAATATCTATTCGCCTATGGGGGGGGGGGGGGTGTGGGGGGCGCCTAATAGTCATAATCCTTAAATGAGCTGTAAGGTCCGTGAGATACTAACTATTTGTTGTAACTTCTTGAAACTGTCTCAAATCTCTATTCGCCTATATTATTCCCCTTAAATGAGCTGTAAGGTCTGTGAGATACTAACTATTCGTTGTAACTTCTTGAAACTGTCTGGTCTGAGGGGGCGCTCACCCAGATTCCTTCCTCCCACCAAGCCCCAAGTTCAAAGTCAAAGCCTAGGTCGTGAGTTTTATCGTGTGTGGCCTGCCTTTGCCGCCCCTCACACTTCCCAGCCTCATTTCTCTCCAACTTCAACACTTCCTCTCGAAACTTTCCGTCCTCTTCCTTCAGCTCCATGTATCTTTATCCTTCATTTCCTTTCACTAACTTCAGACTTAACACTTCCTCTCTAAACTTGCTGTCCTCTTCCTTCAACTCCATGTATCTTTTTCCTTTACTTCCTAGTTTCCTTCCACTTACTCCAGACTTCTTCCTCATCCACTTCCTTTCGTTCCATTCCCTCTACTTTTCCTTCCACTAACTTCAAACTTCTTCCTCATCCCCTTTCTTTATTTCTTATCCGTGTGGGAGAGAGAAAAGGGATATAAACACCAAATAAGGAAGAGCACTTTATTGACAACGTTTCACAGATAGCTTCTTCAGGTGTCCCGGCCGAAGGCCGGTTTCTCTTAAAATTACAGGCTCGCTATCACTTGCCAGGAATAAGTCGACACCTAAATGGTTCGAAAGGTCTTGATATTGATATAGACATTGGACGAAAGGTCTTAAAATCGACAAACTAATGGGCCGAACGTCTTAAAATCTGAAAACTAATGGGGCTAAACATGAGGGAGAAGGGGGCCAGCAGACTCCCCCCCCCCCCCCCCTTAAGGAAAGGACTAGGTTAGGAAATCAAGAAGAAAATAGACTCAGAGGGAGAATTCTTATCTCACACACACAACACACAAATAGATAAATACACACACACACACACATACAAATAGGTAAATACACACACACACACACAGAGACACAAACACACACACAAATAGATAAACACACACACACACACACACACACACACACACACACACACACACACACACACACACACACACACACACACACACACACACAAATAGGTAAATACACACACACACACACACACAGACACAAACACACACACACACTTATATATACCCCAGCACCGTATATTGCAATTCTGAGTCAGTCTGTGAGAGTTGGGTGATGACTCTTGACTTTTCTTTGGAAGTGAATGAATAGCCTGAAAGAGGAACTTGTTGGTGGAAAGGGAAGGAGGAAGGAGTGCGCTCAAATTGGAGGAAGGGAGACTTGGAAGGAGTTGTTATATAATGGAAGGCTATGTTCTATATAAACACACACACACACATACACCACACACACACGCA
This sequence comes from Paralithodes platypus, assembly GCA_032716605.1. Classification (NCBI taxonomy): domain Eukaryota; kingdom Metazoa; phylum Arthropoda; class Malacostraca; order Decapoda; family Lithodidae; genus Paralithodes; species Paralithodes platypus. The sequence goes on along the minus strand of CM064566.1, from coordinate 58,121,004 downwards.
CGTAAATACACACACACACAGTTCCCCTACAACACAATACCCATCACCCATCATAACCCCCCACCACCTCAACATTCCCTTAAAAAGTGCCAGCGTTTAGCCCCAGTCTCAGGCCCCTTATAACCTACCTACCACCCACACACACACAAACCTACACACATACAGACGCATAAACCCCACATACGCACAAACTCACGCACACGCAGCAGCAATCGGTATATTTCATTTCACATTTTCATTCAATGGCTCCTTCGCTGACAGTCTCTCAAAACTATCTTGAAGTCCAATTCCTACCACACATTCCTCTCTCTCTCTCTCTCTCTCTCATCAATATTCTGTCAATTTTTACCAAGCATTTTTTTGAGAGACGGAGATAGGGTGACAAAAAAAAGTATCGGGCCAAGAGCTGCTTCTTCTTTCTTTCTCATCGTGCGTCAACCTTCTCCCCCCCCCCGTTCTCTCTCACTCTCACCCCCCTCTCACTTTCTCTCTCTCTCTTCCTCCAATCAGTTTCTATCTCATTACCCAGCCTTCCTTTTTTTTTTTTTTTTTTTTTAATATTTTTGAAAGATAGGCAGGACTGGACTCATCATGATTGGAGCCCACTCTCCCCACCACCACCACCACTCTCTCCATCACCACCACCACCACCACTATCCCACCACCACCACCACTCCCCATCACGACAACCATCACCACCACTAACACTCTCTCCACCACAACCACCACTAACACACTCTCTCCACCACCACCACCCCTACCACCACCACTCTCCACCACCACCAGCAATAAGTGGTTTGTGTAGGGTAGTGGAGGCCTTCATCTCACATCTCTTTTGATCAGTTCCCTTCATCTTAAGGGGTCGTATCGCATCAACCTATCATCTATCTATCTATCTAACCATTTATCCGTCTATCTTCTCTTAATCTATTCTCTACTACTACTACTACTACTACTACTACTACTACTACTACTACTACTATTTGTTTTCCCACTCAGCCTGTGCATCCCCCCTTATGGACTCTAAACAAGGACAGAACAGTCTACTACTATTACTACTACTACTACTACTACTACTACTACAACTACAACTACTACTCTTATATACTACTACAACTACTACCGTACCAATAAGTCGTGTGTGGAGCGTAGTGAAGTTCCTCATCTATCGACTCTTTTGATCAATGTCCCTTCATCTTGGGAGGCTTATACCTTATCTATTCATTCATCTCTCTCTCTCTCTCACTCACTCACTCACTCTCTCTCCCGTTCTCTCACTCTCCCTCTCTCCCGTTATCTCTCTCTCTCTCTCTCTCACTCACTCACTCACTCACTCTCTCTCTCTCTCCCGTTCTCTCACTCACTTTCACTTTCACTCTCTCTCTCTATCTCACTCACTCTCTCTCTCTCCCGTTCTCTCACTCACTCTCTCTCTCTCCAGGTACGATGTATATAATTATAAAGCTATATTAGGGAATCCAAACCATACCTACCGTATTTTAAATAGCCATCTTTTAAATCTAGATAGTAGCTATAATCTATCTAAACATTTAACAGTAACTATTAACCATAGACATATAGTATTAATTACATTTCAACACAATGTTATTGTTTCTACAACTTCTTCAGTTTTCAACCAAGATACGTTACTTCAGAAATAATTAAATGTAACATACGAACAAACAGTGAGAAACAACATAATTCAGTGGTTTAACAACTTATGTACCGGTATATGTAGTGAGAGGTTAGCAGTGTTCAGTTATGTTAAGGGGAGGCAGACCCTTTGTTTTGTCTATTAATTCATTTATTCATATATTTGTTTAGTTTCCTCCCTAGACCTCCATCAAGCTTAGAAAAACACCCCCTAGATAAATTTGTACATTTTTCGGTAGAAAATTTTCCCGGCCGAAGGCCGGTTCCTCTTAAAATTTAAGGCTCGCTATCGCTCGCCAGGAAAAAATCGAAACCTAAATGGCACAAAAGGTCTTAAAATTGACAACGAAATGGGGCGAAAGGTGTTAAAATCGCCAAATCAATGAGTCGAACGTCGTATAATCTCAAAACTAGTGGGGCTAAACATTAGGGAGAAGGGGGTCCAGAAAAACGGTCTGCCTCCCCTTAAACATTATGTAACAGTATGTGTAGGGAGGGGTTCAACAGTGTTTAGTGGTGTAAACCTTATGTACCGGTATGTGTAGGGAGGGGTTCAACAGTGTTCAGTGGTGTAAACATTATGTACCGGTATGTGTAGGGAGGGGTTCAACAGTGTTCAGTGGTGTAAGAACTTATGTACCGGTATGTGTAGGGAGGGGTTCAACAGTGTTCAGTGGTGTAAACATTATGTACCGGTATGTGTAGGGAGGGGTTCAACAGTGTTCAGTGGTGTAAACATTATGTAACAGTATGTGTAGGGAGGGTTCAACAGTGTTCAGTGGTGTAAACATTATGTAACAGTATGTGTAGGGAGGGTTCAACAGTGTTCAGTGGTGTAAGAACTTATGTACCGGTATGTGTAGGGAGGGGTTCAACAGTGTTCAGTGGTGTAAACATTATGTACCGGTATGTGTAGGGAGGGGTTCAACAGTGTTCAGTGGTGTAAACATTATGTACCGGTATGTGTAGGGAGGGGTTCAACAGTGTTCAGTGGTGTAAACATTATGTAACAGTATGTGTAGGGAGGGGTTCAACAGTGTTCAGTGGTGTAAACATTATGTAACAGTATGTGTAGGGAGGGTTCAACAGTGTTCAGTGGTGTAAGAACTTATGTACCGGTATGTGTAGGGAGGGTTCAACAGTGTTCAGTGGTGTAAGAACTTATGTACCGGTATGTGTAGGGAGGGGTTATCATTGTAAGGTAAGGTAATAGTGTTCTCCCAAATATATGAAAAGTATATACCAATATCAATTAATATTGATTTGTGGTATTAAGATATGGGATTAGTTTGGCCACTTAAATTAATAAACAATTTACCATATACAGTATTGCCTTACAGTTACAGCCGGACGATTTAATTCAACATAGACAAAGTGTTTCCTAAGTATATTACAAAGGTATAAACGTACTTGCAACACAATTCATAATAGACACTATCACACACTATAACCAATCAATCATATAACCAATCAATCATATAACCAATCAATCATATAACCAATCAATCATATAACCAATCAATCATATAACCAATCAATCATACAATGCTACAAATATACGGTTAATATATTATGTAAAATAAAAATACATTAGCAAATAGTGTGATGTCAATTTATAAATCCATGTATTATCCCAAATACATGCGGAGTAATAAAACTTATGAGATCAATGCTTAATTAAACGTACTCAAACATAAACTATTATAAAACTGCGGTAGTTCTGCCCTATTTATTAATCTAACTATGAAATATGAATTAATGTACAATATATTATATATCAATTTATACGAGGAACGATTAATTACGAGAGAATTCCATAAACTGATACAAAAACACGTTCGGTAAGTACTTCGTTATTAATCAGCCTGAAATACGAATAGATAAAAAATACAAAAATAACACAAATAAAATCTCAACTTCCAATTACAGAAGATCGTATGAAGATCGTATGAAGGTCGTATCGTACAGTGGCGCTAATAAGTCATGTCTCAGCTGTCATTACGTTTGGCTTGCTCTGTGCTGTATTAATGTCTGTCAGATGTTGAATAGGGTGGGTAAGTGTAGGAATATGGTTGTCTATGTCACTTAAAAAGAAGAAATCATGCATAAATACTGCTGATACCAATTATTAATCAAAACATAATGGGTGCCGAGACATCACTTATTAGGCCGACTGTACCTAACCTAATATAAAACACACAGTAGATAGGCCCTTGTTATTAAGGGGAGATTTCCACTTAAGGGATGTTTTTTCTTTACTCCCTTCTCCCTCATGTTTAGCCCCATTGCTTTTGATATTATAAAACGTTCGCCCCATTAGTATAGCGATTTTAAGAACTTTCACCCCATATTAAGACCATTCGTGCCATTCAGGTGTCGATTTTATCTTGGCGAGCGATAGCGAGCCTGTAATTTAAGCGGAACCGGCCTTTGGCCGGGACATTTTTCTACCGAAAAATGTACAAATTTATCTTGAAAGGGACTCAAGGGGGTATAATTTTAAGCTTGATGGAAGTCTAGGGAACAAAGTAAATACCTCCCCTTAATCAAATCGTACAATATCAATAAGTCTAGCATATAAAACAGACAATATTACACTCGGTGATCCAATATCCCAGCCACTTGTGTGTATACGTTGGGTTATTATATATCTTATTGATCACTCACTCACTCACTCACTCACTCTCTCTCTCTCTCTCTCTCTCTCTCTCTCTCTCTCTCTCACTCACTCACTCACTCACTCACACACACACACTCTCTCTCTCTCAGCACCCCAAGTCATTTAAAGGGCCAATCTCCCCCACAGAGAAGAGTACACAAGACTAGAATGGGAGGAGGAGGAGGAGGAGGAGGAGGAGAGAGAAAGGAGGTACCGGTATCCCTGGTAAGGCTATAATAGGAGACTGATACAGAGTTGACACAGATTCACACACACCACACAGACTACATGGTTCCTACAAGATGGTCCGACCCTAAAACTATTATATAACCCTTTCAGTACCAGCGACGTGTGAAATATTTTAGTCTAGCTATATTTAGACGATATTATGCAGCTTAGGAAGGATCTGTGGTAGTTAAAAAGGGCTAGTTGAGAAAGTTGAAAGGCTTATTATGGCTAGAGGTCCTTCCTAAGCTGAATGAAATCGCCAAATAGTTGCCAAAATACGATGAAGAAGACGTCACTGGTACTGCACGGGTTAAAAAAAACAAAAAGCATCGGTGTGGAATACAAGCGTCAACATCTGATTATAGGCTATGGTATGAAACATTATAAGTACCGGTATCTGAGATAGGCTATTTCCATTAGATGACCTTACAATTTTGAAGTTGTTAATGAGAGAAAAAAATAAAAAATAAAAAAACGTACTCTTGATCGATTTTATGTATATTTATGTTATTAACTTATTTATGGAGAGAGAGAGAGAGAGAGAGAGAGAGAGAGAGAGAGAGAGAGAGAGAGAGAGAGAGAGAGAGAGACTGAGAAAGATGGGGCGGGATAATACTGGCCTAATCATTATCCCTAATATGCAAATGAACCTCTCCCTGGGGGGGGGGGGGGGGGGCTCTCTCTCTCTCTCTCTCTCTCTCTAACTAAACACACTGATCGACCAAGAGCCACGGTATTAAGGGGAATCTCTACTTGAGGGATTGTTTTCTTGACCCCTTTCTCCCTCATGTTTAGCCCCATTGCTTTTGATATTATAAAACGTTTGCCCCATTAGTTTAGCGATTTTAAGAACTGTCACTCCATACTAGGACCTTTCGTGCCATTCAGGTGTCGATTTTATCCTGGCGAGCGATAGCGAGCCTGTAATTTAAGAAGAACCGGCCTTTGGCCGGGACATTTTTCGGTAGAAAAATGTACAAATTTATCTTGAAAGGGACTCAAGGGGGTGTAATTTTAAGCTTGATGGAGGTCTAGGGAACAAACTAAATACAGTACCTCCCCTTAAGTGTATGGGTTTTGTTTGATCAGACATTAGCTTCCTATTAAGGGGAGGTTTTTAGTTTATTACCTTAACCTCCATCAAACTTAAAATTAAACCCCCTTGACCCCCTTTCAAGATAAATGTGTACATTTTTCGGTAGAAAAATGTCCAGGCCGAAGGCCGATTCCTCTTAAATTTCAGGCTCGCTATCGCTCGCCAGGATAAAATCGACACCTGAATGGCACGAAAGGTCCTAGTATGGAGTGACAGTTCTTAAAATCGCTAAACTAATGGGGCAAACGTTTTATAATATCAAAAGCAATGGGGCTAAACATGAGGGAGAAAGGGGTCAAGAAAAAAATCCCTCAAGTGGAGATCTCCCCTTAAATATACTTAAGTGTTCATTTAGGGCAACTCGATATAGAGCCAAATTGACCACACTGTGTTTGAGATGCTACCAACCAGCAACTTGACTTCCTTGTGACTCACACGTTCAACACCCCACACCACGTCTAGTATTGCTAACGACCCCCTACTGCTAACTTCCTCCCTCCCTCCCCCCTCCCACCCACACCCTCTCCCTCTTCCCCCCCCCCCCCTCTCTCTCTCTCTCTCTCTCACTCTCTCTCTCTCTCTCTCACTCACTCTCTCTCACACACACTGGTCAATATATGAATAGGTAGGCAGGTCTGATCACGTGACCTATAGCCAGATTGGGAGAGGCACACGCAAACATATGAGAGAGAGGGGGGGGGGGGGACGAAGGAGAGGGAAGGTTGAGGAAACAGGCGAAGGGAGGTGGGAACGTTGGGTGTGTGTCGTGTGTGGTGAGAGAGCGAGAGAGAGAGAGAGAGAGAGAGAGAGAGAGCGAGAGAGAGAGAGAGAGAGAAGGAGACGAGCGAGAGAGAGCGGAAAAGAGAGATAGAGAGAGGAGAAGCGAGAGAGAGAGATGAGAGGGAGAGAGAGATAGAGAGAGAGGGGGGGGGGAGGAAGGAGAGGGAAGGTTGAGGAAACAGGCGAAATGGGAGGTGAAAGTGTGTGTGTGAGAGAGAGAGATAGATGAGATTGAGCCGACGAGATACGAGAGAGAGAAGATAGAGAGAGAGAGAGAGAGAGAGATGAGAGAGAGAGAGAGAGAGAGAGAGAGAGAGAGAGAGAGAGAGAGAGAGAGAGAGGGGGGGGGGGGACGAAGGAGAGGGAAGGTTGAGGAAACAGGCGAAATGGGAAGTGAGAGTGTGTGAGAATGAGAGGGCGAGTTAGAGAGTGAGAGAGAGCCTGGAAAGTTCAATGATATGAGTCTCCAATTACAGGCTCCTACGCTTCCACCTCAAAGAATACAGAAAAGGTAAGTTTAATTGAACCAATAAGCCAACCAGAGCGCTAACTTAAATATTCGCTCGCAATTTGATCCACTGGTTATTCTATAGCCTACTCGATTTTTTTCCAGCTGATCATAAATTGAATCTCTTATTAGCTGATTTCTCGACACTTAACCCTTTCACGCATTTATGACGCAGAGGTTGCCAGATTAGCAATAAGAAATAGAGTTCTCTCACTCTTATAATTATCTCTCCAAAATTAGTTTTCTGCCCACAGCTAACTCAAAGAGAACTGCAGAGGTTGAAGTAACTAAACTAAAGGTTTCTAAATACCCCTGATGGTAACAAAGGCTTTGAAGTATCCCCAATAGGCTCAAAATCGCGTCATATGTCGGAGAAGGATTAAGAGCGTCTTATAATCGCCAAACTAATGAAGCGACAAATGTCATGTTTCAAAGACCAACTTAGGTTTAGTTGCATTTCAAAGAAGGCTATAAATACAATAAGTGGTGACTAGTTAGTGTCCCAAGCTTTGTGGAGGAAAGAGCTGCTCCCTCAAATAGTCTAGTTCATCAAGCACAGGCAGCAAACAGATTCGGGGGGGAGCAGCTCTCGTCGAGGCCCCTGACGGACGGACGAACTTCTCCAAGGTAGGTGATAGCTACTTAACCCATTGAGTACCAGGGACGTCCTTTTTCATCCTATTCTGGCGACTATTAGACGATTGTATTCAGCTTGGGAAGAACCTCTAGCAATGATAAGGCTTCAAACTATCTCAACCAACCCTTTTAACTACCACAAATCTTTTCTAAGCTGCATAATATCGTCTAAATTTAGCTAGAATGAAATACATCACACGTCGCTGGTACCGTACTCAAAGGGTTAAGGAGAAAAAATATGAATGAAAACAGAATAAATCAGAAAATCAGAACATATTGCAAAACGAAAACCAAATCTAGAGCGAGGTGAGTGTGGTCGAGCATCCACTATAAATAATGAATGAGAAATAAAAAAACAAGTTGTAAATGAATGAGAAATAAATAGTAAAATAAAAAATAAGTTGTAAATGAATGAAATAAATAGTAAAATAAAAAATAAGTTGTAAATGAATGAGAAATAAATAGTAAAATAAAAAATAAGTTGTAAATGAATGAGAAATAAATAGTAAAATAAAAAATAAGTTGTAAATGAATGAGAAATAAATAGTAAAATAAAAATAAGTTGTAAATGAATGAGAAATAAATAGTAAAATATAAAATAAGTTGTAAATGAATGAGAAATAAATAGTAAAATAAAAAATAAGTTGTAAATGAATGAGAAATAAATAGTAAAATAAAAAATAAGTTGTAAATGAATGAGAAATAAATAGTAAAATAAAAAATAAGTTGTAAATGAATGAGAAATAAATAGTAAAATAAAAAAATAATTGTAAATGAATGAGAAATAAATAGTAAAATAAAAAAATGAATGAGCAAGGTCAATAGGGTGTAAACACAGTGTGAGGCGAGTGTGGTCGACCAGAGACTGTAAAACAAATCTGGGTAGCCTATACAAAAAGGTACATAAAATCATCGAGTTGAGTAGCCTATATTGATAGTGACCTACCCTTGATCCTTTGATATACCGTAACTTTCTATCCTTATATTAGATATATATGAGTATAATAGTATATCACTTCCAACATACCTTAAGGGGGTAGTGCTTGTTCTTTGGTCTATACCGTATATTTATTTAGTACCCTACCGGTAATTTATGTTTGAGTTTCCTCGCTAGACCTCCATCAAGCTTTAAGAAAAAATAATACCCCCTTCCAAAATAAATGTGTACATTTTTCGGTAGAAAAATGTCCAGGCCGAAGGCCGGTTCCTTCTAAAATTACATGCTCGCTATCGCTCGTCAGGAAACAAAAGTCAACACCTACAGTATATAGCACGAAAGGTCTTAATGTTGACAAAAAATGGGTCAAAATATCTTAAAATCGCCAAACTAATGGGGCAAACGTCTTAAAATCTGAAAACTAATGGTGCTAAACATGAGGAAGAAGGGGGGACCAGAAAAACTACCCATCTCCCCTTAAGATATTATGTTACCTCCACCAACCGACTTTACTCCTAAACTCAATTAATGAAATCCACAAATACATGTGGCAGTCCAGGGATTCGAACCTAGGATGCTCACACCGAAATTCAGTGCATTTATCCATTGCGCTACGAAGACAGTTAAAGAATGGTGGATGTTAGTGAATGTGGTGATATATGAGGTAGTAGAAGTAAGGTGAGAGATTGTGGACTGTATAATATAAACAGTAAGACAGTGTGAGATGTTTTAGTGGTGGTGAATGTGGTGATAGTATAATGATAGAGTGTGGTATATGTCCTAGTGGTGGTGAATGTGGTGATATATGAGGTGAGAGAGTGTGGACTGTATAATATAAACAATGAGTATAAAGACAGAGTGTGAGATATGTCCTAGTGGTGGTGAATGTGGTGATAGTATAATGATAGAGTGTGGTATATGTCCTAGTGGTGGTGAATGTGGTGATATAGAGGTGAGAGAGTGTGGACTGTATAATATAAACAATGAGTATAAAGACAGAGTGTGAGATATGTCCTAGTGGTGATAGTATAATGATATAGTGTGGTATATGTCCTAGTGGTGGTGAATGTGGTGATATATGAGGTAGTAGTAGTAGTAAGGGAGGTGAGAGTGTGTGTGGTCCTACAGCTGGTCACCTTGGCATCACTACCACCACCACCTTCCCTTGACTCACCTATACCTAGCCTACACCACCACCACCTGACCCACCTCCTTCACCACCACCATCTGACCCTCCTCCACCTGACGCAACACACAGCCTATAATATGTTCGTTCAGGTGTCAGGGGGGTCTAACTCTCCCTTTTATGTAGCCTACGAGCGCGCTCCCGCGCGCTTTTTGTATGTGTGTTCATTGGTGTGTTCTTCCTGATAACACATGGGATGGGTTAGTAATGAAGGAAAAACAACATAAAACCGCTCACTTTGGTCATTTGGGGGTCCTGGGGGTGGCGGGGGAAAGTCACAATTAACATGGGGTGATGGGTAGGCAATATACTAGAAAATCACTCCCGCGCGCGCCCACACGCACGTGGCTGGACTTGGGGGGGGGGGGGGGGGGGGTTGCCAACCATCGGTATTGTTTCGTGGGATCCTAAAGTAGTTTCCATACAAATCTGAACCCTCTAGGTGCCATAGGACAAGAATAAATAAGGCGGATCATGCAACTGTTGGACGCTGGGACTGTGCATTACATACATAGCCTAGGCGACGCATAACGCGTGTCGCTGGGGTCCAGTGGGTTAAAAAGGCCTCCAGCAAATACCAGGCTTCGAACTAACTCACTTAACCCTTTTCACTACCACAGATACTTTCTAAGCTGCATAAAATCGTCTAAATATAGCTAGAAAAAAAATATAAAAGACGTCGCCTACTATATTTCTAGAGTCCATAATACTGTGAGTAGGCCTATGATAAGATAGCAGTGTAGTGGAGTGGTGGTGGTAGTGGTGCCGGGGTGGAGAAAGGTGTTTATTAGGTGGTTGGTGGTCCCTGTAGTAGATCAAGGTGGTTCGGGCAAGGTCAATTCTGATTACCTTAGGATATAATGAGACAGGTAGGAAAAGGTGTACAGTCCACCTCAATTATTAGGGAACATATCCACAAATTCCATTTTTAACTGTGTTGGTGGTATAATGGTTTAGATGTTTATGTTCTGGGTGTGGTGTCCCGAGTTCGAATCCCGGGAGGACCATATGTTTTCATTAGTTTATTCAAGTAAATTGGGGTATGTAATGGATGATTAATGTTAAGAACGGGGTGTTACTTAATATTCATATTATCACCATCCCACCAATTAACTCATAAATAATTCCAATCGATGAAACTAATGAATACATGTGGCACTCCAAGGATTCGAACCTAGGATACTCACACCGAAATTCAGTGCACACTATCCATTACACAATCAAGACAGTATGTAAATCGTTAGTTAAAATAGAACTTCAGAGGCTATCAACCCTTCTGGATTATTAAGCCAGCACACTGTAAGTCAAGAATAGCGTCATGACTGGAGACCCATTTCGAGAACTCCAGTCCTTTATATAGTTTGTAATGTGAAATGACTTCCTTGATGACGCCTAGATCCTGTTAAGGGGAGATATCGACTTGAGGGATTTTTTTCTGGACCCCTTTCTTCCTCATGTTTAGCCCCATTGCTTTTGATATTATAAAATGTTTGCCCCATTAGTTTAGCGATTTTAAGAACTTTCACCCCATATTAAGACCTTTCGTGCAATTCAGGTGTCGATTTTATCCTGGCGAGCGATAGCGAGCCTGTAATTTAAGAGGAACCGGCCTTCGGCCGGGAAATTTTTCTACCGAAAAATGTACAAATTTATCTTGAAAGGGACTCAAGGGGGTGTAATTTTAAGCTTGATGGAGGTCTAGGGAACAAACTAAATACCTCCCCTTAAGTTGCTGGAGCTTTTAAGGGGAGGTATAAGGTTTTTCTGGACCCCCTTCTCCCTCATGATTAGCCCCATTAGTTATGAGATTTTAAGACGTTCACCTCATTGGTTTGACGTTTTTAAAACCTTTCACCCCATTATTATGTCAATATTAAGACTTTTGGTGCCATTTAAGTATCGATTTACTTCCTGGCGAGCGGCAGCGGCAGAGGTCAGAGGCTAAGATTTCTGCCCAACCCAGAATGAACGGACTTTACCACAGTTTACCTTCACCATGGTAACTTATTTCAACACCAATCTACCTATTAAAGACAGGTCAGTCAGCTGGAGGACTGGCTGGATGCCAATAGCCCACCCGGGAATCAACTAAAAGTCAAACAAACACTATAGGCTACTCTGTTTATTTTCAGCGGACGATAAATTGATTTTTTTGTTTTTTTGTTTTTGTTTTCTATGTGAATGAGGGAGACAAAAGGCATAACTGTCTGCAGCGAGTGCCTCCCCCAGATGTCAAAGAGTGACAGGGCCGAAATCAAGGGACGTGCGAGCTAAAATGCCTGGACACACGGAGTTTGAAGCAATTTAAGTCTAATGTGAATGAGGGAGACAAAAGGCATAACTGTCTGCAGCGAGTGCCTCCCCCAGATGTCAAAGAGTGACAGGGCCGAAATCAAGGGACGTTCGAGCTAAAATGCCTGGACACACGGAGTTTGAAGCAAATTTAAGTCATACGAAGAGGGAAAGACTGATTCTGAGAGAGAGTTCCAGAGCCTACTGATTCCTGATTCCTCAAATGCAGCCAATACAACAGGCAATAGAATACAAAATGTAACAGTTAGGAGACTTGAATTTGAAGGTAAATTCAATATAAAATGCAGTAATAAAAAGCCTTAGGGAGAAAGGGAGTTCGTCATTAGATCACAACAGAATCAGCGCGGCGAGTGGAAGTTAAGGCGAGTTAGCGACCTAATGAACGAGAGGAAAAGGTAGGTGGATGGGTGGGGGTGGGGGGGGGGGGGGGGGGGGGGGGGGGGGGGGGGGGGGGGGGGGGGGGAGGTGGAGAAGGATAGATGGAGGTGGAAAAGGTGAGATGGAGGTAAGGAAGGATGAAAGGGAGTAATGGAGAGAGAGAGAGAGAGCCATCTGTATATTAGCGTTGACACTGAATATTCCATCGACACAAATAAATATAGACATACAGTAGAGAGGGAGGGAGAGGGAGGGGGAGAGGGAGAGGGAGGGGGTAGAGAGAGAGAAAGTGGTGGTGGTGGTGGAGGTACTTATATATCTACTCCTGCCCCACCATACTTGGTCAGGGAACCCACATACTAAACATTCTACCCACACACACACACACACACACACACACATATACAGTCACATACACACACACTGACACTCATACACACACACACACACACACAGAGACACTAACACATACACCAACATTCTGCCCACATCCCCCCCCCCCCCCCACACACACACAGACCACCACGTCAACCAACACTCAAGTGATATACTAACATTCATTACATCTACCAACATACAGTACTGCACCAACCAACATAAACTATACTAAAAACTATTTCAGCTGATGGTAAATTGCCATATCTTCATCATAATTACTAGGCTATTTCGAAGATTTGTAGCGAAATATGTTGATGATTAGGCTATGAGAACTTGTCAATAGGATGATGCAGAGACATCGTAGGTTCATATGTTTACATTAAGTACCGGTACGGTATGGAGAAATCAGCTACTAACTACCACCATCCCGTCACTCTACACAGCCAATAATCTACCCTTGCACCTCAACCACCACAACCACCACCGTCCACTACAACAACCAACCAACCAACTACCACAACTACCAACATCCCGTCAGTCTATAGAGGCAATAATCTACCCTGGTACCACAACCAACCACAACTACCACCGTCCACTACAACAACCAACCAACCAACTACCACAACTACCAACATCCCGTCAGTCTACGCAGCCAATAGGGCCTAATCTACCCTTGCACCACAACCACCACCAACCAACTACCAGAACAACCAACCAACCAACTACCACCATCCCGTCAGTCTACACAGCCAATAATCTACCTTTGCACCTCAACCACCACAACTACCACCAACCAACCACCACAACAACCAACCAACCACGACAACTACCACCATCCCGTCAGTCTATACCAACCAATAATCTA
>CM064566.1:58079887-58102387 GCA_032716605.1 Paralithodes platypus | reverse complement strand
TTACCCATTGCTGGTGGGGTGGCCGACACGAAACAAGAGCTAGAAGAGAAAACAACCATTTTAAAAGTTTCCTTATTCTCAGGGTACAGGGACCACTTTCGCGTTCCCTCACCCGTTTATCTCTGTCTCATAGGAGTAGGATTGTTTAGTACAAGTAGGGAGGAGGATTCCTTAGCTCCCCTTGCCCCCCAGAACAGGAAGACCCCAGTGAAAGGAGAAAAAGAAAGAAAAGTAGGACAGTTAAACAGACAGACACAAACAGCTAAGGTTGGGTAGAGGGTGCCAAACCTCACTCTGGATAGGACCAGCCCTCACCATCTTTCATACCATTGTTTAATGCTTCTGTAATAAGTTCATTTGAATAATGATAATATTTAGTACATTAGGCCCCCCCCCCAGCCCACCAAATCCCCCCCCCCCCCCCCCCCCCCAACCCCCCCCCCACCCCCCCCCAAATTTACTTTAGCTTAGAAAGTATCTTCAGTGAATGAATACGGTACCGTACCTTGGTCAATATTAATCTCCATTTATGACTAAAGCCGCTGTCACACGAGCGCTTTTTCCGTCAATTTTCCATGAGCAAGTATTTTCTCGTATTATTTCGGGACTTTTTTCGCACTGGTATCGGGAAACTACTAATGAAGGTTAGAGTATGGTTGTTAGGGCGACCTGAAAAATTCTGATAAAGTGAAATTTGTAAAGCTTTCAGACCATAATTGCTCGTAAAAATTGCTCGAAAAGGGGCTCGTGTGACTCCGGCTTAAGTCTGAAAGAATTTAAGAAACCTCACTCACTCGCACTCTCTCTTCTCTCCCTTTGCTTTCTTCTCTAGTGCTTGGCTTTTATTTCTTCCCTTCCTTCTCTGTTGTTTTCGCCCGCGTTTCTCTCCTTCCCTTCATGTCTTACCCCACCCTCCTTCCTTCCTTCCATTACCGGTGCTAACAGGTAGATGGATGGAGAGATAGATAGACAAATACATTGCTAAGTAAATATATAACAAATATATCGATATACAGTATATATTGAGAGAGAGAGAGAGAGAGAGGGGAGAGGAGGGAGAGGGAGAGAGGGGAGAGAGAGAGAGAGAGGAGAGGAGAGGAAGGAGAGAGAGAGAAGAGTGAGAGAGAGTTCAGAGAGACGAGCGAGAGAGCGGAGAGGGGGAGAGAGAGGGAGGAGAGAGAGGGGCGGGAGAGGAGAGAAGGACGAGGGAGGGAGGAGAGAGGAGTGAGGAGGAGAGGGTGAGAGAGGACGAAGGAGTAGTAAAGTAGCTGTGATGGGATGAGGAGAGGAGAGGAGGGAGCGACGAGAGAAGAGAGGAGTGGCGAGGAGGGAGGAGGAGAGAGAGGGAGGGATGGAGGGGGGGGAAGAGGAGAGGGTAGAGGGAGAGATGAGAGGGAGGAGGGAGGAGAGAGAGAGAAGGGGAGAGGCGGAGAGTGGATGACGCATGAGAGGAAGAGAGAGGGGAGAGGAGAGAGAGAGAGAGTGAGAGTGAGGAGGAGAGGGAATGCGAGATCGAGAGTAAGGGAGATGAGGAGAGAGGTGATGAGAGAGAGACGGAGGGGAGAGAGGACGGCGGGGGAGGGAGAGAGGAAGGGAGTGGTGAGGGCGGAGAGAGAGGTGATGAGGGGAGGGAGAGAGAGAGGAGGAGGAGGAGAGTGGCGAGAGCTCGATGGGGGAGGAGAGAAGAGAGAGTTAAGTCGTAGCTAGGAGAGACGAGGAGCGAGAGTAGGTCGAGATGGGGGAGAGAGGAGCGAGACGACGGGGAGAGAGGGAGAGAGGAGAGTGAAAGAGGACGCGGAGGAGAGAGAGGAGGAGAGCGAGGACGAGAGAGAGAGAGGAGAGAGTAGAGGAGATGAGAGTGGGAGAGGAGAGGAGAGTATGTTATGGGATCGGGAGAGTAGAGAGAGAGTAGAGACGAGAGGAGGAGGAGTACCGGAAGAGAAGGGGAGAGGAGGGAGGGAGGGAGTACATAAGGAAAACTTGAGAGGAGAGGAGGGAGATGGGGGGATGAGACGGAGGCGAGGTGGAGAGGGAGAGAGAAGGAAGTGGTGATGAGAGAGAGCGGAGGGAGGAAGGAGGAGAAGAGGGAGGAGAGAGAGGGGAGGGGGGAGGGAGAGAGAGGGAGTGGAGAGAGTGGGGAGGGAGAGGAGGAGAGAGGAGTGTGATGGAGAGAGCAGTTGAGAGTTAGGAGAGAAGTGAAGGATGAGCTCGAGGGTAGGGGATGAGAGACAGCGGTGAGAGAGAGAGTGGGAGAGAGGAGAATTGGAGAGTACGCGTAAGTGGAGAGACCCAGGAGAGAGGAGGGCGGAGACGAGGAGAGTGAGAGGAGAGGAGAGACGGAGAAGTAAGGTATGAGGAGGGAGGGAGGGCCGGAGAGAGTGGGAGAGAGAGGATCGGGAGGAGGGGAGGAGAGGAGAGTAGGAGAAGGGGAGAAGGGGAGAGGGGTGGAGGCTGGGAGAGGGGGAGAGGAGAGAGAGTGGTAGAGAGAGGGGGGTGAGGGAGAGGGAGGGTTGGAAGGGAGGAGCAGGGGATGAGGAGAGGAGAAGTAAGTAGGTTGCGTGTGAGCGAGGGAGTTTAGAGAGTATGAGAGGAGAGGGGCAGAGTAAGTACAAGAGAGAGAGAAGTTAGTACAGAAAGAGGAGGAGGAGAGAGGGAGGGGAGGAGGATGAAGGAGGAGGAGGAGAGGAGAGAGAGAGAGTGGGAGAGGATGAAGAAGAGAGAGAGAGAGGAGAAGGAGAGAGAGAGGGGAGGGAGGGGAGAGAATGAGGGAGACGGAAGAGATGGAGAAGAGAGAGGAGAGAGGGAGAGAGAGGAGAGAGGGGGGAAGGAGAAGGAGTACAAGGAGGGGAGAGAGGGGAGGGAGGCCCCCGGAGGGAGAGAGAGGACGGGGGGAGGGAGAAGATGAGAGGGCGAGGGAGGATGAGAGAGTGGGAGGGAGACTGATGAGAAGTAGTAGAGACAGTAAGAGGAGAGAGAGGGAGAGTAGAGGAGAGAGGAGTGAGTGAGAAGGAGAAGGAGGGAGGCGAGAGGAAGGAGAGCGGAGGGGGTGAGAGGATGGAGGAGAGGAGGAGAGAGGAGTAGAGGGGGTGGGAGAGAGAGGGGGAGAGAGGAGAGAGAGGGTGAGCGAGAGAGGGAGGAGGGAGAGATGAGAGAGAGTGACAAAGGAAACCTTCTGTGCTCTCTCTTCAAAGCAACAACAGGTCTAGTGACCCTTCTAGGCTGCTTGTCCTCCAAAACAGAGGATCAAGTGTCCAGAGAGAGAGAGAGAGAGAGAGAGAGAGAGAGAGAGAGAGAGAGAGAGAGAGAGGGAGAGAGAGAGAGAGGAGGGAGGGAGAGAGAGAGAGAGGAGGGAGAGAGAGAGAGAGAGAGAGAGAGAGAGAGAGAGAGAGAGAGAGAGACCACACCATCACACCCCACTTATTATTTTACCGGTATATTTAAAAAAAACGATATAGGAGGTTGATAAGTCGGGTGGGGGCAGGCTAATACATCAATTGTTAAGGGGAGGTATTTAGTTTGTTCCCTACTTTTTCATCAAACTTAAAATTACACACTAGATCCCCTTTCAAGATAAATTTGTAAATTTTTCGGTTGCTCTTAAATTACAGGCTCGCTATCGCTCGCCAGGAAAAAATCGACACCTTAATGGCACGAAAGGTCTTAAAATTGACAGAAATGGGGCAAAATGTCTTAAAATATCCAAACTACTAGGGCGAAGGTCTTAAAATCTCAAAAGCAATGGGGCTAAACATGAGGGAGAAAGGGGTCCAGACAAAAATCCCTCCAGTGGAGATCTCCCCTTAAACACACTCTACTCAAATATAAGAGAGAGAAAGTGAAAGTAGGTAAGAGCTACAAGAAGTTATAGAGAAGGGTTAGTATTCCAAAGACCTGGTGGTCTATCCAATGGAGATTATGCCTATCGAGTGAAAAATAAGTGAAGTTGTATAGTAGAGTACGGTACCGTACCGGTATATCAGTACTTCATACTAAGAGTGCAACATACCGTAATATCTGCTCTTTTCTTAAACTGTTCTGAACGATACCGATACTGAAAGAGTGTTTTATACTTCTGAGGGAAGAGATACCGGTACCGGTTAGTGTGTTGGTCCCGGGTATACCAATCCTTGTAGCAAAGTGTATCCGCATACAGTATGTTAAGCATTTAACATTTGACTAGATGAAAACAGAAGCAGAAATTATGGAGACTTAATGAGGTATTCCGGTACTACTTTTAAATGTACTGTACGGTAGCTATACGTACAGTTGGCCACATGACACTTCCTGAATTTGTGTATGGATGGAAATTACTATGACTGAATTAGAAGTGTATTTTATTATGCAATAGTTAAAATATATGACCAATTAACAGGTTAATAGAAAAATCATCGTGTACAGTCCTTTATGGGGAGGTGTGGTGGAGTGGTCTTGCCACTGGACTGGTAATCCAATGGACCCGGGTTCGAATCCCGATATGTCAATGGGAAGATATTATAGAGATGGAATTTGTGCTATACGGTACCTAGTATCAGTGCATTACCACAAAGCCCACCGAAACGCCAACAAAAATAACCTCATTGTTCCCTGATTAAATAGCACAAAACTACTGGTACACTCGGATGCCAGTCTCTAGCTCACTCATAAATATTCGTTCCGCAGGGTGTCAAACCGGAGGAATTTAGTTTGAAGGCTTGCATGCATACGAGAAGGAAATTAACGTGAAATAACATTGTTTTGGCCATTTTATCACTTCCAAAGACATAATTTGAAGTATAGACCATAATTTTATCTTGGCGCATATATATATATATATATATACAATAATAAAGACAACAAATAAAGGACTCTGCTTTAATTTGGCACCCTGATTATTGGACTTCACCTTATATCACTGGATACGAATTCATGAATATAAGTAATTTTATATACCGGTACATCATCTATAAAACTATACATACCGGTACCGGTACTATTTACTAAGAATCGAGTTATATCCTAAATTCAATCCAGATAGTTATATCTACGTAAAGAAAAACATATGGGTCCACGAATTCTTATGGGTGGCCTAACGACTTTGGCGTTCATCGTTGCCGGCCAAAGGCAAAACGCAAAATGTGTCGTACAGTAACTTGTAATTACCTCTAGACGACAAGCAAACACACTGCTACTAACAATGATCACAACAGAGAGAGAGAGAGAGAGAGAGAGAGAGAGAGAGAGAGAGAGAGAGAGAGTGCGAGTGTACTTACTCTAGTTGTACTTACTCTAGTTGTATTGCGGGAGTGAGCATGCTCGTTATTTCCCGCCTCCTATATGTGTAGGTGTTATATGTATCGTTGGAATGGCTGTGGATGTGTGTGCAGTCTGTATTTTTAGCCAATTGGCGACATCGGAAACGAAGGCTTAGGGTGGATCTGTATGGTACCATTCTCACTATAGACGGTACCGTCTCGCCCGAAGGCTTAGGTAGCCATCAGCTTAGGTGAACCATATGATACCCATCTCGCCTTGTACCATTTGCCAACCCCAGATGGGACGTCACAACGTCGTCCACTTATTCCAGGTACCTATTTACAGCTAGGTGAACTGAGGCTAACACATGAAAGGAGACAAGCCCAATTTGTCTCCGCCGGCCGGGGATTGAACCCCCGACCCCTCGTGTGTGAGACGAGAGCTCTACCTACTAGGCTACGGGCTGTGTGTGTGTGTGTGTGTGTGTGTGTGTGTGTGTGTGTGTGTGTGTGTGTGTGTGTGTGTGTGTGTGTGGGGGTGTGTGTATGTGTGTGGGTGTGTGTGTGTGTGTGTGTGTGTGTGTGTGTGTGTGTGTGTGTGTGAGCCAATAGCCAAAATATCATAAATATATTTTGAAACAAATACCCGGCAGTTAAATTTAGTAGGCTACACAACACAGACAGCTGTTGATTTAGCCTGTATACTACCAACACCGAATCGTAACTCAAACATAACAAAGAAATAAACTAAATACCGCTAATAAGGGAACACACTATAATTAGCCCTAATAACAACACCCGATTAGAAAACGGGAGGCAACAAAAGGAGAGGGTTCAGGGTAGACTTAGACAAAAGACGCAAGCAAGCACAGGCAGGGAGGAACAAAACAATGGATCAATAAAGACAACACACGAGACACACACACAAAACAGAGAGGACAATGAGCAACGGGGGTGAGGAGAAGAAAACATGTACTGGTTGTTGTTGTTGTTGTTGTTGCACACTGTAGTAGAAGTGACAGGCATAGAAAACGTTTCGGGGGAGGATGTAAATTATAAATACGGATGTGTGTGTGTGTGTGTGTGTGTGTGTGTGTGTGTGTGTGTGTGTGTGTGTGTGTGTGTGTGTTACTCAGTTACTTGTTCGTCAAGGGGAATCCACGCAATGCGAGCTAAGCTCATTATTATCGCGCCTCCTTAACTGGGAATGTATTGCGTGAAATGCATGTTAAGTGTTTTATGTACTGTTGGAATGGCTGTGGATGTGTGTGTAGTCTGTATTTTAGCCAATTGGCGACATCGGAAACGAAGGCTTAGGGTGGATCTGTATGGTACCATTCTCACTATAGACGGTACCGTCTCGCCCGAAGGCTTAGGTAGCCATCAGCTTAGGTGAACCATATGATACCCATCTCGCCTTGTACCATTTTTGCCAACCCCAGATGGGACGTCACAACGTCGTCTACTTATTCCAGGTACCTATTTACAGCTAGGTGAACTGAGGCTAACACATGAAAGGAGACAAAGCCCAATTTGTCTCCGCCCGGCCGGGGATTGAACACCCGACCCCTCGTGTGTGAGACGAGAGCTCTACCTACTAGGCTACGGGCTGTGTGGGTGTGTGTGTGTGTGTGTGTGTGTGTGTGTGTGTGTGTGTGTGTGTGTGTGTGTTGTGTGTGTGTGGGTGTGTGTGTGGGTGTGTGTGTGTGTGTGTGTGTGTGTGTGTGTGTGTGTGTGAGGGATGGATGTATATGATAGCCTGTAGAAGGGTTTTGTATATAGGCCTAATGTTAACACGAATACAGACAACTTGAGAGGATATGCTTAGATAAACAAATACATCTAGGAGAGAGAGAGAGAGAGAGAGAGAGAGAGAGAGAGAGAGAGAGAGAGAGAGAGAGAGAGAGAGAGAGAGAGAGAGAGAGAGAGAGAGAGAGAGAGAGAGAGAGAGAGAGACTCAATGTATCACACACAGAAGTAGGCCTACCGTATATTGTAGTATCGTAGGCGGCGGTAGGCCTAAGAAATATGGTACCGGTAGCCTATATATTTCATCCATAAGCATTCACAAAATATCAATATACAAGATAAAATTATAATGGAACACCAACATATATTAATTTAAAGTATATATAGCCTAAATCACGTCACGCGTTCTATCTGTAAAAAAAAAAACTTTTCGTCAAACTGGTGTAGAAATCCTTATTTGTTTGTGTGATGCAAGTACGGTACTATTTATTTATTTATTTTATTTGTTGTCTATGTTCCAACTCTCCGCCTCCAGACATAGGCTAACTGCCTGTGTGGCTATACTCTATTTTTGTTTCCAGCTGATGGAAAATTGAATCCCTTAGTAGCAGATTTATCGATACTTAATGGAAATATATGAAACTACTATGGCTGTGTGTCGTATTAATGCCAAGTTTTCTTAATTAACATCATATTTCGCTACAAAATCTACCTTATAGCCGAGGAACTAAGATAGAAACATGGCAATTTACCCTCAGCTGGAAAAAAAATAGACTATATTAAGACATAGATATAATTTGAATGTTGCAACCGTCTCGTTCGTAGTCTAGGCCAAAATAGACCAACGATACCCGGTTGTTATTTCCCCGTGGCCCGTTGCAACTCTGACTACTCAAAGCTGCAATGCCACTTCCAAACTGTCTTACCGGTATCTCACAATCTCAGACATATCTCCCTCTCTCTCTCTTCATACAATGCTACATCCAGGCGATTTTATTTAATTTAGAAAAAGTGCTTAAAGGGAAATGAGTCGTTTTTCTAGTCCCCTTCTTCCTCATCTTTAGCCCCATTAGTTATCAGATTTTAAGACGTTCGGCCCATTGGTCTTGGGGGTGTTTTTTAAGCCTGATTGAGCTATAGGGAGAAAGCTAAAGAAATACAGTAATTAAAAGATCCATAACTAAGCAAATATATATAGGCCTAGCTCCCCTTAAGATGCTGCTATTTTGTTGTCTTTTTATTTGTATCTATTTTTAATTTGTTTTAGTTAGCCTATAATAATTACCAGACCAGTATGATCATTTGTTTTAGTTAGCCTATAATAATTACCAGACCAGTATGATCATTTGTTTTAGTTAGCCTATAATAATTACCAGACCAGTATGATCATTTGTTTTAGTTAGCCTATAATAATTACCAGACCAGTATGATCATTTGTTTTAGTTAGCCTATAATAATTACCAGACCAGTATGATCATTTGTTTTAGTTAGCCTATAATAATTACCAGACCAGTATGATCATTTGTTTTAGTTAGCCTATAATAATTACCAGACCAGTATGATCATTTGTTTTAGTTAGCCTATAATAATTACCAGACCAGTATGATCATTTGTTTTAGTTAGCCTATAATAATTACCAGACCAGTATGATCATTTGTTTTAGTTAGCCTATAATAATTACCAGACCAGTATGATCATTTGTTTTAGTTAGCCTATAATAATTACCAGACCAGTATGATCATTTGTTTTAGTTAGCCTATAATAATTACCAGACCAGTATGATCATTTGTTTTAGTTAGCCTATAATAATTACTAGACCAGTATGATCATTTGTTTTAGTTAGCCTATAATAATTACCAGACCAGTATGATCATTTGTTTTAGTTAGCCTATAATAATTACCAGACCAGTATGATCATTTGTTTTAGTTAGCCTATAATAATTACCAGACCAGTATGATCATTTGTTTTAGTTAGCCTATAATAATTACCAGACCAGTATGATCATTTGTTTTAGTTAGCCTATACTAATTACCAGACCAGTATGATCATTTGTTTTAGTTAGCCTATAATAATTACCAGACCAGTATGATCATTTGTTTTAGTTAGCCTATAATAATTACCAGACCAGTATGATCATTTGTTTTAGTTAGCCTATAATAATTACCAGACCAGTATGATCATTTGTTTTAGTTAGCCTATAATAATTACCAGACCAGTATGATCATTTGTTTTAGTTACCCTATAATAATTACCAGACCAGTATGATCATTTGTTTTAGTTACCCTATAATAATTACCAGACCAGTATGATCATTTGTTTTAGTTACCCTATAATAATTACCAGACCAGTATGATCATTTCTAAGCTACCCGGTACCGAAAATAAAACTGTACAACAGTAGAAAGAATATTAAAGTTATTACAAAAGATACCGTACTACTTAGGCTATGCGTGACCGGCAGGGGTGATAGCCTAATCGCTTTACAAGGTACCGTACCAAATAATGTGTATTTAATCAATTAATATAGTCAATGCTATTTATATTATTATTCGATTGTTTTGCCTATAGGCCTAGGCCTATTTGCATTTATTATGTTTCGTTTTCTCAAACACAAACTTCAATATAATGTACGGTAATTTACTTTACGTATACCGGACCATTTGAATTGGAACTTTAAATGCCATATCTGTTCGGGCTCTGTCTCGAGTCGGCCACCCCCAGCTATGGGGTATGTGCCTGAGTAAATATATACATTATACATACATCTATCTATTGCCAAACATCGTAATCCCCAAAAGGGGGTGACCGCCTCCATGTGTTTCCATATGCCAAGGCAACTCGATAATCTAGTTTGTACAGAACGGTACCGGACCTGTACATTATCACGGGGGAGGGTCGCTTACACCCAAGCTGCACAACCGGTAATGAAGATGGCAAATAATAAATAAACAAATGGTACCGTATATATAAATAGACATAAAAATGCTTGAATATTTTGCTAAGATATGGCCATAATTATTTGACGTAAATTAATTAGGCCTATGTTCATATAATTTTGCTTTAAATATTAAAACGCCCAACCTTTCTACCTGGTTTATGTCGCAGTGGCCTTCAAATAATTAGCATAGTTGGGCAATTCTGACCATATTCTACCAGTCTGACATATATCCTATAGGCCTAGCCATCCTATAAAGGTAGCCAGCGTAGGTACAGTCGTGGTCATAAATTATGATACGTTCTGAAGCCTAAAATTGCTGATAAAGACAACCTCTGAAATACACATATTAGGCATAACATTAATTAAGATATTCCGTTCAGCCTGAGACAGCTTCGATTATGTAGCAAATTAATGAACGCAACTGTACCATACCACCACAACAGTATATATATATATATATATATATATATATATATATATATATATATATATATATTAAGTGGTAACTCTACTGGCCACCAACCTTGTACCGTACGACAATTTTGCCATCGGGGTTGTTGCAAGTTAGCACAACTGGTTCTCGTAGCTCACAGCACTGGTGACGTCACTGGAGTGCGTAACTTACGGTATTTACACGACACGTTAAGCCGATATCACACGAGAGCTTTTATAGTCAACATTCGATAATCAACATTTTTCTGGCAACATTTCTTGAATATTTTGCAACGGTATCGGAAACTAGACTGATGATAGATGAATTTAGGCAACCGAAATATTATAAAGGTTGACCACATAAGCTGCCAGACCAGTGTTGAGGATAAATGTTGAGTGAAAAAGCGCTCGTGTGATACCAGCTTTACTTGCATCTCTCCTATTCCTGCAAATACCTGCAGGACTACTATATTACCTAAGAGTGTAATAGCTCAGCCCCGAGATTTTCTGCTAGAAATAAATGTTGCAATACGCCTCCAGTTCAGTTTTCAGTTACAACACTCAGCATGTCATTGCGTTCACACCTCTGTCTTTAACAGCTAGCACACACACGCACACACACACACATTCATACACACCTTCTCTCATATCCTTACTCTCTCACTCTGTCTCTCTCTCGCTACAACTAACCAGTTTATTAAAGTCAAATTGGCCTAATTGCTATAATGACTAACGCCTCGGCAAAGCCACCACTGCCGTTAATTACTCACTTGCCACACTCAGCAATACCGGTACGCAATAACTAACCCAATTCTATTTTATAACATCAGTCATTGGCTTTCTGGAACTATCTGTTAATCCATTCAGTACCAGGGACGTCATATTTATCAGATTCTGGCAACTACTAGACGATTTTATTCAGGGTGAGTGTTAGTCCTATCCAGAGTGAGGTTTGGCATCCTCTACTCAACCTCAGCCGTTTCTCTCTGTCTCTTTTACTGTCCTACATTTCCTTCTGGGGGCAGGAGGCTAGGAATCCTCCTCCCCTTGTATGTATAATCATCCCACTCGACGAGACAGAGAAAGGGGCGAGGGAACGCGAAAGTGGTCCCGGACTCTGAGAATAGGATATTTTAATGTTGTTTCTGTTCAGGCTCTGTCTCGTGTCGGCCACCCCCAGCAATGGGATATGTGCCTGAGTAGCCTATATACGTAGCCTACATACATACAACATTGGACGACGATATGCAGTTAACCCTTTCATCACGTTTTTTACGCAATTTTGAGCCTATTAGGGATACTTTAAAGCCTTTGTTACCATCAGGGGTATTTAGAAACTTTTAGTTTAGTTACTTCAACCTCTGCAGTTGTCGAGTTAGCTGTGGGCAGAAAACTAATTTTGGAGAGGTAGTTATAAGAGAGAACTATTTATTATTGCTAATCTGGCAACCTCTGCGTCATAAAAACGTGAGTTTTTAAATAGTTTATTGAGATAATATTTACCTTTGAGTCTTCGAGATAGCTAAAAAGTTAAATACGGTACCGGTAATTCTGGAAATGGTAACCATAATAGGACGACAAATACGTCATCATGCTAAAAGGGTTACGGTACCGTACTCAAACACTACGGTACCGGTACTCAATTTGTAGGTATCATATTTTTGTTTTATCTTAGACATCGTGTACTAACTAAACTACCGGTACCTCATCCCGTGCAAACTGGTTAATCTACGCGAAGAACACTGAAAGGAGAATCACGACTCATTATTTTCATTATTTACGAGACTACCGGTACCGTACCTTTGTTATCACAAGAGGAAAGTTGGGAGGAACCTTTAGAAGAGTCGTAAAGAGACAAGTTATAGGGGAATCAAAGAAAAGACAATAGTAGTTAACCCATTCAGTGTACAGTCGCGCTAATAAGTCATGTCCCAGCTGTCATTACGTTTGGCTTGCTCTGTGCTGTATTAATGTCTGTCAGATGTTAAATAGGGTGGGTAAGTGTAGGAACATGTCGATATATCTCACACAAATAGAAGAAATCACGTGTAAATATTGCTGATAGTAATTATTGATCAAAACATAATAGGTGCCGAGCATTCACTTATTAGGCCGACTGTACCATGACGCATTTTGTTTTATTATAATTGGGCATTACTAGACGATGTTATTAACCCCTTCTGTACCGGCGACGTCTGTTTTAATATACGTTTTGCTATATTAAGACGATTATGTGGTAGTAAAGAGGGTTAAGGGAGACTATTATAAGCCTGTTATTTGGTGGAGGCCCTTTGAAACATAATACAATCGTCTAATAGTAGCCAGAATATAGCCTAGTTAAAAGGACGGGACCGGTAATGAAGGGGTTAAGATAAAGAAAGATGTATGGGATTCAATGTCTTAAGGGAAGGTATTTAGTTTGTTCCCTAGACCTCCATCAAGCTTAAAATTACACCCCCTTGAGTCCCTTTCAAGATAAATTTGTACATTTTTCGGTAGAAAAATTTCCCGGCCAAAGGCCGGTTCCTAATTACAGGCTCGCTATCGCTCGCCAGGATAAAATCGACACCTGAATGGCACGAAAGGTCTTAATATGGGGTGAAAGTTCTTAAAATCGGTAAAGTAATGGGGCAAATGTTTTATAATATCAAAAACAATGGGGCTAAAGATGAGGGAGAAAGGGGTCAAGAAAAAAATCCCTCAAGTGGAGATCTCCCCTTAAAGGAGATCCCTTAAATGAGAAATGGGACCCATTAGATTGTTAGGCGTCTTTCCAAAATTTGAAATCGTTTAGCTTTTAGCCAGAATAGAAGCAAAAATAAGCCATATTACTGAGAGGGTTAAGCCTAGACCATGTATCTATGATCAAGTTAAAAACAATGAATACACTCTACGGAATATACGCTATTCTTTGGGGAGCAGACCTTCTAACCGGACGGTATTTTTGTCCACTTACAAGTACAATAGTCAATGAATCAAGTACAGTACCGGTATTATCATTATTATTATGTACCTGCTTGTTCTCACTAAAATCGTTCAGTTATTACCTGTACAGTATTTATGTTTTTATCGTCCTTTCTCTCATGATAATATAATTTTAATCTTATGCCCGAGAGGGAGTAGTTGGAATACAGAAACATAAATATATACCGTACCGTATACTACTTAAACTTTATTTACCTTATATCTCTCACTAAATATCTTGGGTTATCCCTATATTTTCGCCATTCCTATTCGCTCATGTTCAGTCTCTGTCTCCCATTCTCTCTCAAGCTTTATCTACATTCCTTTCTTCACTTCATACTCCAATAGTAGCTTCTCTTTTTCCGCGCTCGCATTTCTTTCTTCTGTAATATTTGTCAGTCTCTCTTTCTCTCCCTCTCTATCACACACACACACAGTCTCTCACTCTCTCTGGCAGTAAGAAATGATGTCCAGACGTCACAAAGCCTTGACCGAGGTAAGTAAATGACAGACAGACAGACAGACAGCCGACTACTATTCTTGCCCGACATGATACATGCACACATAATCACTCCCCCCCCCCCTCTCTCTCTCTCTCAATTCCTTCGGTTATCCCTATATTTTCTCCCTCCCTTTCTCTCGTTATTATTTTTCAGTAAGTCAGTCAGTCAATTTCTCTCTCTCTCTCTCTCTCTCTCTTAGACACACACGCACTGTAATAACACATACACACACACTTACTTGCGAGCAATTATAAATATACTTACTACTACTGCTAGTACTACTACACAAGATTTGCAATTCTTACCGGTAAGTAATGGGTGGGGCATACCGGTACACACACACACACACACACACACACACACACACACACACACACACACACACACACACACACACACACACACACACACACACACACACACACACACACACACACACACACACACACACACACACACACACACACACACATGCCTTGGTTAAGTAAAGACGTACAAATACATAGCAACGCAGCACAGTACATACACATGCATCAAAAGAACCCATAAAACACACGCGCATACTCTGGACTAGTAAAATGACCCTCAGACACGCAGCCAACATGAAAATCACTTCTCAAGACTCACGCATACACACGCACACCCACACTTACTCTTATCACTGTACCACTCCTATAACATTACTGATAGCTACTACTAGGCTATTAAAATGTAAAACTTGCAAACTAAACAAACCAAAACTGGGACAAAGACAATATAAAGGCAAAACAACTATCAAAATCGCGAAATTAAAATGTAAAACTTGCAACTTAAACAAACCAAAACTGGGACAAAGACAATATAAAGGCAAAACATCTAAGCAAAATCGCTGTGTGGAAACAACGCTTACTAAAATATAATCTATGAAATAAAAGAACACAATCCACATAATAAGTCTCAAATCTAAACCCTTTTGTATTAGTCATTATTATTAAATATTATTAAATTTACCAGAACGTCCCCGACTTCCCAAATTGACTAATTCCTTTAACGTGACGATAGTGCGTTGTTATGTGCGCGATTACTTTGCTTGGGAAACAGATTAACTTGCTCTTGTAGTAATGTACACCGTATGTGGTGGATTGTGTTCTTTTATTTATAAATCATTATTTTACTTAAGCGTTGTTTCCATATAGCGATTTTGATAAGTTGTTTTGTCGTTTTACTGTGTTCATATAAGTTTTGGTTTGTTTATTTTGCAAGTTTTACATTATAATACAATACCGGTACATAGTTAAGGTTTGGCTTCATAGTTTCCATTACCCGTATGCGCCTGGAAGTGATTATATGACCAAAACAATGTAATTCCATGCACATTTTCCTGCATATAACATATATTATAACTCATTCCCTAAAACAATTTTGCTCCAGTACGCCACCCAATACGACCCTGCTAGGGCTACACATAGGTTCCAGGACATCTCAACTAGTAGACCATTTCAACCAGTGAAAAATCAACCAAGACCAACCAAACCAGTGCCAAAATATAGTACTAACCTAACTGTATTGGTTGATTTGGTACTGGTTGAAATGGTCTACTGGTTGAGTTGTCCGGTCACCCTACACATACATGCATACCCTCACCCTGCTCCTTATCATTCCCTTTAACACTAACACTATTGCTGACCCCATACATTCATGCATAATCTATTTACCGGTATATAGGCTATAGGCCTACACTAAAGGGTAGGGTATTATTCAGGTATATCTCTCTTATATATATATATATATATATATATATATATATATATATATATATATATATATATATATATATATATATATACCGTATATATAGAGAGAAAGAGAGAGAGAGAAAATAGTACATCAGCTGATGACCTAGGGCATTTCAGCTTCCATAGAAGAGGGTTACAGAGGAAAAGGAAGCCTCGTAACATCTTATTTATATAGGCTACTTCAATTTTTCGGCTAACCTCTCGCAGCCATCATCAGGGAAAAAATAAAAATCAAGATCCCTATACAATAAAACATACCGGTACCTATAGAAAATCAACAAAAATGGAACCAGGAATGTAGAGCAATCAATATATATTCTACTTATTACTCATAAATGTATACCCGGTATGTAATTATATTTCAAAATAAAATAATTCTTAAATTAAGACATACTGGTATTCCTTTAACCGAAAACCTGCAGCAGTTACACAATTAGTAATTAACTTTACAGTCGTGCAACACTTCAAAACAGTTCAATTCAAAGTACCGGTAATCAATAAAATGTGTAGCCTATCACTGTCACATAATAAGTTAATGTATGACCAGCCCACAAGTTCCTCAACACACCCTCACACATGCCAAGCACAACGGTGACATAGGCCTACTGAACTGATCTACAAGTTGTAGCAAGATGGGATGGACAGGTTGGAGTCTAGCCATCTTGTTTGATGATGATGATGATGATTATGATGATGATGTTGAGGTATGCCTTAAGTATCGGCCCCTTGATTTTAATAGGAGCAGTACAATACAGAACTTGATTGCTGTCAAGTTTGGAGATTTTGCCAAGAGTAAAGTTGCCGAAAAACTCGTGTGAATCCACATTTAGGCAAGGAAATATTAGGCATCGAAAATAGGCCTAGCTTATGAAAGTTGAATGTAGCCTATTGAATGAATAAGAAGGATATGGTATTTACACTGACCCTCCAGACGATTAAGTGGTGGGGTAGGCACTAGGCTATGTGGTAGTAGAGCACTATAGTCTATTCGCTGTAAGTAGGCGACAAATCATGACCTCTAACCTCTGTAACTAAAACAAAAACGACTAGAGTAATCGAGCTGACCATTTCGGTCAATATTTACGAGTCACACCACAGCTGGGATCTCATTTTTAACGGAAGTTTTGGGTTCCTATCATTCTATGCTTCATTGCTATATACTTTTTATCCACCGGAAAATATTTTTTTTTCTTGTTTTTTTTTTTTTTTTTTTTTTTAGCATTAACCTAACCAAAAAACCTAACCTAACCTAACCTAATAGCCCCCAAATACATTTAGGTTAGGTTAGGTTAGGTTTTTAGGTTAGGTTAATGCTAAAAAAAAAAAAAAAAATAGGGCCTAATAAAAAAAAAAAAAAAAATCCGGTGGATAAAAAGTATATAGCAATGAAACAGAATGATAGGAACCCAAAACTACCCTTAGAAATGAGATTCCATCTGTGGTGTGACTCGTAAATATTGACTAATATTTCTACCATTTGGGAAGAGTCAGTCAAGGAATAGGAGGTCATGATTTCTCGCCTACTCCATTTGGGAAGAGTCAGTCAAGGAATAGAGGTCATGATTTCTCGCCTACTTACAGCGAATAGACTGTCACTATAGTGCTCTACTACCACATAGCCTAGTGCCTACCCCACCACTTTCTCGTCTGAAGGGTCAGTGTAAATACCATATCCTTCTTATTCATTCAATAGGCTACATTCAACTTTCATAAGATAGGCCTATTCTCGATGCCTAACATTTCTTTGACTAGGCTAAATGTGGCTTCACACGAGTTGTTCGGCAACTTTCATCGTCAACTTTACTCTTGGCAAAATCTCCAAACTTGATGGCAATACTATCAACGATTAGATACAACAACAACAACGATTAGATAGAAGGTAGATTGTTTCAAGTTAAAACATTATTAGTCTAAATTAGAAGCGGTCAGATAAAAATGACCAAACAAAGAGATTAGGCCTAGTACATTATTATTATTATTATTATTAGGCCTAGGCTAGTCTACTATCCACTTTTACATAACCAAAACTCAACCTCATCATATTGAGTATAAAATGTTAGGCTATGGGAAAGATGAAATGTGAGACGTAGCCTAGCCTATATATTTTTTTTTTTTTTTTTTTTAAACAAGAAAAAAAAAAAAAAAAAAAAAAAGTAGCCTAGCCTATATGGAACAAACGTAATACGGGTGTCTGTAGGCCTACCCTCAGTCCCTGCACCCTCAGAGAATAAGCCTACATCAACTAGGCCCTACTACAAATAATAGATTAATATCAGATTACCAGTAGCCTACATATAGGCTATCAATTAAATATATCTTAATCACGACGTTAGTGGCGGCTGGCGCTGCATAGGCCTAGGCCTATAGGCTATCAAACATTCTAAAAATAAAAAAGTACTTCCTTCACACGTAAATACAATATAGCCTAGGCTATAGCCTAGGCTATATGATACCAGTTTGCGCATAGCCTAGGCTATATCACAGCACAGTTTCACCAGAATCCACATTATTATAGTAGGCCTATAGGCTAGGCTAATAGCCTAGTCTACTATTCTAGAATAGTCCCCAGTGGACAATGGACTCCCCATCCACATCAACACTTCCAGTAGGCTAGGCCTATCATGGTACATTCGTATTTGTATTTTGGTTTTGCTAATATTAGATAGCCTAGGCCTAATTTGGATAATTTTATTGATTTGTAAGTCAAGAGGTTTATTCGAGATAAATATTACCCTTTCGCTTCTTTAAGCGTCTTTCGAAGCTGAGTAGGCTAATATCTAGGCCCTATGTTAGACAAAATAGTGAAAGAGCATCACAATACTGAAATGGGCTCAAATATAGCCTATAATCCCACCCCGCACTGGCCACACACACATAGCCTACTGTACATACCATAGACCCCTTTACACCGTCACAGCGAAGCCTTAGCCTACCCATACACACACCGTCACAGCGAAAGCCTTAGCCTACCCATACACACAGCGTGACAGCATATAAGGTAAACTGGTAAAGTACACAGCAACAATGTACGCAGATAATAACTTACGCACACACATATTAAACGTACATACGCACACCGCAAGACAGTGACTAGACGGGCCCCAAGCGGGAAAATCAATTGCTAGGACCAAGGGGAAGGTTGTAATAATGTGTGTATGGGACGGGGGCGGTGGGGGTGGGATCCAGTCTGCTTGGGGGAGGCTACACAAAAATCGGGCCATTCTCCAAATATATGAATGTGACAACCCGCTATTATCACCTCGTGGTGTTTATAACGAGTAACAGAACACGTACCTGGAGGAATTGAAGCGCTTCTTTATGCCTTTGAACATTTTGACCACATGAGGGAAGGTTTTCGACGTGCGCCAGTCTTGTTACTATCCTCTCTTCAATGTCACTGCCCTGGCGGCTTGTTCTTTCACTGATGCCGTCTTAATCACTCCTGCGCTCTTCCCTGGCTTTCGTTTTGCTAGGGAGCAGCACAGGAATCGCTGGGAAGTCACTCACGAGTCATGACAAAAGCACCGAGACGCGATAGGAACGGGAGCAACACACCTACATCCGAGGACGCCACTCGCCAAACTGACGTGCCGTGTTGCCTGGCCCCTCTCCTCCCATGGCTCCCTCCCCCAAACAACACAAACATGTCTCGGCCGCAGCCACTCTCGCACATATCGATTCTTACTTATAGACAGAAAACCGCCTTCGCATCCACACTCATCTAAACCGCCCAACGCACGTGCATCCGGTTAAAGTGTTAGACTCGTACGGATGACAATTACAATACTGGATAGCTTAGTTAGCGCTGTGTTATCCTATCTTTATAACATCAGGCTGTAGTCTCGTCCCCAGCCACTATATCCACCTCGCACACTCCCCCCGCTCTCTCATGAATGGAATAACTGGCCACCAAATTCGAGTTACACGTTTCCTTACACAGCCAGGGTGAATAACGATGCTGTCTACCAAAACAGAGATGAAGGTGTGACAGAGGAGAGGGTGCTAAGTAAACAACAAACGTCACTAACCTGCAAACAACCTTTACTACACACAACTCACGCTTGTAGCTGGGTTACTCCACACGGCAGGACAGTTACGCTGGGGTATAAAACCTAATGATTATTGCAAGTTCGAAAATCTCGTCATAGAACTTTGGTTCAGTGGGCGTATGCATGGGCCGCTCTCGGGCAGCATGATATTTGGGAGTTGTGAACACAGAATTATGCATGGATTGGGAGAGTATGCGTAGGCTACATAGGCTATACTGTAGGTAAGAGTTACCATATAATTTATATAGTCTTTCTTTTCAACTGACGGTAAATTTCAAAGTCCCCAAGATATCTCATTTATTTTCCAGATTTTGCAGTGAAGTATTGTGCTATTTTTATAAACGTGGTCTTAATATGATGCAGAGATATTGTAATGTCATATTTGTCCATTAACCATTTAGAATCGATAAACCTAAGGGATTCAATTTATCGTCAGCTGAGAAGAAAGAGTAGCCTATACAGTAGTTACCCCTGTGTTTGATTACCTAATACAGCACTGGTAAGTTACTTACAATGTAGGCCTACATAATATGTATACACATGAGCATAAATCCTAATATATGCTAATAATAATCACTGGGGTTAATCAGTATAACAATAGTTGCTGAGCTTCTCTCTCTCTCTCTCTCTCTCTCATATATATATATATATATATATATATATATATATATATATACCGGTATATATATATATACCGGTATATATATATATATATATATATATATATATATATATATATATATATATATATATATATATACTGTATATATATATATACCTGTATATGCATACATAGACCTTGGTCTAGCCTACATAGCCTAGCCTCCTCTTCATACCTGTGATGGCATAGGCTATGGACCTGCTTTCAGATGTTTGGGGAGTGCTTTATTTTTGCTCTTAGGTTGTGTTATCATGCATGTTTTCTACCTGTGGTCATTGTCTGGTAAACCTAAGAGCTATAGGCTTTGTATTATATTTAGTTTTAGGTACATGGGATAGGTAGCCTATAGTTATATTTATGTAGTAGAATAAAATGGGGGAATCTTCAAGTTTACTTTATCGTCATATCTTAATATGATAAATAATAACATCAGTATAGGTGCTATGTTGATCGTAAATGTACTTAGAGTAAGATGTTATCATAGCAGGTACTGTACTAGGAGGGAAAAGGGTCCTAAAGTTTAGTACATGCCTTATGGGAATAAATTCGACTTGATTTTCGTGCTGTTCCGAAATTGGCGGGAAATCGATCACAACTCAAATAATCGAAATTGTGTTTGTAGCCAGGTCTTATTTTATGTGTTGTTAAGCTAGGATGCCTTTATATATCACATGCGTGTGCATGCGAAATACATAATTGAAGATACTAGAGATCTGAGTAAGTAATGTAGTATTTTTGTTCAGTAATAAAGCCGTGCATGGATTTTATAATGGCTTCTATTTCATAGCTCTCTTGCTCAGCTTTCATTAATTATGATATTGTAGGATTTATAGGATGTTCTGGTTAATGTAATGTAGTGAGCTTGGTGTGGGATTGTGATAGCATTGTTTCGGTATATTCATCATTATCAAGCATTGTAGTGCTGCTGAGTTATCTTAAATTAGGCCTATGTTGGGTTTAGAAAACACGAATTCTCAAGGTGGCCGCGCTATCAAAGACATGGTACAGTACTTTGACATCCGCAGCAGGTATATCTATTTTTTTATTAATTTCACCACACCACTAAACACCTCCCATGAAATTAATGAAAGCATATAATTATGTGATCCACCAAACGGGCGGGTATATAATTTTGTCCCGGGGCTCTGTTATACTGTAGTGCCTTATGGGGGGTCACCGGCTTTTTTTTTTATCTTTCTCTCCTTTTCTCTCTTTCCCTGGCTTGTATCCATTCGGCCCCATTCAGCCAACTGTTTTAAGACGTTTATCCCCATCCAGGTGTCGTGTGTGTGTGTGTGTGTGTGGTGTGTGTGTGTGTATATGTGTGTGTAAGAATGGAGCCTGGCCAACACACACCACCACCTACCGCGGGAAGCCTGCCAGAAAGGGTGATGGAGGGAACACAAATCTCACACCTTCTGGAGAGAGAGTGTGTGTGTGTGTGTATATATGTGTATGGGTGTGTGTATATGTGTGTGAGGATGGAGCCTGGCCAACACACACCACCACCTACCAGCAAATTAATATATGCACATAACAGCAAACTTTATCATATTACTCTTAAGGGAGCCCACCTCGCTTTTCTTTCTCTTGCTCTCCCTCTCTCTTTGGCTTGTATCCATTCGGCCCCATTCAGCCTACTGTTTTAACACTTTATAATAATAATAATAATAATAATCGGTTTATTTCAAGCCGGCAGCCAATGGGGCTGAAAATACACAGACTTAACCTAGATCTTATCCTAATGGATCAACAGACTGATCCTGGCAGCTAACGCGAGCGCCTACATACTCCCAAGGGAGTAGGACGTGGGCAGGAGACTTTGTGGGTCCCCCGAGACGATCCGCCCAGATCTTGCCTTCACGGCCAGGGAAAGTTTTTGAGAGAACTTCCCCTGCCGGCGCGTGGGATTGAACCCCCGACACCAGAGCTAGCGCTCCCAATACAGAGTAATAAGCGCGCTCGGCCACCGTGACCATCCAGGTGTCAATATTTTCCTGGTGAGCGATAACGAGCCAGCATATATATATTTTTGTTTGACAGCAAGCTAAATGTGTACATTTTTCAATAGAAACATGTCTTCGGCGAAGCCGAATTTCTCCATACAATGCTGGCTCACTATCGCTCGCCAGGAAGAAATCGATACCTTGATGGGGATAAACGTCTTAAAACAGTTGGCTGAATGGGGCCGAATGGAT
>CM064566.1:57632387-58074887 GCA_032716605.1 Paralithodes platypus | reverse complement strand
AATCAGGTGGTGCCCCTACATTCTACCCCTATTTGGTCGCACCTGGCATCCCAGGGGAACGCTGGTGTGGCCGCACCTAGCCAACAGATGCATCGGGTGATATTCCGCTTGTATTAGAGTGAGCATCGACTTTCAATCGACTCTTATTCTGCCAATTCCAGTCATGTTTGGGTCTATATCGAGTGTAAACTTGATACATCGGGCAAACACCAAGTTATATACGGGTCAATATCTGGTATTCATCCTTGAATTCGGGTTATATTCGACTCGTATGAGTTACATGCGGTTTTATGAGAGAATCATCGAGTTATATTCCGATTATCATCGGGTTATATTCGACCAAGGTTCGAGTATTTCGAGTCATCATCGGCAATTCAAAATACAATCGAACACGACCCGAATGGGTCGAATGTAACCAGAATATGACTCGAATATAACTAGATCATGACTCGATAGTTTTTTAACGGTTTTTTGACCCGATTCATCCCCCCAAGTTAACGCATGCATTAACTTTGGCCCGATTTACCGGATGATTCCACTCAAGACCAGAACATCCCAAGAACGTCCAGAAGATAACCGGAACTCACCCGAAGTGTTACCAGAATCGACCGAACATGGCTGAAATTTGAATTTTTTCGTCGATTCGGCCGGTTTCGGGTGGGTTCGACTTCTGTGTGACACGGCCTTAAAGGCTGTGTCACACAGAAGTCGAACGTTGGCCGAAGGCCGCCCTAAGTCGATGACTTGCATATTTGAACCGAATTACCCGAAAGTTACTCGGAGTCGAATGTGACCCGACAATGACCCGAATGATTTTTGAATATAACCCGAAGGACCTGAATGAAACTCGATGATATATGAAAATGAATTGAAGAAGGCAATCGAGTTCCAGGAGCTTGTCAATGCCAACCTCAGGTGTCAGATTATGTGCCGAGCCCTCATCAAGCAACAACATGAACGCCAAAAACTACCCAGGAAACCACGGAGTTGCAGTGTCAGGCCTTGGATCGCACAGAGAACAACTCACGGACACTACCACCAGTTGCTGAAGCACCTTATGGAAACGGATAGGGTCACCTATAAGTACTATCTCCGAATGGACGAGGAGCTATTCAATGAGATTGTAACCCGTGTCACACCCCGGATCCAGAAGGAGACAACCAACTGGAAGAAGCCCCTGGAGCCCGGACTGCGAGTTGCCATGACACTACGTTTCTTGGCCACTGGTGAGGCATATAAGAGCATGGCATTGAACTTACGTGTTGGTGGCAACACGATATCTCTGGCAGTACGGGAGATGTGTGAGGCCATAATACAACAGTACATGAAGGATGTCATTGTCTGCCCATCAACACCTGAAGGCTGGAAGGAGGTCGCGAAGGGCTTCAACGACAGGTGGAACTTCAGGCACACCATTGGGGCAATTCATGGAAAGCACATTGCCATACAGCCTCCAGGAAACTGCGGATCCCTGTTCTATAACTACAAACACTACCACTCCATTGTGCTCCTGGCAGTTGTTGATCACCTGGGAAACTGTATGTACGTTGACGTGGGAGTGAACGGGTCAGCATCTGATGGTGGCATTTTCCAGGTGACCAACATCCGGAAGGCGCTGGAGGATGGCGCAGCAGGCTTGCCGGCACCAGAGCCATTCCCCGGGGAGGACCATCCAGTGCCCTACTTCCTTGTTGGGGATGACACATTCCCCATGAGGGAGTGGTTGCAGAAGCCCCATCCACACCGAGGACTCAACGATGACAAGAGAAACTTCAACTACCGACTGTCCCGGGCCAGGAGGCAGGTAGAGAATGCCTTCGGTATGCTGGCAAACCGCTTCAGGTGCCTCCTGACTACCATGAACATACACCCCAGCACCGTGGAGAAGGTAGTCCTGGCTTCCTGTATACTTCACAATATGCTCATCGACCGACGGCCAGCACATCAACCCCCACCGCGTCATGATAACCAACAAAGTGACTGGATAAGGGACCCCTTGGATGGACTGGAGCCAATGCAGCGCCAGAGGGGACCAGCCACTGCCAAACTTATGAGGGAATACCTGACAGAGTACTACCACCGGCCCCAACAGCGCCTTCCCTGGCAGGAACCGGACAACTAAAGAGGTAATTTTCCAGTAAATTCATGTCCAAAGTATTCCATCGTCACATCGTATAACCAAATCAGTAATAGTAATTCTGTGTTAAATAAAATAGATATTCATGACTTCACACCCAATTTGACCCCATTTTTTAATTATTGAAATAAATTTAAGTTCTCTGTTGATTATAATTGCAATGACATACTGTATAGTACACACAATTTGAGCCCCATATTATAAGTGTGTTAAAAATTTGGTTAGTTCTCTGTTCAATATAATTGCAATGACATAATATAACACACACAATTTGTGACCCATTTTATAAGTGTGTTGACACAAAATTTCAGTTCTCTGTTCAATACATTTGCATACCAATGGCATGCATTATTAGTTTTTCAAGTGGTCTTTTTACATTTATCATAACCAGTTATAAAAAAAATAAATGTATATGAATATTATCTTAATATAAATATTTATAAAATTGGCATTACCAATTTGATCCTATAAGTTGACTTTATATTATTTTTATTAGTTCATTTTATCGATATATGTTCCCCTTTCAATCCGTATGGGACGTTAAAAATTAAGAACATGTTATTACAGTAGACATTGGGGCATCTTTTATCATACATTGCAACAACAATCAGATATGTTTAGGAGAAAGTAAAACACACTTATAGGCTACATAGAAAACCAACTTTATTTTATTTGTAATTGATACTAAATATTAGGTAAGAAAGTGTCGACCATCCGGTCGACAAAGCCAGGGGAAACATCTATGAGGCTGCCGGCCCTTGCCTGATCCACTGGTATGGCATCAGGACGTCCCAGCGAGGGTGGATAGCTCCTCCAGGATCGCGGTGTGATGGGGGCTGGTGGTTGTTGTTTTCCACCATGGTAGAATGATGGTCCCGCATTGGTCAGTGTTTCATATTGGCTGGTGTATGCGTTTGGCGTCTGTGCCGGGCGAGGCGGTTGATGGTTTGGTGTCTCCTGAAGCGGGCCAAACCGTGGGAGGTGTCCTACTCCCCGGCTGTGGGCCCGCATAGCATTGCCAAACAGCATCACCTCGATCTCGTAGTGATCCACGAGGTCTCTTGGAAGGTTCGACAGGTTGTTTTGAACGACGGTGTGGAAGAGCTTGAGGGAAGCGGTGGCTGGGGTGTCCCACTGTCTTTTTTGTTCCCACTGGCTCCAAAGCCCCTGCAGCTGTTGCTCCCCCCGTCGTAGCTGTGTGTAAACATATTTGAATTACAACATGAACAATACAATAATACATATAACATAAACATTAATGCAGTGTAGCTTATTGATAACGAATATGTGAAAGTGCAAATGTTTAAAAATAAAATTTCAGAGAATATACTACGGAATAGGATACATTGCAAATCTCATGGTATAAGTTATGAATATACTTAACTAATAGGTCAAAGTGTAAATGTATAGTAAAAATCACAATTTGAAATATAATAACAATTCCATCAATGGTGAAATCTATAATAAAACAATGCTATGAATAATATCAATGAATTAAAAACTTAATGATGAAGGCATGTTAACATCGGATAACTAATATTAATATTTACCTTGTGTGCCCGGATCGTCGACCAGCTCCTATTCAAGATCCACAACTGGGGCATTCTGAGCCGGCTTGTAGACCTGTGAAATATATAGGGTGCTTAGTGAAATTAGGACAATATTGAACATCTATTTATAAAGCAGTTCAAACAATGATTTAAAACTAATGATATGGGGGAATGAGTTATTACGTTTGAGAGTGTCATATTTTTGGTATGAAATGCAATGTTCAGGCAAATAATTATACATGTGTTTTAAGATAACGTGAAATATGGATATTAACGGACTATACCTGTATACTTTAGAGGTACAATTATGTCTGTGTGTGAATACTCCTTAAATACATGTCAATCAATAAATGTATAAGAACAATACAAATATGTAATCGATTTATAATATGCCCAATTGTTTTAGATGATTTTATATAAGTTTGATTAATGTATATTACAAATTATTTCTTGAAGAACACCAACTGATTTATTTTTTCCTTTATATTGATTGTCCTTTTGGACTAAATTGTACTTATATTGTATAAACGTACCTTACTCGTCCTGGTGGGCAACAGGGGCTTCTTCCAGTTGGTTGTCTCCTTGTGGATCCGGGGTGTGACACGGGTTACAATCTCGTTGAATAGCTCCTCGTCCATACGGAGATAGTACTTATAGGTGACCCTATCCGTTTCCATAAGGTGCTTCAGCAACTGGTGGTAGTGTCCGTGAGTTGTTCTCTGTGTGATCCAAGGCATGACGCTGCAACTCCGTGGTTTCCTGGGTAGTTTTTGGCGTTCACGTTGTTGCTTGATGAGGGCTCGGCACATAATCTGACACCTGAGGTTGGCATTGACAAGCTCCTGGAACTCGATTGCCTTCTTCAATTCATCTTCATATATCACTTGTGGAAGTGATTCGTCTGGGAAGTCGATACTGTGTTCCATGTTGCCGTGTTGAGCACCGAGGTACGAATGGTGTGGCTGTGAACCCACCCCCTTTTATATAAGCGTCTGGCAGCTGCTTTGCATAGACCGATTTTCGACTGACATTCGACTTACATTCGACTTAACTTCTTCTATTTCGGCTGTTGATCGACTGAGCTTCGGTAATCCGGTTATTTCCGGTTATTTCAAGTTATATTCGACTCATGATCGGGTCTTATTCGTTCCACATCGAGTTAGGTACTGTGATTTATCGACTCATCATCGAGTTTCATTCAGGTCCTTCGGGTTATATTCGAAAATCATTCGGGTCATTGTCGGGTCACATTCGACTCCGAGTAACTTTCGGGTAATTCGGTTCAAATATGCAAGTCATCGACTTAGGGCGGCCTTCGGCCAACGTTCGACTTCTGTGTGACACGGCCTTTAAAAATACTCTCTAATTTACAGGCTCGCTATCGCTCGCCAGGAAAATATCGACACCTAGATGGTCTTAATATTGAGAAAGAAATGGGGTGCACAGTCATAACATCACCAAACTAATGAGTCGAACGTCTTAAAATCTAAAAACCAATGGGATTAAACACGAGGGAGAAAGGGACCAGAAAAAACAGCCCATCTCCCCTTAACCCTTTCAAGCTCCAATATGCGTTTCTGTTCTGTTTCCTGGCTACTATTAGATGATTATATTCAGATTAGTAACGGTATATGGAAGTCAGAGGGTTAATTGAGACAGTATTTACCCTTATAGTACCCACAGCTCCTTCCTAAGCTGCGTAAAATCGTCTAATGATAGTCATAATAAACTGCTATAACGCGTCAGAGCTTGAAGGGGTTAATATGATTGCAAATAACTCGTTATATAAGTATTATAAATGCCTATCTTTTATTAACCCTTTGAAGTTCTGACGCGTTCTAGCAGTTTATTTTGGCTATCATTAGACGATTTTATGCAGCTTAGGAAGTATCTGTGGGTATTAAAAGGGTAAATACTATCTCAATCAACCCTTTGACTTCCATATACCTTTACTAATCTGAATAAAATCGTCTAATAGTAGCCAGGAACAGAACAGAAACGCGTATTGGAGCTTGAAAGGGTTAATGTCATCTGCTGCTAATCACCTAGAATGAAAACAGTAGAATTGAATGAAGCACGAAGTATAGAAGAAAAAGTAAAATAATAAAACAAAAGTAAAAAGTGAGTATCGAAATTCCCAATAGCTTCCCATCATCATAAATTGACACGTACACTACATAAAATAAAAGTAGTGAACAAAAAAACAACATACACACACACACACACACGAATAAAGCCCCCCAAAACGGCGACCCAGAAAAGTTGGCTCACCGAAAAATAATTCCCCATAATAAATACCCTCACAAGCGCCGTTTTTCACCCCTGGTCAAAAAGATTGATGAAACACACTAATGCTTTAATAGCTAGCATTAGCGCGTGATTCGAATGTTCCATAATAATTCTC
Organism: Paralithodes platypus; assembly: GCA_032716605.1. Classification (NCBI taxonomy): domain Eukaryota; kingdom Metazoa; phylum Arthropoda; class Malacostraca; order Decapoda; family Lithodidae; genus Paralithodes; species Paralithodes platypus. Next base: position 58,068,796 of record CM064566.1, on the reverse strand, counting down.
GTGCCATGGATTTCGCATCTATAATTTAATCATTTACCGTGTCCCATCGAACCGCGGGGAAATATGCAAAATAAAAAATGCAAATCAGAAAACGGAGCGGGCTAGGAGGAGAGGGGGTACTGCTCCATTATTTTGTGCCTGACATATTATCCTGAGTGCCTGTGTGTGTGCCTGGCTGCCTGTTTGTCTGTATGTTCCCCTCGCTCCATCATGACAGTTTAGTTGCAATGTCGCTTAGGTGAATTTATGGTCTAGGAATATATTTACTTTATTATCAGTGTATATATATATATATATATATACACTGATAATAAAGTAAATATAAATCATGATGTTCCACAACGTATTTCTTCTCATTGCCCTACTAATTTGGAAGTTGCGGTGTCCAAGATCACCTGCTGAGGTTCTCATAACTATATATATATATATATATATATATATATATATATACAAGAAAGAGATTCTTGTGGTACGATTATAATTACAAATATTTCCACACCAAAAGAAGTGTAGAAAATGATAGGTTCACTGTACAAATTTTAAAAATATATACATGCGGTCAATTATTATTAAATTTCAGAACACGCTAGAAAATATCGTAGGAGTATTTAGAAAAAAAATAGTACATCCGAGTATCTTATTAGATGGCTCGAATTGTACGTTTAAAATACAATGCAAATTTAGCCTCCGCGGCCCCCATTTTGGTGTGCCCTTTGGGACCTTTTTTCTAGATCTGATGGGCCCTTTTGGAGCTGGCGGGCCCTTTTGGTGGGCCCTTTTGGCGGGCCCTTTATCTGGCAGGCCCTTTATCTGGCGGGCCCTTTTGGCGAGCCCTTTGGGCGGACCCTTTGTCTAGCGGGCCCTTTTGGCAGGCCCTTTCGGTGGGCCCTTTATCTGACGGGTCCTTTTGGCGGGCCCAGCTCCAAAAGGGCCCACCAGATCCAGAAAAAAGGGCCCAAAGGGCACACCAAAAGGGGGGCCGCGGAGGCTGAATTTGCAAGAGGAAGGTTAGGGGGTGCTAGGAGGGGCAGCAAGTTCGCGGGTGGACTTCAGGCACCAGAGCCTAAGTTGTTTTCTAACATTGAAATTAAGCGACCTACTGACAATTTTCATATAATTAAATAATGAATTTTCCTCTATTTTAATTAATTAAGAAGTTAAACAATTAATAATGACATTTTTGGAAATCCCAGCTCAAAATACATATGATTATTATATTCTATGGTCAATCTGGACATCTTGTAGAACATTTCTCTGAGAGCCCACATTCAGCCAAGTTTTGTGAGCAAGGTTTAGTCCGGTCTTATAGTGACCCTTCATGATGTTACCTAAATGAGCTCACATTTAGTACACAATTCATGTCGGCCCGAATGTGAGCATGTTTAGGTAACAAAGATTAGTCTCACTTTACCTTGGACTAAACCCTGCTCACTTTTCTTAGCTGAATGGGGGCTGTCAGTGATACTTAACAAAAGTGTGCATAGATGGCTTAAAGTAATATCTTCATAACCAATTTGACCTGGGGAGTCCAAAAAGAGTCCTAGTTATTTTATAACATTGAAATTAAGCGGCCTACAAACAATGCTCATATACTTAAATAATGAATTTGCCTCTATTTCAATTAATTAAAAAGTTAGACAATTAATAAATAAATTTTTGGAATTCCCAGCTCAAAATACATATGATTAATATTTGCTATGGCCAATCTGGACATCTTGTAGAACATTTCTCTGAGAGCCCACATTCAGCTAAGTTTTGTGGCCAAGGTTTAGTACGATCTTAAATTGAGACTTCATTATGTTACCTAAATGTGCTCACATTTAGTACACAATTTATGTTGGACTGAATGTGAGCATGTTTAAGTAACAAAGTTTAGTCTCACTTTTACCTCGGACTAAATCCTGCTCACTATTATTTTTTTGGTGTGCAAAGTTTAGTCACTGCTTAAAGTGAGACTTCATTATGTTACCTAAATGAGCTCACATTTAGTACACAATTCATGTCGGACTAAATATGAGCAGTTTCAGGTAACAAAGTATAGTCTCAATTTAACCTTGGACTAAACCCTGCTCACTTTTCTTACCTGAATGGTGGCTGTCAGTGATACTTGAACCAAAGTGTGCACAGATGGCTTAAAGTAATATCTTCTTAACCAATTTAAGAAGAACCTAAGTTGTTTTCTAACTTTGAAATTAAGCAACCTACACACACACACACACACACACACAAATACACACACAGGATGAATGGAGGTGTGTAAGACTATGACACACACACACACACAGGATGGTTTGCCCTCCAAAAGGGCCCGCCAAAAGGGCCCGCCAGATAAAGTTCCCGCCAAAAGGGCCCTCCAAAAGGGCCCGCGAATGTGAGAGTGTGTGTGTTAGAGTGAGAACTATATGTGCGTGTGTGTGTTAATAGGGAGGAGGAGGGGGGGGGGGGGTTGCAGAGGGGGGGGGGGGGTCAGTTTGTGTGTGTGTGTGTGTGATTCCGTGTGTATGTGTATATGTGTAATGAAGCGCCACACATCAACAAGGCCGACATGTGGTGGTGTCTTATACATTACACAACACACACACACACACACACACTTCTACATTATGTGGAAACTATAGCGCACTTAAGGGGAGATGGGTCGTTTTTCTGGTCCACCTTCTTCCTCATGTTTATCCTCAGTCATTTTCAGATTTAATGCCGTTCGGCCCATCAGGTTGGCGATTTTAAAACCTTTTGTCCCATTGCTTTGACAATATTAAAACTTTCGTGTCATTCAGGTGTCGATTTTTTCTTGACGAGCGATAGCGAGCCTGTTATTTAAGAGGAATCGGCCTTCGGCCGAGACATTTTCCTATCGAAAAATGTACAAATATATCTTGAAGGAGGGTTTTGGGCAGTTGTTTTTATACGCTTGATGGAGGCCTAGGGAGGAAACTAGAAAAAATAGTAGAGAGATACATAAATGAGCAAATAAATATGCCCACACCCCCTTAAAGGCATTGTCACTGACCAAGTGACTTAATAAGGGGAGATATCCACTTGAAGGATTTTTTTCTGGACTCCTTTCTCCCTCATGTTTATCCCTATTGCTTTTGAGATTTTAAGACAGTCGCCCCATTAGTTTGGTGATTTTAAGAACTTTCGCTCCATTTCCGTCAATTTTAAGACCTTTCGTGCAATTTAGGTGTCTATTTTATCCTGGCGAGCGATAGCGAGCCTGTAATTTAAGAGGAACCGGCTTTCAGCCGGGACATTTTTCTACCGAAAAATGTACAAATCTATCTTGAAAGGGGCTCAAGGGGGTGTAATCTTAAGCTTTATGGAGGTCTAGGGACCAAACTAAAAACCTCCCCTTAACTCGTTCTACTACATTGGTAAATCTTTCTACTTGGTTGTTAGGTTATCTTCTTGGTTTATTGATGAGTCTTACTAATTGGTTTATTGATGAGTCTTACTAATTGGTTTATTGATGAGTCTTACTAATTGGTTTATTGATGAGTCTTACTAATTGGTTTATTGATGAGTCTTACTAATTGGTTTATTGATGAGTCTTACTAATTGGTTTATTGATGAGTCTTACTAATTGGTTTATTGATGAGTCTTACTAATTGGTTTATTGATGAGTCTTTCTAATTGGTTTATTGATGAGTCTTACTAATTGGTTTATTGATAAGTCTTACTAATTGGTTTATTGATGAGTCTTTCTAATTGGTTTATTGATGAGTCTTTCTAATTGGTTTATTGATGAGTCTTTCTAATTGGTTTATTGATGAGTCTTACTAATTGGTTTATTGATAAGTCTTACTAATTGGTTTATTGATGAGTCTTTCTAATTGGTTTATTGATGAGTCTTACTAATTGGTTTATTGATAAGTCTTAGTAATTGATTTATTGATGAGTCTTACTAATTGGTTTATTGATAAGTCTTACTAATTGGTTTATTGATGAGTCTTTCTAATTGGTTTATTGATGAGTCTTTCTAATTGGTTTATTGATGAGTCTTACTAATTGGTTTATTGATAAGTCTTAGTAATTGGTTTATTGATGAGTCTTAGTAATTGATTTATTGATGAGTCTTTCTAATTGGTTTATTGATGAGTCTTTCTAATTGGTTTATTGATGAGTCTTTCTAATTGGTTTATTGATGAGTCTTTCTAATTGGTTTATTGATGAGTCTTTCTAATTGGTTTATTGATGAGTCTTGCTAATTGGTTTATTGATGAGTCTTACTAATTGGTTTATTGATGAGTCTTACTAATTGGTTTATTGATGAGTCTTACTAATTGGTTTATTGATGAGTCTTACTAATTGGTTTATTGATGAGTCTTTCTAATTGGTTTATTGATGAGTCTTACTAATTGGTTTATTGATAAGTCTTACTAATTGGTTTATTGATGAGTCTTTCTAATTGGTTTATTAATTAGTCTTTCTAATTGGTTTATTGATGAGTCTTACTAATTGGTTTATTGATAAGTCTTACTAATTGGTTTATTGATGAGTCTTTCTAATTGGTTTATTGATGAGTCTTTCTAATTGGTTTATTGATGAGTCTTACTAATTGGTTTATTGATGAGTCTTACTAATTGGTTTATTGATGAGTCTTACTAATTGGTTTAGGGCGGGTGCCCAACCCCGAAAAGGGTTGAAATAGGGGAGCTATCCCCCCGCCAAAGGCGGCTTTCTAGGGCCTTTCCTAGCTGATGCTGAGAGGATTGGGTTCTAGTCATGTGGTGATGGGCTGGTCTATCAGAGTGAGAACTGAGCAATCTCTGCCATACCCATAGCTTACTCTGACTGTTCCTTTTACTTATATATTTTCTAGATCTCAAGTGACGGCGTCTCTAACGTGGATTGACCTCCCAATCTACCAAGATTGGAAGCCAAAGCGTCACATTTTTCCCTTGCCCCTCAACTTTCTCTTCATAATTGCTGAGGGACACAGGGCCCTGGGTGGGGCTTTGGTTTCCCGGGCATTTCTGCACCCTCCTCAGCTCCCCGCCATGGAGTGGCTTCGGTCACCCAGGCTTTATTGTGGTCGGTGGGGAGGGTTCTGTGGGGGCGCTCGATTATGGCCTTGGCCTTGCTCGGGGCCTTGGGGCTGTTCGGCCAGGCAGCTTGGGGAACAACAACTACAACAACAACTAATTGGTTTATTGATAAGTCTTACTAATTGGTTTATTGATGAGTCTTTCTAATTGGTTTATTGATGAGTCTTTCTAATTGGTTTATTGATGAGTCTTACTAATTGGTTTATTGATGAGTCTTACTAATTGGTTTATTGATGAGTCTTACTAATTGGTTTATTGATGAGTCTTTCTAATTGGTTTATTGATGAGTCTTACTAATTGGTTTATTGATAAGTCTTACTAATTGGTTTATTGATGAGTCTTACTAATTGGTTTATTGATGAGTCTTACTAATTGGTTTATTGATAAGTCTTTCTTCTTGGTTTATTGATGAGTCTTTCTAATTGGTTTATTGATGAATCTATCTATTTGGTTAATTGCTAAATATATCTACCTGGTTAATTGGTATTTTGTATACTTAAGGGGACAGTGATTATATGATTGGGTCTACTGTATGTATCTATTTATTCATCTATTAGTTCTTAGTTTCCTCGCTAGACCTTCATTAAGCTTAAAAAAACACTCCCTATATATATGTATTTACCTATATGTATTTACCTATCTGTATTTACCTATATGTATTTACCTATCTGTATTTACCTATCTGTATTTACCTATATGTATTTACCTATATGTATTTACCTATCTGTATTTACCTATATGTATTTACCTATCTGTATTTACCTATCTGTATTTACCTATATGTATTTACCTATCTGTATTTACCTATTTGTATTTGCCTATCTGTATTTACCTATCTGTATTTACCTATTTGTATTTACCTATCTGTATTTACCTATCTGTATTTACCTATCTGTATTTACCTATCTGTATTTACCTATCTGTATTTACCTATCTGTATTTATCTATTTGTAGTTTACAGGAATTGAGCAGCGCTCGTGTTGTCCTGTCTTAGTTACTTTATAATCAATCCATTTTATTTAGACAAGTATCGTAATGGATATTCCCAGTTCCCAGTATTTTGGACTAACATATCATAGCTTATGTTGTCCTATTTCCATATTTACTTTTATCCAACCTATATTTGAACATGTTAATGTTCTTCGCTCTCACCACCTCCTCCTCCAAGTAGTTCCAAGTCTCTATACTTCTATATGGGAAGCTGAATTTCTTTGTGTCCTTACGACATCTGCCCTTCCTCAGTTTAAACTTGTGTCCTCTTGTCCTTCCATTATCCCTCACGAATAGATCTTCCCTATCTACTCGTTCCAAACTTTTGACTCCCTTGAACATCGTTATTAAGTCGCCTCGTTCCCTTCTCTCTTTCAAGGTAGGCAGTTGTAGTGTCTTAAGTCTTTCCTCATTATGTCAACTCCTTCAATCTTGGGATCATCTTCGTTGCTATCCTTTGGACTTTCTCTAATTTGTTTATATGTTTTTTCAAATGTGGTGACCATATCACTGCTGCATATTCTAATCTTGGTCTTATCATAGTCATTATCAGTTTTCTTAACATTTCTTCATCCAAATAGTTAAATGCCACTCTCATATTGGTTTTTATTCCATATGCTCCTCCAATGATCATGTTAATATGCTTCTCCGGCGATAGCTCATCTTGTATTATCACTCCAAGGTCCTTCTCATGCCGTGTTTTGCCGATTATTTCAATTCCTAATTTGTACTCCCAGCTAACGGCCTTATTGGGCTATCCTTAGTTGGAATTATGCAAAGCTGGTACATGACATATTTGTAACATACTATGTGGTACCAACTCTGTAAATTGCTAACTGAATAAATATTATTATTATTATTATTATTAGCTTGGCCTTATCTCACTTGTTCCCACTTTCAAAACATGACACTTTTCTGCATTGAAACTCATTTTCCAGGTTTGGCTCCATCTGTGCAACTCATCTAGGTCCTTTTGAAGATCCTGACAACTTTCTATACAGGTGACATTTTTCATGATCTTAGCGTCATCCGCGAACATATTCATATGACTATTCAAGTTTTCTGGCATGCCGTTTACATAAAGTAGGAACATTATCGGACCCAACACTGATCCCTGTGGTACTCCGCTCGTCTCACTCCTCCACTGTGAATATTCGTCTTGTATTGTGGTCCTCATTTCTCTTCCTATTAAAAAGTTTTCCATCCATTTTAACATTCTACCATGTACACCTCCAACAACCTGCAATTTCCACAATAACCTTTTGTGAGGCACCCTGTCAAAGGCCTTTTTCAGGTCCAGGTAAACACAGTCAACCCATCCCTCTCTCTCCGGTGTAACATCTACCACTCTGCTATAAAAGCTTAATAAATTAGATACACAAGATCTCCCTTCCCTGAATCCAAACTGTTTCTCACTAAGCACCCCCTGCCCCTCTATGAAGTGTGTCCACTTTTTTCTTATAATTTTCTCACAAATTTTGCAAACAATGCTGGTGAGGGACACCGGTCTGTAGTTAAGCGGATTTTCTCTGTCTCCTCCTTTGTAAATAGGTACTATGTTAGCTCTCTTCCATTCCACTGCAGGCAGGTCTCCTTCATTCAGTGAAGATTTGATGATTTCATAGATTAGTTCCACTAGCTCTTCCACACATTCTTTGAGGATCCATCCAGCCACTCCATCTGGTCCCATTGATTTCCTCACGTCCAAATCCTGCATCAATTTCAGCACTTCACTTTTAGTCACTTTCATTTCAGGCATTTGTGGTGTTCTCATTTCTCTATCAGGTTCTACAAACTCCTCCTCTTTTACAAACACTGACTGAAGCTTTTCATTCATAACTTCAAACAAGTCTTTATCTTTCTCATAGCTGTTCGTTCCAACTCTTAGTCTGACAATACCTTCTTTTGTTTTTATTTTTCCATTTACAAATCTATAAAATAGTTTTGGCTCGTTTTTTTGTGTACATTTGTGTGTGTGTGTGTGTGTGTGCGTGTTCTTTAATATATCTATCAATATGTATTATTTATGCAGACCTATATGTGTAAGTCATGTACAATTGTATATATCTATGCAACTATGTTATACGAAGTAATACAAACACAATATATAGTAAAATAGTGTAATAGTAAAGTGATGTCCAGCATCATGTTCTCTTCATCCTGAGAGTGAGAGGGGAGCACCGCCCCCTCCTCCCCACCCCCTACACACAGCCGGGGAATACCCATTAAAGTCGCCTTACCTCGAACACTACGTTTACACACACACACACACACGTTACTCACATATAAAACTTACTCGTACACATACACTAATATTATACAGACACAGACACACACACACACACACACATGTTACTCACATATAAAACTTACTCGTACACATACACTAATATTATACAGACACACACACACACACGTTACTCACATATAAAACTTACTCGTACACATACACTAATATTATACAGACACACACACACACACACACACACGTTACTCACATATAAAACTTACTCGTACACATACACTAATATTATACACACACACACACACACACGTTACTCACACACAAAACATACTCGTACACATACACTAATAATACACACACGTTACTCACACACAAAACTTACTCATACACATACACTAATAACACACACACACGTTACTCACACACAAAACTTACTCGTACACATACACTAATATTATACAGACACAGACACACACACACACATTACTCACACACAAAACATACTCGTACACATACACTAATAATACACACACACACACGTTACTCACACACAAAACTTACTCATACACATACACTAATAATACACACACACGTTACTCACACACAAAACTTACTCGTACACATACACTAATAATACACACTCACACACAAAACTTACTCATACACATACACTATTAAGACACACACACACACACACACGATACTCATACACAAAAATTACTCATCCACATGCAGTACACAAACATTATAAGTCCTAATAATGTTAAAGTAATAATACAATATGAGGTTTTTAACTGGGAGAGACAAATACCAATATACGAACACAGAATACAGTTTATTATACAAGAGACATACAGTTTACAGCATATGCAGGGTTGTACAATCCACAATACAATATTTTATGCTGCATTTATGTAAGCCAATATTTGACCACTTGCAAGTTTCAGGCTATAAGGAAGTTGGAGCCGTAGACATCCATATTTAGCAGAATTACCAGCTGAAATACGGTTGTAGTACATTATATAAACACCTACAACCCAGCTCAACATACTTTCTATCCATCAGAAACCTACATTATTATTGTATTTCTGCTTAATATCGATGTTTACGGCTCCAACTTCTTTATAGCCTGAGACCCGCAATTGACCACTTGCGAGTTTCTGGCTATAAGGAAGTTGGAGCCGTAAACATCGATATTAAACAAAAATGCAATGATAATATAGGTTTCTGATGGATAAAAAGTATGTTTTATGTGTTTATAAATACACTACAACCGTATTTTAACTGGTAATTCTGCTAAATATCAATGTCTACAGCTTCAACTTCCTTATATGCATGAAACTCGCAAGTGGTGAAATTGTGTTTGAGTGAGGTTCTATCTTACGTTATGTATCTATGAGCGACAATGAATCTTCGACTTCCTGATTTTTCCCGTGCTTAATCATTGATTGTTAGTCAATGCCCAAAAGCATATCAGTGTTAACAACGGATTTATCGATAACCACGTAACTGATTTATCTAATTCTACTTTTGAATGCATCAAATGAGTCGAACATTCTTTGCCGGAAAGTAAACAGTCAGACGCGCAGACTGATCTTGATTTATGCACTGTTTCCTTATATAGGTATTATTTACAATACAAACTAATGCTTAGTGCAATTCTATGCTTTAGATAGCTACTAAAATAAGTTATACAGCTTTTGGTTGACATTTTACTATTATGCAGAGGAAGGTCATGTAACGAATAATTTCTGGATGGTTCATTATCCAGAGGTCCGTCATTGTGTACAGCAGCAATGGCTCGAGGAACAAGTGCCGGTTTTGATCGTCATATTACGATATTCAGTCCTGAAGGCAGGCTTTATCAAGTCGGTAAGTTGAAACTCGTCCTCAGTTATCATAATGCTCGCTATATACTTCCTAATGTGTTATATAGGCCTACAAGGTGTATTTTGCAATATCATCTTCGATGTTTGGCAGCATTTGAATGAAATGTCATGAAAGTTTGTGATCTATTAAGCCGACAGTACTTGGTAATGATAAGCTTTACGACTTTTTCTATAGTCTATATGAACCTACTAATGAGGGACAATGTTATTACAGTATGTGGATCAATATCAGGCACCTCGATCTGGTAAAAGGCTAGTGACTTGCTTACTTTTAAGAATTTCGCCTTCTAGGCCCTAACACTCCCTGCCCTGCCTAGCCTAGCCTATTACATTCCAGTGTCAAAGCAATAAAATATGAATGTGATAGGCCTAGTAAGGCTAGTATTTAATTTTCCTGAACTCAGTAGGCTAGTCTTTCTTTTTCCTGAAGTCAGTAGGCTAGTCTTTGTGTGCAACTCGCCAGCTAGCCTATAGGCCTAGGTAGGTCTGGGACATGGCCCCCATAATTTTGTTGAAAGGTCAATTTAAAGATGATGTAATTAAATTGCTAAAAAATCGTTTCGATTGTTTTTATGTAGTTTAGAGTTGTGTAAAGGTGTTTTGATGTGTGAAAATAGGCGTAAATGCATATTTACCCATTAAACAACAATCTAAAAACACGTCCCTTCACTCGCGAAAAATAACTATTTGGCCATAACCGTTTGCCGTTGGATACAAAATATGTAGAGGGGGGGGGGGGGCAAGCCCCCCCCCCCCAAGATTTATTGAAATCTTCATATATTTAAACAGTAGGGGGCAAAAAACAAATTTTCCCCAACGCTGCTTCTTCTTCGCGGCGGATGTAAACAAAGCCACCCGCCTCTTGCGACGTAGGCGATATTTTGTTTTTTTCAGGATTAGTAATACATTTTTACGCGCATTTAGACACATATAGGAATGAAATACATGGTATAAGAAACTTGTAGGCCACGATAAAATCGATGTATGAATTTAATTACATCATCTTTATATTGTCCTTTTGAAATATAAGGTATCAAAGAGAGCATTTCCCGCTTAATTTTTGGTAGTGGAGACTGTGGAGAGGGTCTAAAATGCTGTGAATATATTTAGCCTAGGCTATATTTCGTAAGTCTAGACACTTTCTACCGACTTGAATTATTACATCAAATAGGCTAATCAACCAACGGTATTGGAATTTCCTGCATGACGTCACACCCATTTATCCAATCACCCGTCGGGCCGTCACGCGCAGCAGCCGACTGAAAGCAGTTACTAGGTAATACTCCATTTTTTTCCAGCTGATACTAAATTGCCATCTCTCCATTCTGATTACTACATGATTTTGTGGCGAAATAGGTTGCTAATTATGAAAACTTGGCAATAATATGACGCACAGACATAGCAGTATCAGATTTGTCCAGTAAGAATCATGAAATCTGATGCTAAAGGATTCAATTTACCATCAGCTGGAAAAAAATAGACTAGGCCCCTATATTTACTTATTACCTATTGAACAAGTAACATAACATTGAAAACAGTTACTTGTTCTTTATTCCAATAAGTAACAGTTATCCTACTTATTGGAATAAGTAGCCTAAGTATTGAAAATAGTTAGCCTACATGTTATTTATTATAAATTTAGAATAAGTAACAATTACTTATTTAAATAAGAATAAGTAACTGTCTTGAAAACAGTTAGACTACTTGTTACTTATTCCAATAAGTAACTGTCTTGAAAACAGTTACTTATTACTATTTACTTATTCCAATAAGTAAATTATTTATTTGAATAAGTAGCCTAAGTCTTGTACAGTAAACAGTTACTTGTTACTTATTCCAATAAGTAAATTATTTATTTGAATAAGTAGCCTAAGTCTTGTAAACAGTTACTTGTTCACATAAGTAACAGGTACTTATTCAATAATTCGAATAAGTAACAGAACATTGAAAACAGTTACTTGTTCTTTATTCAAATAAGAAACAGTTACTTATTCGAATAAGTAACAGAGTACCGGTATTGCAAACAGTTAGGACTTTAAACTGTTAGGGTAAGGTAACCAATGCAATAGGTACTAAACAAAAAACATGGATAATTTCCTTTCGATGGCTGTACCCATCTCCCTAATTTCAGAAGCATATCCTAATAATCCTATTTACCCTCATATTATGCAGGAATGGTTTTAGTTTCATGTGACACAAGGTGTTTGTGAATATTCCTATTCATTGTTGAGAAAAGTAGGCCGAAAGTCAGTGCATACCTATTATTCCTCGGCGCCCTAAACGTACGCGACCGGTCCAATAGGTACTCATGGCCCTTTAACTCGAACACTATAAAAGCAGGGTGGTTCTTCTGTACATATGTATGTCATTCATTACTCTACTCAGCTATATAAGTATCATTGAAAGTCGACAGCCACAACAGGGATATTGGTAAGATCCTGTGTAGCGGGAGGAACCGTTTTTCAGATGCCGATTTACTAAGAAACATTGAACAATATCTTTAACCTAACCTAACCAAAACCTAACCTAACCTAGTATATTAGTGGACTATTTATTAATGTAAAATGTTGTTGTTGTTCCCCAAGCTGCCTGGCCGAACAGCCCCAAGGCCCCGAGCAAGGCCAAGGCCATAACCGGGCGCCCCCACAGAACCCTCCCTGCCGACCACAATAAAGCCTGGGTGACCGAAGCCACTCCATGGCAGGGAGCTGAGGAGGGTGCGGAAACGTCTGGGAAACCAAAGCCCCATCCAGGGCCCTGTGCCCCTCAGCAATTATGAAGAGATAGTTGAGGGGCAAAGGAAAAATGTGACGCTTTGGCTTCCAATCTTGGTAGATTGGGAGGTCAATCCATAGAAGAGACGCCGTCACTTGAGATCTAGAAAATATATAAGTAAAAGGAACAGTCAGAGTAAGCTATGGGTATGGCAGAGATCGCTCAGTTCTCACTCTAATAGACCAGCCCATCACCACATGACTAGAACCCAATCCTCTCAGCATCAGCTAGGAAAGGCTCTAGAAAGCCGCCTTTGGCGGGGAGATAGCTCCCCTATTTCAACCCCCTTTCGGGGTTGGGCACACGCCTTAATGTAAAATGTAAAAATATATTGTAGCATTACCAAATTATTGAGATATATGTACAGGTCCACCCGCTACACAGGATTATACCGGGATATTTTTCAACCTTTTTCAACGAAACATAAAACTTGGGCATTTTTTTTTTCCTGGTGTATTACCGGTATAATTTGTGTAAGTATATGCCTATAAGACTTTTAGTGTGGTCTGAAACATAAGATATAACCTTGTTACATATATGATTACATAAAAAAATCCACCACAACGCTCACATTCGGAACTTCCTCATTCGTTTATCTATTTTTCCATGTGACAACATGCAGTTCTTAAATAACTCATTTCCACCCTTCTCACCTAGATTTATGTCTCTATAACAACATCCATGTTTCACTCCCGTACGTCAGTGTCTGGATTACCTATACCTCGCTATCATGCGGTAACTTCGGGATGGATGTAGATTCCGGGCGTACTGTCGTCATGTTTACGTAGGGCGATCGCCGTGGTTAACTTCGCGTCTATTTTGACGGCGATTTTTTTCGGTTATTTGCCCCCTGCTGGCAATATATATGATGACAATATGTCATGGGGAGGTGAGGGGGGGCAAAGCCCCCCCCCTCAACATATTATTGTATCCAATGGCATTCAAAATAGACGGGAACATGATTGCAAAGGTCCGACGCCTATCCCGCCGCCGCCATGTTTACATTTGTCGATCGCCGTGGTTAAGTTCGTGTCTATCTTGACGGCGATTTTTTCGGTAATTCGCCCCCTGCTGGCAATATATGTGATGATGACAATATGTCATGGGGGGGGGGGGGGGGAAAGCCCCCCCCCCTCAACATATTATTGTATCCAAAGGCAGTCAAAATAGACGGGAACATGATGGCAAAGGTCCGACGCCACTACACATAGCCTAGTGTAAACAAGGGTGGCGGTACGCCCGAACTTAACATTCTTGCCGTAACTTCTTTACTTCCATGCTCACCACCTTATTCCTTGTCACTGCTTTCAGCAGGGCCGGTATTGGTAAGATCTGCCTTGCTTAGGCCAATCGGCTTTTTGCAGACTCCCATTTTCTTATGTTCTTATGTTATGTTAAGATATTTTGGATCACTAAGATAAGCCCCAGGGATATTTTATAGTATTAATTTGTTAGTTATTATGATCTGTTATTACAGTAGCCTATCTTATTTTAATTTCAGAGTATGCGTTCAAGGCCATCAACCAGGAGGGTCTGTCCTCAGTGGCGTGTAAAGGGGAGGACACTGCCGTCTGCGTCACACAGAAGAAAGTCCCTGTAAGTTGGTCCAATCAAGTCCATCTCAGAAAGTTGGGTTTTAGGACTACCGGTACTGTAGATCAATTTGCTATAACTGGTGTCCGAAAGACTCAACCAAGAGACTGTTTCAATCGGTACCGTAGTTCTCAATCATTGCAAATTCAACCAGTACATTACTATTGTGTAAGGTTAGGGTTCTTGATTATTCCTGATTTAGTGGCCTTGGTTGATTTGACACAGAGATCTACTGGTTGAGTTGTTCTGGAACTACTACCGTATACAGGGTGTTCCAGTAATGCTTTTCATAAATTATATGGTGGACTCATCAGACAAAAATAAGAATACATTACTCTATGAACATGAGGTTGAGTATTTATAATAACGGAGTTATTACACGATTTAAGTTAACGATAGATACAATGCCATTTAGTCCAAGGGGGTAATGTTGCCATTTTAGTGGATTATATCTATTTGGCCTTCGCTATCGCTTGCTAGCCTCAAGATAGTGAGCAGTAGCGATCTGACTTTTCGTTAGAAAAATATGTCCCGCTTCGCCGGATTTGATTTTTCTACCGAAAAAATCGGCTCGCTACCGCTCGCTAGCCTGAAGAGAGAACGCCGATTAGATACAAACCGCTAGAATGGTAACAGTACCAGGGTAGCAAGCGATAGCGAAGGCCAAATGGATATAATCCAATAAAATGGCAACATTACCCCTTGGACTGAATGGCATTGTATCTATCGTTAACTTAAATCGTGTAATAACTCAGTTATTATAAATACTCAACCTCATGTTCATAGAGTAATTTATTCTTATTTTTGTCTGATGAGTCCACCATATAATTTATGAAAAGCATTACTGGAACACCCTGTATAATGTTTAGCACAGACAGAACACGTAAAGGTATTGTCTTATAGTATAGTTACTGTATGCTTCTGGGATGTAGGTAATTTATTACTGTATATATTGTATACGTATGTATGTATATACTCAGGCACATACCCCATAGCTGGAGGTGGCTGACTCGAGACAGAGCTCGAACAGGGACAACACAAAAAACAAATTCACACACATCTAGGTCGCCCAGGAGAAGATCCAGAGACCAGGGTCACTAAGGGCACTCCAGCACTCCCCCAGGGCCCCGACCTCCCGGAGAAGGTCCGGTCTAGCAGGCAGACATGCAGCAGAGCACACCACAGTGCCTGTCACCACGCAACCAGGCATGACCCTTCATATATACCGGTTCCCCGGGCCAGGCGCCTGACGTACTATTATCTAGTTCAACTGGCGCCCGACCCACTCTCCCAAACGACTGCGTTTTCACTCCTCTATTCACTAGCATTCTCCATTCATTCCTATTTATTACCACTTATCTTACCTGATCTATAGTCATTCCTCTATCTTCCAATGCTTGTACTACACATTTTCTCCAACATTTTCTCTGCTGCCCCACTCTCCTACGTATCTCTTCATTCCTCAATCTGTCTCTATGAGTCACTCCACACTCTGCTCATCTCCATCACATCCATCTTTTTTCTCTCATTTGCCTTCAGAGATCATTTCTCAGCCCCATACATCACTGTTGGTACAACAATCCCTTGATATAGCCTATAAATATACTGTACTGTATATACTGTATACAGTATGTGTTTTTGTTTTGTTTTTGCTGGACGCCGTAATTCCCGAGAAGGGGTGGCCATGATTGATATTAATTTATAATAATGTTTCTATTAACCAGTGTGTAAGCTTGCATTGCTCAAGAATATTTATTGACTGATATTAATGCTAATATATTTATAATATTAACTTTTTATCAGCAAGTAGTTTTGTATCAGCTCATCTGTACTGTACCATATTATTTTGTTCTATTTTCAGTGCACCCACATTTCACTCAAATTCTCATCTATCATCATCTCCAACTTGTTCCTTCCAGGATGACCTTGGTAGAAAATTCTGTAGGTCAAGTTACTATTTGTATCCCTTCATGGAAGAGGAATGTAGATGAGTGAAGGTCCTGTTAATCTTGGACATTAACTGTTTTATGATTGGTGTGTGTGTGTATATCTGTACCGGTATGTATGTAGAGAGCGATAGTGTGTGTGTGTGTGTGAGAGAGAGAGTAAAAAGCAAATAAGTGTGAGTTGTTAAGTTTATTCTTCTATTAATGTTTGGTATTTTTTTCTCCCAGGACAAGCTTCTGGATGCCTCTACAGTGACACACATGTACCAGCTCACTCCAAATGTTGGTTGTGTTATGACGGGCATGCAGGGTAAGTTATCAACAGGTTTATGGCTGTAGATGTAGTCATGGCATATTCACTCACTGTCAATGTAGTAAGATCTCATTTGTACCTGGTCCTCGAACAAGTGTGTAACACTGACAATCCCAATGGGATCTTCAACCTAGCTAGGCGAGTTAAAAATTACAGTAGGGATATTATAGGTGAAGAGTGTGTTAGAAACGATAATGGGAAGATTGTGTATGCAGAAGATGAAATCAGAGAAGCATGGAGGGCACACTGTGAACGATTGCTAAATGTAGAGTTTGAATGGCATAAGGAACAGCTTAGTATCGAAAAACCAATATCTGGACCCCCTCCTTTGATAGCACCAGCTGTAGTGAGCGACGCAATCAATAAAATGAAGGACGGTAAAGCTCCAGGGTGCTCTGACATTGTCGCTGAGATGATAAAAACCTCAGGGGAGACTGGTGTCAGCTTAGTCATTGAGATGATAAACACCATTATTAAAGATGAGAAAATCCCCGAGGATTGGCACAAAAGTGTTATTGTCGTTCCCTAAGCTGCCTGGCTGAACAGCCCCGAGTCCCTAAGGAAGGCCATGGCCACGGTCGGGCTTTCCCACAGAGCTCTCAAGAAGTGTAGATTGTGTTGTTGGCGTAAGTGATTGTGTGAAATGCAGTCTTCTATTATGTGTTTAATGGTATGGGGTGCAGGCCTATGAGATTCTCGTAATGTGACTCGGTGATCTGGTTAACCCTTCCTACCCGGTCTGCCTCGGGTAAGGACAGCACGAAAGAAGGGCCTTTACCCGGTATGCCTTATCTAAGGCATGAGCTTAATAGCCTAATTAAGCTTGGTCCGAACGCCGTGCGTACGACTTATGTCAACAAACCCAAGCGTTCGTCACCGCACCTCCGAAAACAAGAAGGAGAAGACTTCTCAATGTTATTGTTCTGACGTCATGACGAAATTAGTGTCTAAAAAGCCCCCATATTGGCAACATCTCTGCAATATTGGCTCCACTGAAATCGTCATCACAACTGAACCAGTTGACTTACAGAGCTCTACTCAATGCCAAAATACAGATTGAAAACCGCACTACGATTATAGATGAGTGGGAAAGTTCTAGCAGTGAAAATAAACATAAATACGGTAGCCTAGGCCTAGACGTTTTTCAGCCATATCGCCCGGGTAGGGGCGACCGTCATTTGGTAAGACAGCCCGGGGAGGAAGGGTTAAACTACTGTATTAAAAAAAAAAAAAAAATCTCGGGCAGGTGTCGTTGACGGAGACATCGTCTCTTCTGATAGCTCAGAAGAGCTGGATGGTGCCCACATCTCAGCCTGGCCAGGTGGACTCTGCCCTCGCGAGGAAGGGAAGATTCAGAAGGATGGATATCGGGAGGTTGTGCCTGCAGCTGCGTGTTGTCGTTGAGTGATGGGATGGAACGGCGAGAGATATGAGTATGGATATGCTTCTGGAAGCTGGTTTTGGGTGGGAAAGGAGGGAGAGAAGACCGTATTTGTGTGTGATACCGTGTGCTGGGTGTTGTTTTGATATTTCTTGGTGTCTGTGGGTGTGTTGCCATGTAGTGTAGTGGGTGGTGTTGGTTTGTGGAGGCTGCAGCCAGGAATTGAGTGCCTCTCATGTCCAGGTGGTCTTTGACTTTGAGGACTTTGGTTTCTTGATGTAGGTGTAGTAGCTGTGCAGCCTGTGATGATTTTTAGGGCTTTGTTTTGAATAGTCTGCAATGCCTTGTGATATGTTTCAGCTAGGTTAGAAGCTCAGGCAGGGCTTGCATATTCCTCACTGATCTTATGTATTATTTGTTGTTGTTGTTGTTGTTGTATTATTTGTATACTGTGGTGGTAGTTTCTTTGTTGGATATGTATTGTTTGTATACTGTGGTGGTAGTTTCTTTGTTATGTCAAAATTTTGTGTGGGCAAGTGACCTGAGGGTGTTAAGTCTGGGTGTCAGTTTATTTTTTATGTTTGTGATATGTTGTTTGAATGTCATTAGAGTATCAAATGTTACTCCTAGGATTTTGTGTGTCTGTGTTAGGGTGGTTTTGTTTATGGTGAGGTGTGGGGTGTTTTTATATTCATCTGTCCAGCTTGTGTAGAGGGTTACAGTGGATTTGCCTGTGGCCAACTTGAGTCTGTTTGTAGTGCACCAGTCATGTAGTGTGTTGAGATAGGGTTGAAGGATAAGTGTATATTTATGTACATTATACTGTATATATGCATGTGTGTACAGTATATGTAATTGTATTAGTTGGAGGGAGAGATGTGGATGGTTAGATGAGTATAGATGGGTAAATTTATCAATAGGTTGTTCCCCAAGCTGCCTGGCCGAACAGCCCCAAGGCCCCAAGCAAAGCCAAGGCCATAACCGAGCGCCCCCACAGAACCCTCCCTGCCTGGTGATGGGCTGGTCTATCAGAGTGAGAGCTGAGCATTCTCTGCCATACCCATAGCTTACTCTGACTGTTCCTTTTACTTATATATTTTCTAGATCTCAAGTGGCAGCGTCTCTCCGTGGATTGACCTCCCAATCTACCAAGATTGGAAGCCAAAGCGTCACATTTTTTCCTTTGCCCCTCAACTTTCTCTTCATAATTGCTGAGGGGCACAGGACCCTGGGTGGGGCTTTGGTTTCCCGGGCGTTTCCGCACCCTCCTCAGCTCCCCACCATGGAGTGGCTTCGGTCACCCAGGCTTTATTTTATCAATAGGTAGAGATAGATAGATATCATGTTTTTAAAAGTTGTTGATAACAAAACCTCCATGCTGATTATGGTATGAGAGAGTTACGGTGAGTCAATATGTTCCCATTGACCCTAATAAATTGTTTCTAATAATGCTGCCTGCGAATGGAATGTTTAAGATAATCTTTATCAAAATTTGGTATATCTTGTGGCCAGTAAATGGTGTAAGAATTTCAACTAAAGAACAAATTTGCCCTTTAGCCTACGAGGCGCAAGAATCAAGAAAAATATGTGTATATAGCAGTAGACAAATACTGTATAACCAAATGATTTTAATGTGAATTTTGTATTTGACAGGAGACAGCCGGTATCAGGTGATGGTGGCACAGCATGAGGCTAATAACTTCAAGTACCGGTACCGCTACGATATGCCCATCAATGATCTGTGTCGTCGTATGGCTGACATTAATCAAGTCTACACACAGAATGCCGAGATGAGGCCACTTGGATGTAGTAAGTAGTGCGGTAGCTTAATACATACATATAGTATACGGTACATACATACGTTGTTTAACATATGTTTTCCATTGCATACATTGTAACGGCTCCGGCGTGGTTGCCTTTCCGCAGTTGGAATATAATATAATAAAGTCCCGTCACAACACTACTGCATCATTTCATCACCTTGGCTGATTTTGGCATAGTGCTAACATTGCCGCTGCAAGACTCCACTAAGTCCAACTGCAGCGCCTGCACCTGCAGTATCTGCAAACCACACAAGCCTCAACAGTGCTACAAGACAGTACCATACCATAACTCTACTGTACATTAGGGAACTTGGACTTTAGAACAACAAAATCCTGCCACAACACTGCCCCACCATGTAAATACTGTGGCCGGTTCTGGAGTGGCGTCAAACAGCGCCCAGGTAAGACTAGTAGAGTTCCCTGTGGTACTTATCCGTGCCCTACCAGCCTCGGCATTACCATGGTGTACCAAGACAGTGCCAATAGCAAAGCTATATTGTATAGTAATGGCTGCTGGCCCACAAGTCCACTGCCATCCCCCTATAAGTCGCCTTGTACGACACAAGTAGGATGCATGGGGCATATTCGTTTTTTCCTCCACCATAAGTTAAAATGTAAAACTTGCAAACTAAACAAACCAAAACTGGGACAAAGACAATATAAAGTCAAATTAACTTATCAAAATCGCTATGTGGAAACAACGATTACTTAAATAAAATTTATGAAATAAAAGAACACAATCCACCACATAGGGTGTACATTACTACATGAGCAAGTTAATCTGTTTCCCAAGCAAACTAATTGCACACATAACAATGCACTATCGTCACGTTCAAGGAATTAGTAAATTTGGCCCTTTACCCCCTGGGGGGGGGGGGGGGGTTAATAAACCATAAATATGGCACTGTACTCAATGTGTCAAACTGGGGCAATGTTGTTTTAGGAATGGATTGAGTTTAAGATGGAATACAGGAAAAGATTAAATTTAATTGTCTGTTATGCTTTGTACACCATATAAATATACACTGTGCTAGAATAAAAGGACCTCTGCCGAGGAATAAGTCTATAGTTGAGAATTTGTATGGTGAGTTTGTGCTGAATGACCGACTCAAGAGTTTGAATTCTGGCAATGAGTCGCTGAAGACGGTGGACAAGTTCTGCCACTTAGGAGATACTATTTCTGCCGGTGGTGGGGCCGAGGCTGCCACTATCACCAGAATTAGATGCGGCTGGGGAAAGTTCGGAGAACTGTTGCCATACTAGGAGATACTATTTCTGCCGGTGGTGGGGCCGAGGCTGCCACTATCACCAGAATTAAATGCGGCTGGGGAAAGTTCGGAGAACTGTTGCCAATACTAACCATGAAAAGACTCCTTCTCCCCTTGAAGGGAAACGTGTTCATGTAATAGAAGCGCAATGACATATGCTTCAGTAACGTGGCCTGTCAAAGTGGATGATATCAACAGGATAGAACTTAACAAGATGAGACTGGTGAGATGGATGTGTTGAGCCAAGCTGCAAGTTAGGTTATCTAGTCGAGCTGAAGGGACAGGTATCAAGAGCATCAGTGATGAGATGCTTACTAACAGGCTTGGATGGTTTGGGCATGTGGAGAGGATTGATGAACTAAATTAGGTGAAAAGGTGCAAGTCCTTGAACGTGGAGGGAGGTGCACCAAGGGGTAGACCAAAAAAGGCGTGGGATCAGTCCTTATACTCTGATTTTGAATTTAAAATTCTGACGAGTGAGGCAGCTCTGAAAAGGGCTGCCTGGAGCACTGCCATTAGGACAAGAGACCGGAACCGCACTTCGAACGGAGCTCTCGGTCTCAAAATTTATGGATGTGAGGTGGGCGGGCATTGTGGTAGTAAAACTTCGCTGCGTGTCTGCCTGCTGTGACCGGAACCTCTCCGGGAGGTCTGGGACCTGGAAATCTTTTGCTGAGGACCCCAAATGGACCTGGGTCTCTAAGTCTTCTCCTGGGCAACCTAAATATGTGTGTTTTTTTTTTTTGTGTTGTGTTGTCCCTGTTCGGGCCCTGTCTAGAGTCGGCCACCCCCAGCTATGGGGTACCGTATGTGCCTGTGTATATACTGTACATACATTCATACATACATACATACTAGAACAACCTGAGGCATGAATTAAGATTCAATTCATCCTCACTTCTGTCACTCTCAGTATTCAACTTATTCTGGCTTATAAATTATTTTAGTAAAATTATTATTTATCTTTTAGGAGCTAGGATTTAAAGTGATGACGTTTTTTTTTTTTTAGAGTTTTCATATTTTAATATATGTGTTCTTCCAGGCATGATTCTTATTGGTTACGACGATGAGCTTGGAGCGTGTGTGTACAAAACTGACCCAGCCGGCTACTATTGTGGACACCGTGCCTGCTCCGCTGGAGTCAAGCAGACCGAAGCAAATAGCTTCCTTGAAAAGAAGTATGAAGCTATTTTCCTTGTTTACGACTTCACATTCTTATTAAAATAAATCATGTATATATATAGTTAGTTAGTTAGTTATGTAGAGCAGATTAACCAGACCACTGAGCTCCATACTGAACTCTCATAGGTCTGGCATATACTGTAGGCTATATATACAGTCGACCCTCGCATGGGCGGACCCCAGTTGACCGGACTTCGGTTTGTGCGGACCCAACAGCCGATGCGGACAAATCGGGCAAAAGACCGTTAATTTAAAAGTAGTCCGGTATTTGGCGGGTCGGGCGGTGACACGGGCAGGCAATTTCCCGCTGAAATCATCGAAATACGATAATGTAACCATAAGTACTATATATCTCTTATAAACTTACCTTAATTCTTTATAATATTTCATAATAAACTTATATATAAAACGAGTTATAAGTTCAAATGAAAAGTCAGTGTACCGGTATCATTACCGAAACACGCGTGTGTTATTGTTATGTCGGTTTGTGTGTGTGTTCTTTTCTTGTGTGGCTATGTCGGCCGTATCAGTAGGGAGTCTAAAAACCAGGGTTATTTATGTAGGCAACAAAATGTTATTATAATTAGGCGTATACTCTATGGAATTTAATTGAATTTTACCAAATAATATTTAGTGTTTTCAACACTAAATTTCGGGTGGATGGGACTCGTTAGCCTTGGTCGGCAACTCATCTAGGGGAGACGACCTTATACAAATCCGGGTGGATGGGACTCGTCAGCCTTGGTTGGCAACCTGTCTAGGGGAGTAAACCTGATACAAATCCGTACTGCTTACCTAAGGGTAAGGCAGGTTAGTGGATGGATTAGCCGAACACCACTGTAGAAAAATAGTGCTAACAAGATACACAGAGGGCCTCTGAGTCGGACGGATCCTAAATTGAGTGGTCAATCTTGTAAGTCCTTCACTAAACTGGCTCGGGTTGTCCCTCTCACAGGGAATAGGTCCGCTTGGGGGCATTCTGTGTATGGCCACCCTCGTAAGGGGAGTAAGGCGTCCGGCAATAGATAGATAGATAGAAACACTAAATATGTTTTAGCAGACAACACAATAACAAAGTTTAATGGATTTCTCTTTGGCTTTTAGCCTACTATTATAAATATTATTTGGTAAAATTAAATTAAATTCCATAGAGTATAATTATAATAACATTTTGTTGCCTACATAAATAACTCTGGTTTAGACTCCCTACTGATACGGCCGACATAGCCACACAAGAACACACACACACAAACCGACATAACAATAACACACGCGTGTTTCGGTAATGATACCGGTACACTGACTTTTCATTTGAACTTATAACTCGTTTTATATGGTAAGTTTATTATGAAATATTATAAAGAATTAAGGTAAGTATATAAGAGATATATAGTACTTATGGTTACATTATAGAATTAAGGTAAGTATATAAGAGATATATAGTACTTATGTAAGTATATAAGAGATATATAGTACTTATGGTTACATTATCGTATTTCCACGATATCGGCGGGAAATTGCCTGCCCGTGTCACCATATTGCTAACATCGCCTCGAAACTCTCCACGGAAATCGTCATCACAACTGAACCAGTTAACTTAGAGAGCTCTACTCAACGCCAGTCTACAGATTGGAAACAGCAGTACATTAAGAGATGCATGGGAATTTTCTAGCTGTTAAAATAACAAAGATAAGGGTAGCCTATTAAATAAGTTTTTCGGCCATATTGCCCGGATCTCAACAACATCCTTAGGATGGAGAGCCCGTGCGGGAAGGGTTAGGGTTAGAAAACATGGTATAGCCTAGGCCTATTTACTCTATTTCCCATGTACGGACTTTTTCATTGTGCGGACATGGGTCCCCCCCCTATTAGTCCGCACATTCGAGGGTTGACTATATATACAGTATACTGTATACAGTATATATACAGTATATATATAGTATATATATATTTATATATATATTTATATATACAGTATATATATATTTATATATATATTTATATATACAGTATATATATATTTATATATACAGTATATATATATTTATATATACAGTATATATATATAAAAAGTTAATGCCCCTCTAGTTTCCACTGTTCCAATAATAGTAACATTCTAAAAACAATGCAATTGTTTTTTGTTTATTTAATTCCTAATTATACGTTTATTTTTTCTAAGTAAAATAAATAGTTGGTGAATATACAATAGCTATAACGTAGGTATCAATTTTCACAGCCTGATGTAACAGTGTTTATGTTAACTTGTCATCAGGTTCCGCAAGAAGACCAACTTCGGACACGACGAAACAATCCAGCTGGCCATCACCTGCCTCATGACTGTCCTCTCGGCAGATTTCAAACCCACTGAGGTTGAGGTTGCGGTTGTGTCTAAGGAGGAGCCCAAGTTCAGGTTAGCTTAACAAATTTTTATTAAAAAATTCTCTCATTAACAGGCATATCTCATCACACAATCTTATTGTGTGACTTTGTAATACCTTCTTTTGGAATCGGTTGAAAAGACAGGTAGGCCTACAGTTGGCCACATAAGTTTTGTTCCTCTCAGTGATCTTATACATGGAAATATAATACATATACTTGAATTACGAGTGTAGTTTCGTATGCAGTGGTTAAGTCAACTGATAATTAAAAGAAACCACACTTGCCATTCATTCATATTCATATTATTTTCATGTATAAGATTACGACGAGGAACAGAACTTGTGTGGGCAACTGTACATGTTTTGTATTGGTGGTCACCTCACCTGAAGGTGCCACTTTCTATCTATCTATATATATGCTCAGGCCCAATCCCCACTTTTTTTATTTTTCTATTTTATTATTATTATTATTATTTTTTTTCTTTCTTGGAGATGGCCGACTCAAGACAGAGCAAGAACAGGAAAACACAAAACACAAGACAAAACAACGAATCCTCCCTTCCTCGCGAGGACAGAGTCCACCTGGCCAGGCTGAGATGCGGACACCATCCAGCTCTCCTGAGCTATCAGAAGAGACTGGATGACTCTGTTGTCGATGCCTGCCCGGGATGTAACACAGCACCCCATACCATTAAGCACATCATAGAAGACTGCATTTCACACAACCACTTACGCCAACAACACAATCTACACTCAATGAGAGCTCTGTGGGAAAGCCCGATCGTGGCCATGGCCTTTCTCAGGGACTCGGGGCTGTTCGGCCAGGCAGCTTAGGGAACAACAACGAACAAACACAGACGAAACACAAAATTCACACACATCTAAGTCACTAGGCCACTTTCTATGCTGCACAATCCCCTGGAGCTCTCCTGTCCAATCCCCTATCCCTGAGATCCCTCCTCAGGGCCAAGTACCAGGTGTGGAAATATGAGAGGAGGGAGAGAAAACTTATAGTAGAGAGAATAAATGTGAGAAAATTGACTAAAGAATATAATGCATCAAAATATAGGGATATGCTGAAAGAGACTGTATAGGACATGGACGTTATGATAGATTTAAGAAATACTGTACTGTAGATGAAGTATGGAAAGGTACAAGAGACCCCTTGATTAAAGCAGCTGAGGAAGTATGTGGCAAAACAAAGGTTAAAAAGTGGGAAAAAAAAAGTAACGCATGGTTTAGCAAAGAGATAGAAGTAAGAGTTGCGAAAGAGTATGCTGCAAAAGAATATACAGGTACTTAGAGAAAATAGAGTGAAGAGGACGATACAAGATGCTAAAAGGAAGGCAGATGAAGAATATGGGAAGAAGATTAGTGAACAATTTCTGAGTGACAATAAAGCATACTACACTCATCCCTCTGTTATCACGGGTTTTGCTATAGCGTTTATGTGCTATCACGGCTACCTTAAAAACCCTAAAATTTCCTTATCGCGCCCCAAAAGGGTGCTATCGCGGCTCCGTACCGACGGGAATGTTGTAACACGGCGCCCGATGACGTCACAGAACATCGGCGGCTGTGAATGCCTGTGATTGGTGGACAGGCTGGCAACCATTGTGTTGGAAGACTACATGTTTACAAGCTTTTCTCTGCCCGAACCTCGTATCTTGCGCAATTATTATGGCCTTTGGTGCATTCAGTGATAAGGATAGTGGGTCTGGTGGTAATGATGAAGGAATTAAATTCCCAGGGCCATCAAAACAGAGAGCAAATGCCGGTCTAGGCTACCGACGCCGTGTCAGACGAAAGCGCCAAAATTATGCCAATGAGTTAGGCTAGGCTATTATGACTGATTTCAAATATATTATGTGTGGTAAGTAATCTCCTCATAATATGTATTTATAAGTATTCTCCTCAAATGCATTCAGTGATAGGGACAGTGGGCCTGGTGGTAATGATAATGGAAATAAATGTCCACCATCAAAACGGAGAGCAAACGCCGGTCTAGGCTACCGACGCTGACGTACTTTAGTGTCAGATGAAAGCGCCAAAATTATGCCGATGAGTTAGACCAAGTTATATAAGACTGATTTCAAATATATTATGTGTGGTAAGTAATCTCCTCATAATATGTATTTATAAGTATATATGGTAAACAAATTGTGAACATAGCAAGAAATAGGGTAAAAATAGGTCAAAATTGTGGACCTCTGCACCAATTATAATTATTCCCATAAGTTCTTCAGTTCTGCTATAGCAAATCTCGCTATAGCGGTAGAATTAGGGCACCAATTAACCGCGATAGTAGAGGAATGAGTGTACAGAGCTTTGAAAGAAGCCCGAGGGAGGAAGACCGAGAGTGTCGGGCGGTAGAATGAGGAACATGAATGGGAAGGTGGTGGAGTGTGACGGTGTGGTGGATGTGTGAAAAGATTGTTTTAGTAGTTAGCTGTAAAGAGTAGGGGACGGCAAAGATCTCGAGCACGGGAATGGAGAGAGGTAGAATAAACAGGGTGAACGAAAGACAGATAAGCAGAGAAGAAGTAAACGAAGCAATAATATTAATAGACGTCATATGGGCAAAGATGCTGGAGTAGATAACATCCCAGGTCAAATGCTGAGACATGGGAGAGATGAAACTGTAGACATAATGCATAGGTTATGTAAATTTGCATGGGAAAAGGAAAGTGTATCAGAGGACTGGAGGAAAGCAGTGATAGTACCCCTGTACTAAAGGGTGGGTAGTAAAGAGAAATGTAAGAGTCATAGGGGAATTGGCTTGCTTAACACTTTCACGCTTATGACGCAATTTTGAGCCTATTAGGGATACTTTAAAGCCTTTGTTATCATCGGGTATTTAGAAACCGTTAGTTTAGTTACTTCAACCTCTGCAGTTGTCTTTGAGTTAGCTGTGAGCAGCAAACTAATTTTGGAGAGGTAATTATAAGAGTGAGAGAACTCTATTTATTATTGCTAATCTGGCAACCTCCGTGTCATAAAAGCGTGAAAGGGTTGTTGTTGTTCCTCAAGCTGCCTGGCCGAACAGCCCCAAGGCCCCGAGCAGGCCAAGGCCATAACCGTGCGCCCCCACAGAACCCTCACTGCCAACCACAATAAAGCCTGGGTGACCGAAGCCACTCCATGGCGGGGAGCTGAGGAGGGTGCGGAAACGCCCAGGAAACCAAAGCCCTACCCAGGACCCTGTGCCCCTCAGCAATTATGAAGAGAAAGTTGAGGGGCAAAGGAAAAAATGTGACGCTTTGGCTTCCAATTTAGGCAGACTGGGAGGCCAATCCACGGAAGAGACGCCGTCACTTGAGATCTAGAAAATATAAAAGTAAAAGGAACAGTCAGAGTAAGCTATGGGTATGGCAGAGATCGCTCAGTTCTCACTCTGATAGACCAGCCCATCACCAGTTAACATACCTGGTAAGGTATTTGCAAGAGTAGTAACAGAGAGAGTGAGAAGGTAACAGATGATAAAATAGGTGAAGGACAGAGAGGTTTCAGAAAAGGCAGGGGCTACATTGACCAGATAGCCTCAATGCAATTATTGATAAAGCAGTATTTGGCCAAGAACAGAAAACTCTATGCAGCATTCATGGATTTGGAGAAAGCCTATGACAAAGTAGATTGGGAGGGCCTTTGGGATGCTTTAACAGTATATGGTGTGGGAGGGAAGCTGCTAATGACAGTAAAATCTTTTTATAGGAATGCAACGGTAAATCTACAAAAGTTTAAATCCAGTTGTTACAAACATTTTATGAACGGAGGATGCCTTTAGGCACATGGACATTTTTGTTTTATCTGTGTTTTTCCTTCCTCCGTTCATTGTCTCTTAAAAAAAAAAAAAAAAAAATGTGAAGGTAGGTGATAGGTTAAGTGAGTGTTTTGAGGTCAATGTAGGAGTAAGACAGGTATATGTAATGTCACCTTGGTTGTTTAATACATGGATGGAGTGGTCAGAGAATGTAGGGGGGATCAATGGGTATAGGAGCTAGGCTGAAATCGGAGGGAAGAGAGTGGAAGATTTTAACATGCCTATATGCTGACGATGCAGTCCTGTTGGCGGAAAATGTGGACGAACTTCAGAAAGTTATCACAGAATTTAACAGGGTATGGGAAAAGAGGAAGTTAAAGGTCAATGTAGGGAAATGTAAGCTAATGGTGTTTGAGAGAAAACATGCATGAAACCATAGACTTTAAGGCAAAATATAGAATTAAGAAAGAACATTAGAAAAGTTGTGCAGTACTGGAAGAGGTTGAAAGTTTCAAGTATTTGGGAGCTGTACTGTGCAAATATGATAAATTGGAGAGTGAGATAAAAGAGAGAACAATGCAAAGGAGAAAGGTAATTGGAAAACTCTATTGTATTCTGAAAGGAAGAATGGTTAGTCTAGAAGTGAAAAGAAAAAGTAACTGAAGAACAGTGTGCTTCTCCCAACACTCTCGTATGGAAGCGAGACTTTGACAGCAAGTGACAAAGACCTCTTCATACTGAGAGCTGTGGAGATGAGCTTTTTCAGAAGCAGATTGGTAGCTGATGTGAATAGGCTAGATTGGCCAATTAATAGGGAAGTGCATGAGTCATTTGGAATAGAAGAGCAAGCTTTGGGCATTAAATGTGGAGTGGTCGAGTGGATAAAGAGAAGTACTTTAAGATGGTAAGGTCATGTTCAGAGAATGGATGAGGACAGAATGCTAAGGAAGATACATGCAAGTCAGGTGAATGGAGCAGCTAGTAGTGAAAGACTACCTATTGTATGAGAAAAGAAAGTGGAAAAATATATTAAGGATAACTTCCATGTAGTGGAAGGGGCATTGTGGTACGGGAAAGGGGAGCATGTCTTGACAAAGTAACCTGGAGGAGTTACTGTCATGGCTATCTTTTAGCGAGGGTTTCCCAGGGGGAAACAAAGCGTCAGAGATGATGATAATGTTATTTGTATTCCAGAACTCTGACAGAACCGGAGATTGACGTCCACCTGACTGCCATCGCTGAGAGAGACTAGTGGACAACCTGACTTCACAACAACACTTCAGGAAACTTGAGCCACCCTAGAAAATATATGGATAATTTCTTTTAAGTAACATTGATTATTAATATTTTTTGTTAAGATACAATAATGTACCACTGTGGTGGAGGCTTTCAGGTACCTCCAATAACTAGCACACTTTGTATTTGGATTATTTCCAATAAAGTTTGATAAATCAGTATTTTTTAAATTAATCCAGTATAGATATTAAACAAATTGATTGCTGATGCAGTTTTTAATGAAGCAAATCAAATACATTTTGAATTTCCATTATCATTGTAAAATCTACCAAGATTGGAAGCCAAAGTGTCACATTTTTCCCTTGCCCCTCAACTTTCTCTTCATAATTGCTGAGGGGCACAGGGCCCTGGTGTGGGGATCGGTTTTTACACCATACCCGAAAGAGGATTTATGGAGCTCCGATCTTACTCTCAACCATCTGAACAATTTAACCAGCACACCTAAACTTCGTTAAATGCGGAAATAGCCTCACGAAAATATCATGCCCTGGTGGGGGCACGAACTCTCGACCCTTGGGTGTGAGGCAGGCACCTTACCAGTTAGACCAATAGAGAGATCCCCACAGGACAAGGAAGAGGATAGGAGAGAGCAGGGAGTGTTGTGAGACTCGATTGGGTTGGGTTGTGGAGTTGCCAGCCGCCCAAGCGAGTTGCCAACTGGGCAGTTTGTAGGTGCGTGTAGCATCGCTTAGTGAAGTTGACTCACCATTTCCGTTCATCTCTCTGACGGACTCTCGGTCGATTCGGCTCAAGCTTGTTCCTCTCTGTTTGTTCCTCTCTGTTCGGAGCTTTCGCTTCCCGGAAGGTGAAGTAGTGTAAAGTCAGTGAAAATAGGCTAGCCTAAACAGACCTCGGATGCGGAAATACCCTGAGCCGAACAGGCCAAGTGGGATATCTCTATTGGTCTAACTGGTAAGGTGCCTGCCTTACACCCAAGGGTCGAGAGTTCGTGCCCCCACCAGGGCATGATATTTTCGTGAGGCTATTTCCGCATTTAACGAAGTTTAGGTGTGCTGGTTAAATTGTTCAGATGGTTGAGAGTAAGATCGGAGCTCCATAAATCCTCTTTCGGGTATGGTGTAAAAACCGATCCCCACACTGGGTGGGGCTTTGGTGTCCCGGGCGTTTCCGCACCCTCCTCAGCTCCCCGCCATGGAGTGGCTTCGGTCACCCAGGCTTTATTGTGGTCGGCAGGGAGGGTTCTGTGGGGGCGCTCGGTTATGGCCTTGGAATTGCTCGGGGCCTTGGGGCTGTTCGGCCAGGCAGCTTGGGGAACAACAACAACTGTGTACAGTGGAGCACTGATCTTCGGGGCTAATTGGTGCCGAAAAAAACCTGCGAAGATTGGGGCATTGTTCTTATGGGAAAAATGGTAATTGGTTCCAAATTTGTCCAAATAGTCACCCCTCAAGTACCCATTTTCCCCCAAATGCATCCAATATATACATATTATGAGGAGAATAATAATAAATACATATAAGGAGATTACTTACCACACAGACTTTATTTTAAATCATTGTCATATACTGTATAGTCTAGCCTAACTCATTGTCAATTTCCGCGGCTTTCGTCCGACATAGTGGGCACGCTTGACTAGTCTTTGCTTTGTTTTGATGGTCATTTCATTCATTGCTACTACCAGGCCCACCATCCTTGTCACCAGGCAGTGGCGTCATTTCAGCTTTTCTTTGAGGGGGGGGGGGGGGGGCAAAGGCTGTTTATGAGGCCATACCTAATTACAATGGGGGAGGGGGGGGGGGGGCGAAGCGAGCCTAAGCAGCTGGGGGGTTCGGGGGGGCGCTGTAAGCCCCCCCCCCCTGAGAAAATGTTCGAAATGTGTGCATTGCTAGGAGCATTTTGAAGCTATATTGAGGAAAATAAAGCAATATATATATAATAGGTAAAGCTAAGTATATTTTGTTACGTTAAATATGCCTATTTTGAGCTTAGTTACTAAACCAGATATAACTCGCCTAACCAAACGTAACCAAATAAATATTTTTCATTTGTCCCAAAAGTGGATGTCAAGAAAACAAAAGATTAATTAATTTTATGTTTTGTTAATTTCATAATATGGTTATACATTAATGTAAAAGATTTATTTCTTGACCCTTTTGTTCATAATAAAGATAACAGATTTACATTATACTCTAGTCTCTTCTGATTTTATCTACATTCATATTGTATTTCATATGCACCAATAGTTCTCAATCCCCACCCTCTCCCATGCAATGGTCCAATGGACATGGTTTTGGGGTATTGCCAATACCATCAGTCCTATCACTACGTACATCGAATCAAAGTCCTGCGTTCCTGGCCTTAAATGCATGATAACTAGATATTATCACAGTATGTAATGTTGTTGTTGTTGTTGTTGTTCCCCAAGCTGCCTGGCCGAACAGCCCCAAGGCCCTGAGCAAGGCCAAGGCCATAACAGAGCGCCCCCACAGAACCTTCCCTGCTGACCACAATAAAGCCTAGGTGACCGAAGCCACTCCATGGCGGGGAGCTGAGGAGGGTGCGGAAATGCCCGGGAAACCAAAGTCACACCCAGGGCCCTGTGTCCCTCAGCAATTATGAAGAGAAAGTTGAGGGGCAAAGGAAAATATGTGACGCTTTGGCTTCCAATCTTTGTAGATTGGGAGGTCAATCCACGGAAGAGACGCCGTCACTTGAGATCTAGAAAATATATAAGTAAAAGGAACAGTCAGAGTAAGCTATGGGTATGGCAGAGATCGCTCAGTTCTCACACTGATAGACCAGCCCATCACCACTCACAGTATATAATTATACTGTATTGTGTTTTTTTTCTTCCAGAAAGCTGAAACAAAATCAAACAAAACAAATAGGTTTTTACCAATATAGATACTAAGAATAAAATAACTCTTGCCTTATTAACCAAATTATAATTCCATCAGCTACTACACTAAAAATCTGATTAGTGAAATTCCTTTATAGATATACATTCAAATTATGATAATGCAATAAGTAAACATATTTGACACACCAATATCCAATCTAATGTCTTGTCTTGTAACTAACTGTATTTACAGTAAAGGGTAGCGACGATGCTTCAGATGAGCAAAATCATCCACTAGATCCTCCATATCAAATGACTTCACCATTCTCTTTTCAGTGGCCATTAACATTAAGCTACAAAGGCGATCATCCCCAGTGGTTGTTCTCAGGTAGTTTTTTACTAGTTTTAAAACAGAAAAAATCTCTCATTGGCAGCAGTAGTAACTGGAATGGTTAGCAAAATTCGCAACATACTGAGTATCTCAGAAAAGGCAATGGGTAATGTGTTCAGATTATCTGAACACATTACATGCAGTATTTCTTTAGTAAGATACACAGTAAAATAGTTAGGGAGGGGGGGGGGGGGGCAAGTGCCCCCCCCCAAATGACGCCCCTGTCACCAGATGTACTAGAGGTTATAATAAACGCGAGAGATAAAGAGGTTCAGGCACAAAAAAAGCTTGCAAACAGCTGGTTTTTCAACACAAACACGAGTGGACTATGGGCGTCTGGCTAGTGTTGACGTCACACAAAGATGGCGGCAGCATCTTGCGCATTTGACGATCGGATTTTGGATTCACTCAGATTTCGTCTCTAAGCGGCAAACACCTTGACAATGGCAGATTCTTTTTAGTAAAGTTAACTTTTATTATTGTTTTTGTTTGTTTTCTAGTTTTATGTCGAGTTTTTCATTATTTTTGCTCTTTTTTCGGGTTTTGACTGGGAGTTTTGCGCCAAGATTGAAGCTTTTTGCGCAAACATGGAATTTGGAAATATTTGGTGTGTACCGCGAAAATTAAAACAGCGAAGACTGTTGTGGCGAATATGGTGGCTCCACTGAAGGCTAAAAACATTAAAATCATATTACAGGTACTGAGCAGTCATCTCAATTATCCGTCGCTGCATCATCCGACGTGCGACATTATCCGTTGTCAATAAAATATCCGTATGCATCACAGTATCTGTCTTTACAACGAATAATAACATTCATATCTGGCGTGTATTCCCAAATTCCATGTTCGCTCAAAAATATTCGATCTTGGCGCAAAAATCCCAGTCGAAACCCGAAAAAATAGAGCAAAAATAATGAAACGCTCTACATCAAACTAGAAAACATAAACAAAAACAAACACACAAGTGAACTGAACTCCAAGAATCTTCCATTGTCAAGGTGTTTGCTGCTTGGAGACAAAATCCTAGTGAATCTGACCTCCGAACGTCACTTGCGCAAGTTGTTGCCGCCATCTTTAAACTAGCCAGCCGCTCAAAGTCCACCCGACATAGTGTTGGAATATCACCTGTTTACAAGTTTTTTTTTGTGCCAAAACCTTGTATCTCTCGCGGTTATTATGGCCTTTAGTGCATTCAGTGTTAGGGACGGTGGGCCTGGTGGTAGTGATGGAATTGAATGCCCGGGACCATCAAAATAGGGAGCAAAGGCCAGTCAATCGTGACTACCGTGTCGGGCGAAAGCTGCGGAAATATGACTACGAGTTAGGCTATGCTAAAATAATATGACAATGATTTCAAATAATGTCTGTGTGAAGTATTCTCATATGTATTTATTGGAAGTATTTGGGGTGACTGTTTGGATGAATTTGGAGCCAGTTACCATTCGTAGTGCCTAATTTTGTTGTTGTTGCTGTCTGGCCAAGCAGCCCCAGGGTCCCGAGCAAGGCCAAGGCCATAACCGAGCGCCCCAACAAAACCCTCCCTGCTTACTACTAATAATGCCCAGGTGACCGAAGCCACTCCAAGGCAGGGAGCTGAGGAGGGTGCGGAAACGCACAGGAAACCAAAGCCCCACCCAAGCCCCTGTGCCCCTCGGCAATTATGAAGGGAAAGTTGAGGGGCAAAGGAAAAAATGTGACGCTTTGGCTCCCAATCTGCCAACCTCTTTGGTTGGCAGTAGGGAGGTCAATCCACGGAAGAGACCCCGTCAGTTGAGATCTAGAAAATATATAAGTAAAAGGAACAGTAGAACGAATAGACCTGCTCAACTGAGTCTTGGTTTTGTCCTTTCCAACCTTAGGAGTGTCTGTGTAAAATAAAAAAATAGGTCTTAAGCCAGCAGGCTGATTGCTTGCCAATGGTTGGGTTAGCTGAGGTAGTGTCGCTTCTGGCAGAGATGTCGTGTTGAGGGAATCTCCGGGCATGAAGGTCATAACTCTGGTTGAGGATTCGTCTAATAAGTTTATCTGATTTATTGCAAGAGATTGAACTATCACATTTGCTTAACCCACTATTTCTGCAGGTGCTGAGGTTAGATTTATGGACTGGTTGC
The DNA here is from genome assembly GCA_032716605.1 of Paralithodes platypus. Classification (NCBI taxonomy): domain Eukaryota; kingdom Metazoa; phylum Arthropoda; class Malacostraca; order Decapoda; family Lithodidae; genus Paralithodes; species Paralithodes platypus. The sequence continues at coordinate 58,033,607 of CM064566.1, read as the reverse complement.
AAAGGAAACTAGAGATAGGATGGTTAATTGAGTTGGCAAATGCAGCGGCTGTGTACACGGGTGAGGGCACCTCTCCCTCTCGATGGTTACTATTTAAAACTGAGGGCAGATGTGGGTACTAGTTGATCTCGGTCGGTGCCTGCACTATGGGCGGTATATCTGGGAAGGTATGGGGGTTGTTGAGCAACTGAGGTCGAATTAAGGGGTTGCACATTTTTCGAAGCGAGTGTGTATCGATGATTTTGTGGTGTTTAAGTTTGCCTCGATTTCCCTCGCAGGGGTCCAACCAAAATTTTATCTTTGCATATACAATAATATAGACCCTGCATCAAAATGTGAGGCAGCCATGTAATAGGTGTGGAATTGCACAGCCAATTTGCTCTAGCCCTTATTGAGTTACAGACTTTTGGGTCACGATTACTGGCCTACTTATAAAGAAGGGGCTATAGTGAGTTGAAATGGTGAGAAGGGAACATCTAAATATGAGGCTGGCTATATTTTACAGTATCGTTGCAACCAACCTTACTCACAAACTATGGCCCAAACTATTGCAATATTGTAGGCTACACTTGAAACCTTACCCTTTCAGTACCGGTGACGTCTTTTTGTTTGAATTCGGATACGTTTAGACAATTTTATGAAGCTTAGGTTATATGGTAGCTAAATTTTTTAATTGAAATAGTCTGTGGCCTTTTAAATGGTAGACTTCCTTTTTTAGCTGAATGAAATTGTGTAATATTCGTCAGAGTATAAAGAAAAGGATGTCAACGGTACTAAATGGGTTAGTATTAAAAGCATAACAATGGTATGGAACTTCTTTGTATTATTTTTGACAAGGCTATTAAATTTATGGCATTTGATTGACCAAAAAATCTTATACAATTCTAAATGTACCGCATTAGGAAGTTAATAAGTGCCATATCTATTGATCGATTAAGATTTTAGATTGCTATAACACTGGAAATAGAAACAATAGGTAAAATTAAAGTAATGAGTTCGGTCACCATTGTTAAGTATATAGGCCTACAGAGCACTGATACTTATATACAATAAATGTAGCCTACAGTATTACGAAAGCTTGAGCCAAAATGTTTGAGATATAAGGGTGCAAAAGTATCCTAAAATACGCCTAGACACAAAAATATAGAAGTAAATCATATCTAACAAACCTAAACTATAGTGTTGTTAAACACACAGGAAATTATATGCCTAAATACGATAAGAAACCCAAAATAATTACATTTAAAAGTAGGCCTACTATTCCGACAAAAAAACTCCTACAAGAGCGGCTGAGGCGACACCAGTTACCCAACCTTCAACTTATTTTTCATCCAATCAATCTCACCAGCCAGCCATACCCTCTGCTTATCGTATCCAATTTTTATTCTCTTCATCTCGCCCATCATCCGTTGCCGAGCCCTGGTCAACTCCCGGCCCTTCTCCTCCTCCTGAGCCATAAGTAGCTTTCGCGGTGCCACATACATTTCATTTAATGCATCGACTGCATCCCGGACTTTGGCCTCCGGACCCCGGACCCGTACCAGCTCCGAAGTCTCCCTAAAAACTTTTATCTGCACACCGAAGTACAACTGTAGCGCCCTGACCCGTACTCCAGCTGTCCCGATTAGATGTCCTCGGTCATCAGGAGCTACGTTGACCAACCAAGTCACATGACTCTCCCTAGGGGCCTTGATATAATCCTTTCCAGTCACTCCATGCACGTATTTTTTACCTTTGACTGCAACAGTGTCTGGGGTTCCATCCAACGTTACAGTCTCCAACTGTTTTGGAGCGGATGAATCGCCCCACGATTCCTTAACTGATCGCGACCAATTTTTCATTATGATTTATTTATATATATATTTTGTAATTAAGTGTTTATATAATACACTAGTTAACAACTTACGCAACTTAATACGAATGCACTGCACTTAAATAAGTCACCAAACACGTAATTCACAAGAGGAAATACAAATGATGCGTTTCGTTTAGAGTGAATTAGTTGAATGAGGCTGGTTGGCGCCAAATCTAAGCTCTAAATTATCGAGATCGCAGAAAGTCTGTAAAATGTTGCTAGAAAGATTACAATAGGTAAAGTTGATTCATAATTAAATGTGTATATTGTAATTTGTTTATTGTTTGTTTATGAAGGATTATATAGCGTTAGATATTTTACAAAACCGTAGTTTCTATAATAGTTACTCCTAGAGAAGTATTGTTTTCTGTAACTTGGTAATGAAAGAAAGCTAAATTTTAATGGGTAACTGTAGTAATTTGTTAAGGCTACTTCTAATTGCCGTATATTACTTACATAGTTACTGGACGCATGTCTTGTTAGACCTCTATGTCCAGATCTCTCTCTACTTCAGACTCCAAGGCTAATTGACGATCTGTGATGGTTACTAGAGGTTCATCAAATTTGAATGTTTTCTCGACTTGATTTTGCCAGAACTAGAGAGGTTTCTCGAATAAATTATAATTTGTTTCTTTTTATAACATTATATGGTAAGCTATTCCATATTTTTGTTAAGGCTACTCTTAAGAGTTGAAACTTTTTTGTCTGAGTTTTGTACAACACTGACTTTTAAAGATTTTCATCTTATTTCCTCTTACATTTGAAATCCCATTATGCCATCAGACAGTACACTATAGTCAGTTTATTCCAGCTGATGATCAATTGCTATCTCTCCATCCTGATTACTCCACTGTTAGTTAGATTTTGTAGGGATTATTATCTTATTATCGCTAAACAAATGAGTGAAACCTTCTAAAAATCTCCAAACTAATGGAGTGAAACAGAGGAGATCCAAAAACACCCCTCTGAACAAATAGAGTTAAAAGGGTATATTATTATGGCCACTTCAATGACCCTTTACATACCCATAATGTATGACCGAGGTACAGTAGCCAACACGTGAACCTGGTACAAGGGTCACGTGACATATAACCTTATGTGGTCCGAGGAGAGTATTATGCCTCCCCTGCTTCGCTCCATTAGTTTAGCGATTTTAGGACTTTTGGCCCCATTTCTTTGTCAATATTACTGTTCGTATAATTTCGGTGTCGATTTAAGAGGAACCGGCCTTCGGCCGGGAAATGTTTCTATCGAAAAATGTACAAATTTATCTTGAAGGAGTGTCTTGGGTGTTTTTTTTTTTTCCCCGCTCCATTAGTTTAGCGAGTTTAACCCCTTCTGTAACGGCGACGTCTTTTCCACTTTATTATAGGTATATTTAGACGATTTTGTGCAACTTAAGAAAGATCTGTGGTAGTAAAAAGAGGCTAAGCGAGATAGTTTGAAGCCTGTTAATTGCTGGAGGCCCTTTTTAAACTGAATACAATCGTCTAATAGTAGCCAGAATATGATTAAAAGGACGTTACCGGTACTGAATGAGTTAAAACGTTTCACCCCATTAACTTGGCGATAAAAAGATATGCTTCACCCCATTCAGGTGTCGATTTTTTCTGGTCGAGCGAAAGCGAGCATTTAAATTAGAAAAAACAAATCAGCTTTCAGCAGGGTCAATATGCCATCTAAATATGTACACATTAACCCTTTCACGCATATGACGCGACTTTAAGTCTATTGGGGATACTTTAAAGCCTTACCATCAGGGGTATTTAGAAACCTTTAGTTTAGTTACTTCAACCTCTGCAGTTGTCTTTGAGCTAGCTGTGGGCAGAAAACTAATTTTGGAGAGGTAATTATAAGAGTGAGAGAACTCTATTTCTTATTGCTAATCTTGCAGCCTCTGCGTCATAAAAGCGTGAAAGGGTTAAGCTTGAAGTGGGTCTGGGTGGATATTTGTTAAGGCGGTATCACACGAGAACATTTATAGTCAACATTTGATGATCAACATTTTCCTGGCAACATTTCTGGAATATTTTGCACTGGTATCGGAAACTAGACTGTTGCTAGATGAATTCAAGTGACCGAAATATATTAAATGATGACCTCGTAAGCTGCCAGACCAGTGTTGAGGATAAATGTTGAGTGAAAAAGTGCTCGTGTGATACCGTCTTTAGTTTGAAGGGAGTCTGGGAAGGCGTTGTAGTTATAGTCTATTCGTTGTAAGTAGGCAAGAAATCATGACCTCTAACCTCTGTACTCAAAAGCGACTAGAGTAATCGAGCTAATATTTCTACCATTTTGGAAGAGTCAGTCAAGGAATAGATGTGGAAATTTACAGCCAATTTGCTTTAGCCCTTTTTGAGTTACAGATGATAGAAGTCATGATTTATCGCCGACTTACAGCGAATAGACTAGAGCCAAGGGGGGACACTCAAATACGTTGCTCGAAAATGGCAATAACAAATAGAAATTCCTCAATAATAATTAACCCCTTCAGTACCGGTGACATCCTTTCCATTATATTTTGGCAATTATTTGGCGATTTTATTCACTTTAAAAAGGGCCTTCATCAATTAACAGGCTTCGAACCATCTCCCTAACCCCTTTTTACTAGCACAGATCTTTCTTAAATTGCACTAAATTGTTTAATGTTACCTATGATAACATTGAAAATACGTTGCCGGTACAGAAGGGGTTAAGCAAAATATAATAACTCACAAAACGTCGGACCAGATAATGAACAAGGGCCTTCATTTGTGTCCTACAGTGTACAATCGCGCTAATAAGTGATGTCCCGGCACCAAGTGTGTTTTGATCAATAATTGGTATCAGCAATATCTAAGCTTCATTTCTTCATACCGAGTGAAATATACAAACATGTTCCTACACTTACCCACTCTATTCTATTCAACATCTGACAGACATTAATACAGCACAGAGCAAGCCAAATGTAATGACAGCTGGGACATGACTTATTAGCGGGAACGTACACTCCAAGACCAAACTCATGGCCCAATAGGAACTCGCAATCAACACATGGTAATTAAGGCCAGATTTTCACTTCTTAAGTTTTTTTTTTCTTGATCCCCTTCTCCCTCATGTTTAGCCTCATTATGTTTGACATTTTAAGACGTTTACCCCATTAGTTTGGTGATTTTCAAAACCTTTGGCCCCATATATGTCAATGTTAACACCTGTCGTGCCATGTAGCTGTATATTTTTTTCCTGGCGAGCGATCGCAAGCATGCAATTTAGGAGGAATCGGCCTTTGGCCGGGAAATTTTTCTGCCCAAAAATGTACACATTTATCTTGGGGTGACATTTTTAAACGCTTGATTGGGGTCTAGGGAGCAAACTAAAAATCTTCCCTTAAAATGGAGTACTACACAAGAAAATTTACTGTTAATTCAATCCTACTAATTTTCCTTCCATATATAAAATCATGAAGTGTGTACAAAGTCCATGTGGGCAACTGTACATTAACCCTTTCACGCACATATGAAGCAGAGGTTGCTAGATTACCAATAATAAATAGAGTTCTCTCACTCTTATAATTACCTCTCCAAAATCAGTTTTCTGCCCACAGCTAACTCAAAGACAAATGCAGAGGTTGAAGTAACTAAACTAAAGGTTTCTAAATACCCCTGATGGTAACAAAGGCTTTAAAGTATCCCTAATAGGCTCAAAATCGCGTCATATGTCGGAGAGGGTTAAATATTATTTGACTCGCGCAAATTTCACTTCATCTGTTTTATGGAGGATTGATATCGATGCCAGTGTTTCGATTTAAAAAGTAGATATCCCTGCATCACAAGTCCTATATGCAGCTATCAACACCTTCCAAATACATAATTTAAAATAGACTATGTGCTATGAACGTCCTAAGCCTGAAGGTAATGCGGAAGTTGATTAATTAACTTTCTTAATATTTGATCAGGACTCGTGGATCGGGGTGAAGGGCCAGCTTGAATGTGACGTCATTAATCAGTCCACCCATTTCATTGAAGGAGGAGGACGTGTCTGCGTTGGGTCTTCATATGTTACCGTATTTAAGGTATGTATTGGGGATTTTTCGTGTCTATATAACATGTGTATTGATATTCTATTAATGTTCAGGTGGCCATACATGTAATATATAAGAGTAAACTAAGAACATGGTGAACTTATGACTGTTTGAGCCGGTTCATGTATGCTGTGTCTGCATATATCCTAACAACTAGTATTTACGCGAAAATCGTTGACCTCCTGGACATTTAGATAATATCAAACTATTCGGTGTGTGTATATTGGATTGGTGAGGTGTGTGAATATACAGTAGAGGGAGACATTAACTCAAAATACAAGGTGCAAACTAGCAAACGAGGTGATTTCGCTGTTGCCCCTCCCTCCCCTCCCTCCCTCCCTCCCCTCCCCTCCCCTCCCCTCCCTCTCTTGCCAATTCCCACCCCTACTCGCTCTCTCTTCCCTCAATCCTCTCTTTTCCTCCCTCAATGCTCTCCTTTCCTCCCCCTCCCTCCTCTCTTCACTTCATTCTCTCTTCTGACCCCCCCCCCCTTCCTCTCTCCTCTCCCTCCCCCCTTGCCCCCACCCCTCTCCTCCTGGCTCCCTCACCCCACTTTCCACCCACACTAAAATCCCCCACTCCCACCATTTTCCCAGGCCTGCCCACATAACCTCTCGTTCTCAATTCAGGATTTTTTGGTATATATGCAGTATACGAATTATATATCTAATCATTTGTATTGGCTAAACCGCGGTATACGATTATTTAAATGCTGCCTTAACACGTGCTCCTTCTTGCTCCTACCCCCCCCCCTCTTCTCTTTCTCTTACACACTCACTCTCGCGCTCCCCCCCCCCCCACATCTCTCAGTAATTCTGCAGAACAACAACTTATTTTTTGTTGTGTATTTCTTATTTTTATATTCTCACAAAGTGTAACGCCCACTACATTCACCCCACTTCCTCCCTCCCTCCCCACTGCATTCACCCCTTCCTCCCCACTGCATTCACCCCTTCCTCCCCACTGCATTCACCCCCTTCCTCCCTCCCTTCCTACTGCATTCACCCCACTTCCTCCCTCCCTCCCCACTGCATTCACCCCTTCCTCTCTCCCTGCCCACTGCATTCACCCCTTCCTCCCAATGCTTTCGCCCCCCCCCCTTCCTCCCTATATCCCCAATGCACTGCATTCACCCACTCCTCCCTCCCTGCCCACTGCATTCATCCCCTTGCTCCCACCCTCCCCACTGCATTCACCCCCTCCCCACTGCATTCACCCAATCCTCCCACTGCATTCGCCCCCTTCCTCCCTACTGCACTGCATTCACCCCTTCCTCTCTCCCTCCCCACTGCATTCACCCCACTTCCTCCCTATATCCCCACTGCATTGCATTCACCCCCTTCCTCCCTATATCCCCACTGCACTGCATTCACCCACTTCCTCCCTATATCCCCACTGCACTGCATTCACCCTCCTTCCTCCCTATATCCCCACTGCATTCACCCACTTCCTCCCTACTGCACTGCATTCACCCCTTCCTCTCTCCCTCCCCACTGCATTCACCCCACTTCCTCCCTATATCCCCGCTGCACTGCATTCACCCCACTTCCTCCCTATATCCCCACTGCATTGCATTCACCCCCTTCCTCCCTATATCCCCACTGCACTGCATTCACCCACTTCCTCCCTATATCCCCACTGCATTCACCCCCTTCCTCCCTATATCTCCACTGCACTGCATTCACCCCCCCTTCCTCCCTATATCCCCACTGCATTCACCCCACTTCCTCCCTATATCCCCACTGCATTCACCCCACTTCCTCCCTATATCCCCACTGCATTCACCCCCCTTCCTCCCTATATCTCCACTGCACTGCATTCACCCCCCCTTCCTCCCTATATCCCCACTGAATTGCATTCACCCCCTTCCTCCCTATATCCCCACTTCCTCCCTATATCCCCACTGCATTGCATTCACCCCCTTCCTCCCTATATCCCCACTGCACTGCATTCACCCCCTTCCTCCCTATATCCCCACTGCATTCACCCCACTTCCTCCCTATATCCCCACTGCATTCACCCCCTCCTCCCTATATCCCCACTGCATTCACCCCCCTTCCTCCCTATATCCCCACTGCATTCACCCCCTTCCTCCCTATATCCCCACTGCATTCACCCCACTTCCTCCCTATATCCCCACTGCATTCACCCCACTTCCTCCCTATATCCCCACTGCATTCACCCCACTTCCTCCCTATATCCCCACTGCATTCACCCCCCTTCCTCCCTATATCCCTACTGCATTCACCCCACTTCCTCCCTATATCCCCACTGCATTCACCCCACTTCCTCCCTATATCCCCACTGCATTCACCCCTTCCTCCCTATATCCCTACTGCATTCACCCCACTTCCTCCCTATATCCCCACTGCATTCACCCCACTTCCTCCCTATATCCCCACTGCATTCACCCCACTTCCTCCCTATATCCCCACTGCATTCACCCCACTTCCTCCCTATATCCCCACTGCATTCACCCCACTTCCTCCCTATATCCCCACTGCATTCACCCCACTTCCTCCCTATATCCCCACTGCATTCACCCCACTTCCTCCCACCCTCCCCACTGCATTCACCGATACGATGACGCATATCATTTCTGTTTGCTTGGTTTTATTGGACGATTTTATTCAGATTTGGAAGGGTATAATATTATGGAAGTCATAAGGTCGGTTGAGATAGTCTTTACCCTTATGATTCCCACATATACTTCCTAAATTATATAACATCGTCTATTGATAGCCAAAATAAACTTAAAATGCGTGACAATCTTCAAAGGGTTCAATAATCAAGGGTATGGAAGAGGTATATATAAAATAATTTAAGTACATATACTGATGGTGACTTACTTTTCTATCTTTTATTACTATCAGTAGGCCTATATCTTGAAATGGTTAGACTATTATGAACTATTTATTCTTTACTACTTTCTTTACTTTATTACTTGATTTACTCTTCCCTTTACCATCAGTATATCTATAAATGGTTAGACTATTATGCACTCTTCAATTTGACTATTTTCATTCCCATTATTGTATACAGTGATAGTCTTGCCCAACGATCATTTAATGCATGTTTACTTTATTCCAAATCTGGCTATATTATTAATGATTTAAATTCTTCCTTCCAGAATTTGTGTGCCAACGCTACCACCACTACGACTACTGCCAACACCGCTACCACCACACCTACCACAACTACTACCACGGATACTGGCAACACCCCTACCACCACACCTACCACCACGGGTACTGCCAACACCGCCACCACCACAACTACTACCACGAGTACTACCAACACCGCTACCACCACGGGTACTGCCAACACCGCTAACACCACAACTACTACCATGAGTACTACCAACACACCTACCACAACTACTACCACGGGTACTGCCAACACCGCTACCACCACAACTACTACCACGGGTACTGCCAACACCGCTACCTCCACAACTACTACCAGAGGCAGAGTTGGAGGTAGCAGGGTTGAAGATGCTGCGATTTTCTTTGGGAGAGACAAGGATTGACAAAATTATAAATGAGAGTATTAGAGGGACAGCGCATGTACGACGGCTCGGGGACAAAGCGAGAGAGGCGAAATTGAGGTGGTTTGGACATGTGCAGAGGAGGGATGTGGAGCATGTTGGGAGAAGGATGCTTGGGATGGAGCTACCAGGCAAAACTAAAAGAGGAAAGCCAAAGAGGAGGTTGATGGATGCAGTGAGGGAGGACATGCGGGTGGTTGGTGTGACGGGGGAAGATGTTGGGGACAGGGTGAGATGTAGACGAGTGATCTGCTGTGGCGAACCCTAAGAGGAACAGCCGAAAGAAGAAGAACACCACCACCAATACTACGACTACCACCACAGGTACCACAACTACCACTAACACTATGGCTACCACCATGAGTACCACGATTACTATCCAAGGTACCACGACTACCACCACCAGAGCTACCACCCCTACCACAACTACCACCACCAACTCTACCACGACTACCATCACCACCATCACTACCACAACTACCAACAGAACACCCCGACGCCAACTACCACCACCACTACCAGCAGATCATCACGACCACAAGTACCACCATTAGGCCTACTGCCACAACTACCATCACTACCACAACTACCAGCAGAACATCACGACCACAACTTCCACTAGTACGATATCTACCACAACCACCACCATCACTACCACAACTACCAGCAGAACATCACGACCACAACTACCACTACCACAACTACCACTAGTACAAGCTCTACCACCACCACCATCATCACTACCACAACTAACCCTAGGTAAGTTAATGATCCCTTGATATAAAGCTAAATATAATTTAACCCTTTGAAGATTGACGCATTTTAGCAGTTTTTCTGGCTATCATTAGACGATTTTATGCAGCTTAGGAAGGATCTGTTGGCATTATTAGGGTAAAGACTATATCTACCCTCTAACTTTCATAAACCTTTAATATCCAGAAAACCGACAAAGTAATGCGTAATCGGGTTTAATATGTGTGTGTCATCTGAAACGGAGTGTAGCCTATAATTATACAAGTAGAGAATTGTAATAATAAATATATAATTACACACAGTAACTTCAAAAATCAAGGTTTAGAGTGTGGATAGTCGTTACTTTAATACTACATTCTTCTTTTATACTACGCTTTTCAATTTTTAAAGGTTAGTCTGAAACAATGGATATATAAGTAGCACACTGCGTAAATACAAAACAACGCTACCAATTACTTAACCCTTTCACGCTTATGACGCGATTTTGAGCCTATTAGGGATACTTTAAAGCCATTGTTACCATCAGGGGTATTTAGAAACCTTTAGTTTAGTTACTTCAACCTCTGCAGTTGTCTTTGAGTTAGCTGTGGGCAGAAAACTAATTTTGGAGAGGTAATTATTAGTGAGAGAACTCTATTTCTTATTGCTAATCTGGCAACCTTGTGTCATAAAAGCGTGAAAGAGTTAACCTGACAAGCGCGATATAGACCTAGGTGCTAGGGTAGTTATTTGTGCATTTCTAGCCCTGGATTCTGACAGAATTCGTTATATTTACAATATAAAGTATTATTTGTTTTCGGTATGCTTTTATTTTACATATATGTATATATGAACCTTCAAGAGTGCTAAAATAAGTGGGAAAAGCATTTGGGTGGTGAAAAACGAAGATATTGGCCACCCGGTCATAATCTCAGGCGAGAGAGAGCCACAGGCAGCCCTCCCCTCTCGCTGTCTGGGAGTCAACTGAGACGAGCGGGGCGGTGTGTGCCGGTGTCTGGGTGTTGCATAACGATCTTTTATGCAACCCACTTCTGCTACATTATCGCGGGAGAGAAAAATAACCGATAAATGATGATAATAAGAGGAAAAATAGGTGATAATTGAGGAGGGGGGGAGGGGGGAATAAGGTGGGGAAGGAGGGGAGGGGGAGGGGTGAGAAACACATGGATGAGTACTAGAGGGGAATTATCTCACCTAGAGACAAAATCCTTTGTTTTGATAGGCCCTTTTTTTTGTTGGAAGGCTTTTTTTATGGTCTTGCTTCCGTGAGGCCTATCGCGTTCCCTATAAGAAGCCTTCCGTGAGGCCTATCGCGCTTGCCGGGTTAATTACAAATCGCTTTGGGGAAATGTCGCGCTAATTTTTCATATCTTTCGTAAAAATTAACATAAAGCAAATCTGAGCAAACCGGCTTCTCCACATAAATGGAACTATTGTCTAAGTTTCACCGTTCTAACTTAAAAAAACTACAAAAAGTAATGGTCTTTCAAATTTATGACTGAACATTATTTTCTGTTTTTTTGGCTTACTGAAGGCGAAAATGGAGAATTTGACATAATAAATTGAGCAAAGAAATGGTAAAATGATGCGATAAATGGATTAGAATAGGTTAGAGCAGAGCTAGCCCAGCAATAAGTACTTGAATACCTTGATTATTCTGTTAATATTTGATTGTCTTTCGTGTTTAAGTGTTCATATAGAACGGAATATATAATGGAGTGTATAATTGTGTGAAAGAACAACTTATTTCAACCACATTCACTTATAATTCACGTTACGAATAAAGGGTCACTACTATATTCAAAAAATACAAACAAAATTAAAATCAGAAACAAATTATTTCTGTAAATAAATCGAACTACCCATTGTCAAACTCTCAGCCTCGTAACTTAAAAACTACTAAAGTTAATGGTCTTTCAAATTTGTGACTGAAAAATTCGATTCTTGGCTCGGGAGGCGAATATGGAGAATCTGACAACAAAGTAAAAAGTAGTAAAGAAAGGTTAAATTGATGCGGTAAATGGATTGGTGTAGGTTAGAACGGCGTAGCGTTAATTTTGGGCGTGGTGAATTCGGGCGTTTGGGGCGTTTTTGGCTGGATTAGGGCCAGGCGGGCTGACAGTTCCCAGGGAGTGTGGATCACCAAGTCCATTATTTGTTATATTATTCGGTTATTATTGAATATTATTTATTTTTTACGTGTGTTTATGGAACGGAATATATTATGGAGTTCATATTTGTGTGAATAAATCACTAATTTCAAATACATTTACTTATAATTCACGTTTTATGAATTAAGCGGCACTAATTTATTCATAACTTTCAAAAAATACAAAATTTTAAAAATCTGAAAAACATCATTTCTGGAAATAAATCGAACTACCTATTGTCAAAGTCTCAGCCTTGTAACTCAAAAATTGCAAAAGTTAAGGGACTTCCAAATTTGTGACTGAAAATTTCGATTTGTGGCTCAGGGAAGGCGAATTTGGAGAATCTGACACAATCAAGCAAAGAAAAATATTCAAAAGAAAGGGTAAAATTATGCGGTAAATCGATTGGTGTAGGTTAGAAAGGTGTAGCGTTATTTTGGGCGTGGTGATTTAGGGCGTTTTGGGCGGATTTCGGGTGACTCCGGCAGCCAGCCGGCCCCAGGACCAACGCGCGCGCTGGAGTTTTATATACAACCCAGTTCTGTAGAGATTTTTAAAGGCAACTCGGTTAATGTACTGTCAATATATCCCGCACTTTACTGTATAGGCCTATATATATTGTATAGTTTAACATTTTGATGTTTACTCAATACTCTTATTATCCTTACTAAAATAGTAGAGTATTTTAGATTGATTATATAATTAGTGTTTATATTCCATACTTAGTAAATATTTCTTAGTCGAATGTTCTAATCGATAATTAATGAATATGTTCTTCTCTTTTCAGGATTTGAGTTGGTGTTTGTGTCACACCACCGAACTATGTATGGACTCTGCCAACAAACCAGAAGCTACCAACACCACCACCGAACTACAGACTGCCAACAAACCAGAAGCTACCAACACCACCACCGAACTACAGACTGCCAACACACCAGAAGCTACCAACACCACCACCGAACTACAGACTGCCAACACACCAGAAGCTACCAACACCACCACCGAACTACAGACTGCCAACACCACCACCGAACTACAGACTGCCAACACACCAGAAGCTACCAACACCACCACCGAACTACAGACTGCCAACAAACCAGAAGCTACCAACACCACCACCGAACTACAGACTGCCAACAACCAGAAGCTACGAACACCACCGAACTACAGACTGCCAACAAACCAGAAGCTACCAACACCACCACCGAACTACAGACTGCCAACAAACCAGAAGCTACCAACACCACCACCGAACTACAGACTGCCAACAACCAGAAGCTACGAACACCACCACCGAACTACAGACTGCCAACAAACCAGAAGCTACCAACACCACCACCGAACTACAGACTGCCAACAAACCAGAAGCTACCAACACCACCACCGAACTACAGACTGCCAACAACCAGAAGCTACGAACACCACCACCGAACTACAGACTGCCAACAAACCAGAAGCTACCAACACCACCACCGAACTACAGACTGCCAACAAACCACAAGCTGTCAACTGTCTGGGGTAAGTTACTGCCCAACTCAGTATAGGGTGTCAAACCAAAGCCGAGTCCATTATATTTAGTGTTTATTATTGTCTAGGTAAAGATAATATTGTGGGTTTATAGTTCCAATTATGTCTTTGGAAGTGATGGAATGGTCAAAACAATGTTATTTCCTGTTGATGTTCTTGTAGTCCTTCTCATTATCATCCAAGTCTTCAAACAAAATTGCTCCGGTTTGACACCCTGCCTCGGTATACTATTAACCCCTCCAGGATTATGACCCATTTTGACAGTTTATTCTGGCTATCATTATGCAATTTTATACAGCTTAGGAAGGATCTGTAGGCATCAGAAGCGTAAAGACTATCTCAATTAGCCCTCTTACTTTCATATACCCTTCTAATCTTCACAAAATCGTCTATTAATGGCCAGAATATACTGTTGAAGTGCGTCATAATCTTGAAAGGGTTAATATATAATAATACATTGAAATTGTGTCCTGTTGCTATACTGTTCATAATAAGTAATCAGAAAGTATATACAGTAGCTGCTCATTCTTTCCTTATAATTGTTTGATAATTAACATCGTATTTCCTTGCTTAACTCTTGTAACTAAAATACTCAAATTGGAAACATTAAAAATCAGTATTTGCCTACTTGTTGTGAACAGTATAAGCAGAATAATATAGTTATATTTATGTATTTATCTAAAGATCCTAAATTAATGTTTTATTTCTTGTTTCCAGGATTGGAGTTGCTGCCTGTGGACTCTGCCGCCTATGGACTCTGCCGCCTGTGGACTCTGCCGGTTGATGCCTGTGGACTCTGCCGCTTGTGGACTCTGCCGGTTGCTGCCTGTGGACTCTGCCGGTTGCTGCGAGAACCTGCCCACGCCTCTACCATACAAGGGGAGTGATATTCCTGTTTTGTTTGTAATAGTAGTTTGTAGTCGTAGTCGTAGTAAGTAGTCGTAGTGGTGGTGGTGTAGGTTAGGAGGGGAGGGGAGGGTAGGTTAGGTTAGGTTAGGTTGTAGTCGTAGTATGTAGTCGTAGTATGTAGTCGTAGTATGTAGTCGTAGTTTGTAGTCGTAGTATGTAGTCGTAGTATGTAGTCGTAGTTTGTAGTCGTAGTATGTAGTCGTAGTATGTAGTCGTAGTTTGTAGTCGTAGTATGTAGTCGTAGTATGTAGTCGTAGTTTGTAGTCGTAGTATGTAGTCGTAGTATGTAGTCGTAGTATGTAGTCGTAGTTGCATGGTATGAATGGTGTGTGTTAGGTTAGGCTAATCTATTTTTCCCTTTCAGATGAGATAGGTCTTATTACCTTTACTCTAATCTTTGCTATTTTTCTTATTACTTCACAGTTTTGTTGCTTTGATGATGTCCCCTCTCCCCCCCTTCTTCCCCGAGTTGGTTCCCTCCTTCAGCTTCAATATTTTGCTTTGCTTTAATTTCAATAATGATTGTATTTGCCTTAAATGTAACTTATGATATACTCTATCACTTGAATTCATAACTCTGTATTTGCTATTAACTTCACTTGATATAATAGTTATATATCGTCTTTGTCACGCGAACTTTGCTTAATAAAAATAAATAAAAATAACTTCTATCTTTTATTGATCACTATATTATAAGCTATGACTTTTATAACTGATCAAAACTTAGAAAAATAGTTCTCAATTATAAATAAAGTTCCAATATATGGACTTAGAAAAAAAACATGAAAAGAGAACTTAGAAAAACTCTAGTTCTCAATTATATATAAATTTCCAATATATGGACTTAGAAACAAAAATAAATAAAATATGAAACTATACACATAAGAACTGAGAAAATATACTAAATATTAAAAGAGAACTTAGAAAAAAATAGTTCTCAATTATAAATTAAGTTCCAATATATGGACTTAGAAAATATACTGAATATGAAAAGAACTTAGAAAAACTATACTTGAATAACTTAAAGTAATAGTAATTATAGATAACTTAAAAATATATTGAACTTGTAATAACAGAACGAAATTATAATGGATATTAAAAAGAATATATCGACTTCGTATTTTATTGATCAGTCAGACATACATACAGTATATAAACTTTAAATAACAGGAAACAAAAATATAATGGATATTAAAAATATATAGACTTAGTATTTTATTGATCAGAGTCGGACATACATTTTTATATTATCTTACAAAAATCATATACTTTTAGTACTTCGTTATTTTTGTATTACCCTTACTGGTTTTATATATCTTATAACAAATTAACAAAGTTTTGCTTTTATATTACGTACCTAAAGTACTTTATACCGAACTTGGCTTAGTGACCATAGTATAACTTTTGGTTCACTACATTATTTGCCCAATATTTATATGTAGTGATTTTCTTTAAGTACATCTTTATAATTATTCATTTTCCAATAACCATTGGGCTTTCGGTAATTTTTCATAGATTTATTTTGAATTTTAAGCTTATATGGAGTTTCATCGGCAATGCAGTTGGCATTTTTTATAATTCTTAATTATTGATTTCAGTTTAACTGGTTTAATAGCAAAGCTGTTAAGTAATACTTTTATAATCTTTTCAATGCTCTTAAGTGTGCTGTCCTTATAAAATTCTTCTCAGGTTAAATCTAGTTCATCAGCCAAGTTAACATACAGGAAGGTTGTCTACACCTGGACTATCTCCCTCTCCCACCAGGCAGTACGTAGGTGTTTTATAATAATAATAATTTTAACTAGCTACTAGTTTATAGCCCAATTCTAACCTATTCTGTTTATGAAGTAGTGTTGAATAATTTTGACACTAGCTTATGTATAGTGGGCAGCTTTTGGGGGGAGCTTGGTTTTCCGAATTATTGCAAGTTTTTCTTCCTGTTGTGTGTGGTGTGAAGTAGTAGTGTTAAGTGGAGTAGGGATGTTGTGTGTGGTGTGAAGTAGTAGTGTTAAGTGGAGTAGGGATGTTGTGTGTGGTGTGAAGTAGTAGTGTTAAGTGGAGTAGGGATGTTGTGTTGTGTGTGTGATGTTAAGTGGAGTAGGGATGTTGTGTGTGGTGTGAAGTAGTAGTGTTAAGTGGAGTAGGATGTGTGGTGTGAAGTAGTAGTGTTAAGGGAGTAGGGATGTTGTGTGGTGTGAAGTAGTAGTGTTAAGTGGAGTAGGGATGTTGTGTGTGGTGTGAAGTAGTAGTGTTAAGTGGAGTAGGGATGTGTGGTGTGAAGTATAGTGTTAGTGGAGTAGGGATGTTGTGTGTGGTGTGAAGTAGTAGTGTTAAGTGGAGTAGGGATGTGGTGTGAAGTAGTAGTGTTAAGTGGAGTAGGGATGTTGTGTGTGGTGTGAAGTAGTAGTGTTAAGTGGAGTAGGGATGTTGTGTGTGGTGTGAAGTAGTAGTGTTAAGTGGAGTAGGGATGTTGTGTGTGGTGTGAAGTAGTAGTGTTAAGTGGAGTAGGGATGTTGGCAAAATGAGAAAGTCTGTTGGCATTGTGGTCTAGTGTGTATTGGAAGTGTGATGGGATTTGTGAATGTTGGCAGAGTACGTGATCAACCGTAGGGTAGGGATATATTCATTACGCAAGTGTATGATTAGGTGTTAAACGTGTACGGTCAAATTAGGGTAAGGTAGTTATATGCCAATTAAATGTGTGTACGACTGTTGGCAAAGTAGTGTGTGGATTGTTGCCAGAGAGGTGTTGACAATTATTGAACTTAAATGTTGGCAGTGTGATTTAGTGTGTTGGTAACATTCAGTGGTCTTGGTAATTACGTGGTGTTGGCCAAGTGGTGTATATGTTTTAGTTAATTTAATCATTGAAGGTAAAATGCCACTAGAGCCATGTACAATAAAGAAGCATATGTGTTGGCAGTGAAATGTGCTTAATTGGTCTTGTTATTTGAGGTGTTGGTAGTGATATATGATGTGTTGGCAGTTACATTAGGTGTGTTGGTAGTGTACTTGGTGTGATGACAGTGGCGTTTGGAGTTTTGACAGTGATTTGGCGTGTTCTAATATTTGTTGTGTTGGTAGTGTTCGATGTTCTCAAGATGACATGTGGGAGTCTATCAAAGTATTACCTATGCCAAAGTTAATTATTTAAATACTAAAATTAGCATGGGACTGGAGCTATGTGCAAATTAGGATGCAATCTCTCTTATCCCCATGTATGTGTTTTACTGGCCGTATCCCATATAACTTAGTTATTTTAAGTTCTGTATATATTTAAGTTTTATTAGGATGATGTGTTATGTAATTTGAAACTATTGTATATATGTAATTACTGGATTAACAGCTATAAATTCCTTAACTATATATCTACTGATCTATTCTTCCCATGTAACAGGTGTATATCTACCAATGTAACTATCATGATCTATCCCATGTAACTATTGCTATTTGCCTGCTTATCCCAAACTCCTATAGCTCTTCCTACCGATCTCTCCAAGAATCTAAATATATTAGGTATTGAAAGTCATCCCTCCTCACCCAGACATTTTATTTGGCAGTTCGTTTCGTGAACTTGCCGCTTCTATTTTCTGGCAATGTATTCCAATATTTAAAGTTTTTTAATTAATAATATTTTGTAAAGTTTTCTTTAGATTTATCGAGGGTATTGGCGTGTTCAAATATATTTTTCTATTCATTCCAAAATTAATATTAATTGCTATTAATGTTCGTTATCCAACAAATATTTGCGATATTGGATTATAACAATTAGTTAAATTTTGTTCATTCAAATTTAATATGAATAACTATCAGAAATATAAGATTGATCTACAATATTGGATTACATCAACAGGTTGGAATCAATAGTCAATATTCAAATAGGTTATTTTTTATTAAAATAGGTAGTGGTCTCCATTGGTCCAGGGTCCTTAGTCTGGTCACAGCAACACATCATATCTGTAAAAACAAGAAAATATTGAGGTACCAGAAATACTGGAGTTTCAAGGAGGGCGTCGAGGGTCCTGAGGGGGTAAAGGGGGAGGGGGGTCGAGGAGGGGGGTGGTCCTGAGGAGAGGGGGGTCCTGAGGGGGTAGAGGGGGGGGGTCCTGAGGGGGACCCAGGGGTTGGGTGGGAGTACCAGGGGTAGGATGGGGGTCCTGGGGAGGAGGGGGGGTTAGACTCGGGAGGGTGGGGGGGTAGAAGTTCTATTTTTTTCTTCTATATTAATATTTTTCGTTCAGTCTCCTATATAACCATCCCACACCCGCTACGAGTTTTTCCTTCCCTTCCCTGGTAGTTCATCCTATCCCCATCCCAGATAAATCTTCTCTTCAGCCCTAGTCGGTTCTATTCTGTTCTATTGTGCACACTAGTTCTATTCTGTATTCTGGCTAAATCTATTCTGTCCTCCCTCCTTCCATGGTACATCAATACCCCCCCTGCAACACGCCCCCAAACACACATAAGAAAAGTCAGGAATATATTTGAAATTTATTTTTTATTATCAGGAAGCAGTCAAGAAGTCGTCGGTGTCAAGTATGGGATATGAGCAGACAGTATCAAGAAAGACAAACGGTAGGAGTAAAGCAGATGCAGCAGACAGCAGAAAAGGCTAGACACAGCAGAACGGGCCAACGACAGCAGAACGGGTGACAACAGACAGTACATCGACAACAGACAAGGAATTAACAATGAGGTAGGAGCGAGCTTGCTATGGTTGGTCAAACAAATTGATCTGTTTTGACTAAGATTTGTTTGGTATATTATCTGTCTTTATGAAGATGTTTATGTGTTGAAAATACAGTATATGGAGAGATATTGAGTGAGCTGGAGTATTCAGTATGAAGTTTTAGGTATTCCATTTGAGTTGGTAGGTAGTGAAGTGTGAGCATAAATTGGTGGATGGTGATTAGTCTAGTTATTGAATAAGACTTTATTCAGGTTGAAAGGTGGGATTCAAACGAGATATGGACAGACGAGAGCATAGCGACTATTGGCCACTCATCAACGACTGCCACAGCATCAATGGACCCTTCAAGAGTGGAGCGAGATAACGCATCAAGAGTGGAGTCGAGAGAGGCACCATTGCAGCGAACAGTGACGGTTCGGTGAGCAAAACTATATTGTTGTATGGGAAAAAACAAGTCAGTCAGTCTACCTAACTTCATTAATAAGTCAAGGGGAACAAGAGGAAAAAAATAAAGGAAATAAATTAGATTGAGATAGAAAACTGTGCTCAACAAAGTAGGCCACACTTCATTCACTCCTTGATATATTCCAAATCACCTGCATCAACTTAATTATAATTTGACTTTACATTGACAATATAGATCTTTATTATTGGAAATATGATAGCTAATGCATATATTAACAGCTAATTAAATTTATATTTTATTCTTTAACCAATGAAATTATTTATACTAGTTAAATTAGATCGTAAGTTCAAATTTTTACCAAGAAATTACTGATATTATTCAAGAGTTAGGCAAACACTGGAGAATAATGGTTAGGGTTAAAATTTACTCTTCTAACAGGATTATGCAACACTTTCTCGTAGCAAGAAAGCTATTACTGAAACAAATTATCACGCTACAAACAATGCCAGCTGTAGAACAAATTTATCAAAGACTTTAATATCGGTTATCAATATTTACCTAAACAAATGGACCTTTTAAGTAAATCATTAGGACTGCTATTATTCTAAAGACAGGAGTCATAGGTCTAAAGTTATATCCGTTGCACGAATAGGCTTGAATACCTTTAAAGTAGTCATAAAGAGATAATCCAATTTACAGTACAACAATTTACGCTTTTGAATATTTATCACTAGGCATGTAGGCTTGACGTTAATTCTATAACTAATACAAATAAATTAGAAGTACTTAGCCATGGAGGGACTGATAATTGAAGATTTATTGTTCGGATCATGGAGATAACTGCTTAAAACGAGGCATAAGTGCTCAAAAAAACTATCTAAAAGCTTACAGAGTCCACCTAGGATTAACATTATCAAATCAAACTTTTGATGGACCTTGGTAACAATGTTGTAATCAATGCCCTGTTCGTAGTCGTCAGTGAAAATTGGGACAGTATCCGACATTATGAGCAGCCTGTTTTACATATTACAGTAGAGGCCTATATTATGGTTCTTTAGTATTTTCAATAGATTTGATAGTTATGTTTATCTGGGGTTACTTTGGACACAAGGTTAAACCGATTTCGAATTTACTCAAAGCTGGTCTATGATAATCTTCATCTACAGTGGCATTTATAACTATCTCAGCAGGGTAAACCAACATTTAGTGAGTTATATTGGTCACATTGATACAAGTGAATGCAGTTATATAGTAGATTCAAATAATTATATTATTCTTAGTCTCTAGTGTTTTCCATAAATTCTATACAACTTACTGTATTTACTTAAAGACTATAGCGACTACATATTAACAAGGGTACAGTCAATATAAATAGTTCGCCGACACTTATATGACTTTAAACCAATCTTACTAGTCACAGGCTATTGAAAGCACATGAGAACTGTCAACGGAAAGTGTATAATAACTTGCAATTAAACTTATTTGAGGATTTTGGGCGAACTATTTTGGTTTCGACTAACTAGCATTTTTTATATATCTAACTTAAGGGAACATTCGTACATTTGGCAACACTTGTATTATAATAAAACTATGAATTTATAGAACGTATGCAAAGGAATAATATTTTTGTCTTGAGAATATACCTTTTAGAAGCATATTGATATTGCTAAATCCATCTAAGGATAGAAAGGTACAGAGTTGGAATCCCGTGAGGACCATATACTTTCATTAGTGTATTCAAGTGCATTGAGGTTCGTAGTTGATTAATGTTAAAACGGGGTGTTACTTAACTTTATTTATATCTAATATTCAAGGGAAGGTCGATCTACTGTATATACAACTACTGTATTATATTTGGTTTATAGTCTAGTCAATCAAACTTATTTTGATATACTCAAGATCCCTCTTGGGAAACTCCCACTACAAGATGGCCAAGGCAAATATTCCGCAAGGTTACTTGAAGACATAACTTCTCAGGATCTTTGAAGAGCTACGTAATGTGAGGACTATTGATTCAGATGTGGAAGACGAATTCAGTAATAGTCTTAACAATCATTAATTATAATTATAATTTTACCCAATTTCATAACTCATTTAAGCAGAGGACCCATTTTTTTTTTTATCATAGCTGCCTCCAGACTATTTTAGTTAACTTAAAGAAGCAGTCAGAATTTGAGGGTTAATTTGGATAATCTTAAGCTCTTTTGATTCCCCGAGTTTAGTAAATACCTGTCAGTAATTTTGTTTTTGGTTATACTGTCGCTGATTATTTACTTTATTATGGGTACCCATAGACAATTTTACTCAGTTTAGGAAGGACCTGTTTGATTCTAAGGGTATATGTAATGTGTACCCCATTGATTCCTTGTGGTCCTTAAACGATCGATATCTTCTCTTGAAAGCCAGAATATCTATGTTTGACCTGATCATCGTCAAACTTAATGCTTTCAATGAAATTACGCCAAATTAAGTTAGATGTTTGCTACCTCGATTTTCTACAACCCAGGAAAGACCCGTCAGAGTAAGATTATTAATTTACATATTTGCTAGGCCTTTCATTCTCAGTAGTTCTTCCAAAGCTAATTAAGAAATTATCTGGTAGCATTGATCAATAGTCTCACGATTATAAGTCAAATATTCTTAATTCAATTACAATTAACATGTAATCCCCAATTTACTTTGACCACTTTCCTTTGTTTTTGTCACTACCATTAGTTTCATTTAGTTGTGATAAATACTAGGAATTTCTAGTGTCATAAGCACCAGTTCTCCACATCAGTGAATTCAGTAGCACTCGAATTACTTATATGTACAGTATATATATATTAAAGTTTGGTTCCTTAATTCACGATAAATTCTTCAGTACCTTTAGCTCGAAATCAATGCCTCGACTTAATTGCCACCCTAAAATGAATACGGCAACAAAAATATGGTACGAATTTCGAAGAAAATGTATTTCAATTATATTTAAAACTACCGGTATGTTCAATAAATATACACATTACTAAATTACAAGCATCTCTGCCTACCTATAGTTAACCAAGTCTAGTTAATTTAGTTTGTTTTCACCATTCACCCATTTCCTATGGTCTCAGTTTGGAAAGTATCGGTTGCAGGATAACTTAATATAAATCAGTGTTGCCATTTGTACGAAATACTTAAAATTGGTTAGATAAAGCTGCAGCCTATATCTTGTCCACCACTTATGATAGTCTATGGAATATTTTGAAGTTTATTAGGTATTACTAAACTGGTCTACTTAAGCCAATTTGTCATTCAGGTTTTTTGGCCAATGTAAGTTAAGTATATTATTATTATAGTCTTATTATAGTTTAACCAAAGTTTTGACAAATTAAAGTTATACAAATTAGCTTCGATATTACATTATTCACACATTTAAAAAAACACTACATAGTAAGAACTGAATTGAAAGTTACCAAATCCCATTTTGAGAATTGTGATAGTGAAAATTTCTAACTTAAATTTTAGGATTATCGGATATCGTCGACCAGTTACAATACTTTAAACTGTAGCCAGCAAAATTAATCCTACTTTGGGGGATAAGGCACAACAGTTTAAATATTTAGGATTTATAAAGGCTACGTCCACGAACACAAAAGTCAGCCGCCTGTGTGTACTCTAGGACAATTATTCTTCAGGCCAAAAGGGCACCAATCATTAATTAAGTATCCATAGCTATTAAATTAGTTTTTTTATTAATTTAAACTGACTTTGTAGACCAAACTTCAAATATTACATTGCATAGACTTTCATAATAAGATTGTATTAAAACATTTTAGTGACAGACCCGTTATTACAGAGTTGTGGTGATGAGAGCTGTTGGTCCACGAGTCACACCATCCGTCTGTTGTCCCCCTCAGGCTGGACGTCTATCATACATCTGAAACATTAGGTTAGTATTAGTTAACATCCTGATGTATAACGCTAATAACTATAGTCACCACTGCATTACGGCCTTTTTCTGGACCCCTTCGCCCTCATTTTTAGCTCGGTTTGAGATTTTATGATTGTCTACTATTCGTTTTGACTATTGCAAGACTTTTTGCCCCAATTTGTAAATTGCCATTTATGTAGCTAATTTTTCCTCGCGAACGATGGCAAGCCTGTCATTTTGGAAGAAACTGCCTTCGACCGGGATATTTGACTACCGGAAAATGTACACATTTATCTCGAAGGGGGGGGGGGGGGGGTTCTTGATGGAGGTCTAGGGAGCAAACTAAAACCTCCCCTTAACCCGTGATGTTGAGCAACTAGTCAGTCCTCTACCGTATTGGCCAAGGTTCAGGTTTTTGTAACTATACATAAGCCTGCATTGATAAGCGTTATATATTTTAGAACTTTTATTATTGAAATTATCTGGTGTAGTTTATGAATAAATTATATACTTCCGAATTTGTTAAGGCAGGGGAGAGAATTTAATGCAGTGGTGGGAACTGTTATTGACCCTTCATGATTTTTTTTTTTTCTATGCGAGTGAGGGAGACAAAAGACAGAACTGTCTGTATCGAGTGCCTCCCCCAGAGTTGAAAGTGACAGGGCCACAATCAAGGGACGTTCGAGCCAAAATGCCTGGACACACTGAGTTTGAAGCAATTTAAGTCACATGATCATGAATTGTGCCCTAGGCCTACCTATAAAGAAGGTCAAAGTTTATAATTTCTAGTAAAAAAAAACATCCATAGACTAAATTCCACAATATTATTATTAAACCTTTAACGCATAGGACGCAATTTGCGCCCTTTCTGGGATACTTAAACGCCTTTGTGACCATCAGGGGTGTTTAGAAACTTTGTTTAGTTACTTCAACCTCTGAAGTTGTCTTTGAGTGAGTGGTGGGCATTAAACTAATTTTGGAGAGGTAATTATAAGACCGAGAGAACTATTTCTGAATACAAATAAGGTATTTGTAATGAACCCTATGTTTTAGCATTAATACAGTATATGGAACGCCAGAATTTGTTTTAGAGGACCAAGCCCTAAATACACAACTTAAAAAATAGGTTCTCATAATATAATTAATACAGTATATGGGAACTTAGAGACAACTATACACATGGTAACCTAAACTTTTAATATTGTTAAGGAGAGAAGTCATTTTTCTGGTCTCCCTTCATGTTTAACCCCATTACTTTGCCGATTATAAGACTTTCAGCCCATTACTTTGGCGATTTTAAGACCTTTCAACCTATTTGTGTCATTATCAAGACCTTTCTTGCTATTTAGGAGACTAATTTTCCTGGCGAGTGATACCAAGCCTGTGATGTAGGAGGAACCGGCCTTCGGCCTGGACAATTTTCTACCGAAAAGTTTACAAATTTGTCTAAGGGGGATCTTGGGGATGTTTTTTAAGCTTGATGGATGTCTAGGGAGGAAACAAATTTACAAATAATTAAATCTATATACCAATAAATAAACCATTAGCCATTAACCCTATTAACCCTTTCAAGCTCCAATACGCGTTTATGTTCTGTTTTTTGGCTACTATTAGAAGATTTTATTCAGTTTAGGAAGGGTATATGGAAGTCAGAGGGTTGATTGAGATAGTCTTTATCCTTTTAATACCCACAGGTCCTTCCTAAGCTGCATAAAATCGTCTAATGATAGTAAAAATAAACTGCTAAAACGCGTCAGAGCTTCAAGGGGTTAATATTGTTGTGTTCTTACCCTAGTTTGTTGGTGAAGGTGGTTAAGGCTCCGTTTGTGTTTCTCCAGTTGGTCTCTATGTTTTCCTCCGCCGAGCCTCAACTGTACTGTAGCCTACAGGGCCCTCTCCTCTCTCCCTCACATCTGTTAGAAAATCCAATATTAATATTACAGCTTAAGGGGAGATTTCCACCAGAGGGATTTTTTTCTTGACTCTTTTCTCCCTCATGTTTAGCCCCATTGTTTTTCTAATTTTAAGAAGTTTTCCCCATTATTTTGAAGATTTTAAGAACTTTCAACCCATTTCTGTAAATTTTAAAACCTTCCGTGCCATTTAGGTGTATTTTATCCTGGCGAGCGATAGCGAGCCTGTAATTTAAGAGGAACCGGCTTTCAGCCGGGAAATTTTTCTACCGAAAAATTTACAAATTTATGTTGAAAGGGGCTAAAGAGGGTGTAATCTTAAGCATGAAGGATATCCAGAGACTAAACTAAAAATCTCCCCTTAAGGAATTGACCACTTGCGAGTTTCAAGCTATAAGGAAGTTGAGTTTTTTATATCGACATTTAGCAGAATTACAAGCTAAAATAAGTTTTATTGCATATATAAAAAACATAAAACCAAATTCACCGTACTTTCTATCCATCAAAAACCTACATCACTGCATTTCTGTTTAATAACTTTGTATAAGACCCAAACTTCCTTATAGCCTCAAACTCACAAGTGGTCAATTAGGCCAATATTTCTGATATAATGCAGATTTTCAAAATTTATCTATTCATAAATATGTTTGCAACAACAACAAAAAATTATATCTCAACCATAGTCAAGGTGGTTGTGATGCGCCTGGAGTATCGGGTCGTCTTGGGTCGTCTTGGGTTGGGCAGGGTCGGGTAAGATCGCGACGGTCCTCTCATCTCTAACCTGTTGGGAAGATTTAAAGTTACATTAGTCACAGTTTCTCGGTCATACCTTATTTCACCGTAGTTCCTCTTCCGTCGGGCCATCCAGCTCATGCCTGTTGATAAAATATTTAATTATTACAGGAGCGCCGTTCTGCCAGCAACACCATCAGTCTGCAAATCGGCCACAGCGGGTCTGCAAACTGCCACAGCAGGTCTGCAAGCCGCCACATCAGGTCTGCAAGCCGCCACATCATCTGAAAACCTGCAACCTTCACAACCAACGAACAGACTACCAGAAATGCACCGGCCGGATTTCAACCAACAAGAAAAACCACAAAGCAAGCCCTATAACTATAACTCTATACTAACTTAATATATCAACTAACTAATCAAACTAACTAAGCTTCTATCCAAGCCTCTAACCAACCTCCTCAGGGAACCGAATAAAGCAACACCTAACCAATAACAGACTCCCTACCTATCCCTACCCCTTGAACGAAATAGAGCTACCCCCCCCTCCCACCTCAGCATCCCTACCAGAAACTTCTAATTCGAAGCCAACGACGATAGGAGAAAAAGATTAGTGCATGGATTAATTATATTATATTTCAATATATACATTTCATTATACAAAAATTATGTTAAGTTACTAGAAATATTATAGTTATAGCAAATTTAACAAAAATATACAACAGATTTATTTATATATAAATTATTGCAAAACAATTAGTAGATCATTTACACTGAAATGTATTAAAATAGAATCTTACCTTAAATGTGCCGCCTATGTACCGGTAACGTAATGTCTACACACATGTTAGTAGAAGGGAGGTGGTTTAGGCCGTGACAAGGACAATGGAAGGAAGGGGGGGGGGGGGGGGGGGAGGAGGAGGATGGTTAGGATTAAAGGGAAGTTTGCTCCGGCCCCTTTCTCCCTCATGTTTAGCCCAGGTTATTTTGAGACTAAGACGTTCACCTTCTAGTTTGGCACTAAAGACCTGTGCCATATAGCGATCTATTTTTTTTCCTGGCGAGCGCTAGCGAGCCAGAAATTAATGAGAAACTGGCCTTATTATTATGTATTTTTGTTTTATTATTATTATGGCTGGTACATTTTTCTATCGAAAAATGTAAAAAATTATCTCTAAGGGGGGTCTTCGAGGTATTTTATTTAAGCTTGACTGAAGGTCTTGGGACGAAAAAAAAAAAATATATATATACAAAATCAAAATAAAACTTCCCTTTACAGAGAACAGTGATGGAAGCGGTGGGAAAGGATGGTTAGGATTAAGCTAATTGTCGCCGTGGAGGTGGTGGTGGTGGTAGTGGTATAGACTGGTTGAGTGGTCTGGTTGGGGTTTCCATCATCGTTCGACATCTGTAAAAGAAAAAAAAAATACATTGTTAAAATATATCTCAATCAGCCAAGTACACTGTATATCATTTGGGTAAAACTTGAAGACACCCCGGACAGCCTTTTTACCTAACCTAACAAAGCTATAAACATAACTAGTTTCTTCAATTGTTACCATAATTTGTTTGTGTTAGCATTATTATTATTATTAGTGTGTATATTTAGAAACTGTCTTTTTCCCAGTGCGTAATGCATAGGTGCGCGGAATTTCGATGTGAGTATCCTAGGTTCGAGTCCTCTGAGTGCCACGTGTATTTGTTGATTTCATTGAGTTTAAATGTTAAGTTGGTTGGTGTTAAAAACAATAATTCTGGCTATCATTAGACGAATTTATGTAGTTTAGAAAAGACCTCTAGGAATCAAAGGGATAAAATAGCTCTAAAAACCCTGAAGGGGAGATGGGTCGTTTTTCTAGACCCCCTTCTCCCTCATGTTTAGCCCTATTAGTTCTCAGATCTTAAGACGTTTGTCCCATTAGTTTGATTTTTGGTTTGTTTTACCTTTCGCCCCATGTGTCAATATTTAGACCTTTCGTGTCATTTAAGTGTCAATTTTATTTCCTGGCGAGCGTTAGCGAGCCTGTAATTATGCAGGAACCGGCCTTCGGCCGTGACATTTTTCTATCGAAAAATATAAAAATGTATTTCGAAGGGGGATCTAATGGACGTGTTTTTTTAAGTTTGGAGGTCTAGTGAGGAAACTAAAAACAAATATGACAAAATCGACCAACAAAATAAGACCCTTCCCCTTTCATTATATTGGCGTTATCGAAGTTATTCTTAGGTGACCGTAAATTGACATGTACAAATAGCCTAAGAAGTCATGTCTCGGCACCAAGTATATATTGATTAATAATAGGTATCGGCATTATCTAAACTTTATTTATTAATTTCGAGTGAGATATACAAACATGTTCCTACACTTACCCACCCAATTCAACATCTGGCAGACATTAATACAGCACAGAGCGAGCCAAACTAAATGGCAGCCGAGACATGACTCATTAGCGCGACCGTAGCTATCTTGATTATTCAGCTATTACGAAGATTTGGTAGCTAAGCATGTTAAGGATAAAAACCTTATCATTATTATGATCCAGAAGCATTGAGTACTTTCAAAATGGCATTAATTATCGATAAAAAACTTTAAAGTCAGATAGTTTTAACATTAGCAACATTCGGTAAATTGATACGGTGTGACAGTCACGATTTTTTTTTTTTTTTTTTTGCATTTTTTCTTTGATATACAGTGTTGTTTTACCTAACTAAGAAACCTAACTTAACCTAACCTAAAAGTAATACGTGGATAGAAACTAACCTAAAATGTACGCAATTACCAAAGCAGCACTGGATCGCGCAACTGTAAGGTCCCCCGAGTAAGGTAGGAGGGAAAACAAAATATATAAAGCAGAAATCCCGTAAAACAGGACTTGTCATTATGCAGACATGACTGTTTTACCCTATATCTCCCTTATAATACATTTGCGACGGGAAGGACATATATAGGACTGAAGACTATTATATAACATACCTATAGGCTACACAAACATCGATGGGGCTTGTAACTGTCAAACCGTAAAATCTTACCCAACATTCGGTCAATATACAGGAGGCGCTACAATATAGGTAGACAAATTATAATGGTAGTTTTGGGTTCCTATCATCATATGCTTCATTTCTATATACTTTTTATCCCCGGGAAAAAAACAAAAAATCTTGAGTTTTATTTTTTTCTTGGATTTTTTTTTTATTTTTTTTATTAACCTAACCAAAAAACCTAACCTAACCTAACCTAAATGTATTTGGGGGGCTATTAGGTTAGGTTAGGTTAGGTTAGGTTTTTTGGTTAGGTTAATGACCAAAACAAAAAATCCCAAGAAAATAAATGAAAAATCCCAAGATTTTTTTTTTTTTCCCCCGGGGATAAAAAGTATATAGAAATGAAGCATATGATGATAGGAACCCAAAACTACCATTAGAATTTTGCTACCTATATTGTAGCGCCTCCTGTATATTGACCCAACATTCTACTACCGTCTTGGTGGTGTAATGGTTAAGGTGTCTAGACATATGTGTGATAACCCAGGTTCGAATCCCGCTGAATCACATATGCTTTCATTAATTTAATTTGAGGTATTTGGTAATGTGGCGAAATTAATACAATATAGATAAATAAATGTATTAGAAGAACTAAATGCACTATGAAGAAGTAATCCAAACTAAATAAATTGATTTGAAGAGCTAAATGCACTATGAAGAAGTAATCCACAGTCGGTTATATTTCAGCCAGCGGTAAATTGTCATGCCCCGATGTTCACTACTGGGCTAATATGTTATAGCAAAATATATTAATTATGAGAACTTTGTATTTATAGTATGCAAATCCACAACTGTTCATAGTTTGGCGCTAAGCATTGGTAATTTAGCGGCACAGGAATTATATTTTCCGCCAGGTGCAAAATTATACTGGCCTTATCCTTTTAATAAAATAACCTGCCATGTGGTTAATGGAGACCGTGTGAGAGAACGGCCATCCGTTTCCTTGGCCGCCATTTTGTTGTCTTAATTATCAAACGGGGGCGATATTTAATTTGTGACTTGTAGAAATTTAGAAACATGGAGTAAACTATATATTTTTGACTAGTATTACCGAATGTGTGTTGTGGGTATGGAATCTATGGATATATTGGAGTGTAACGCGAGGATCACCACCCTACTGGTTACCAAACTGGTGGAGGTTGGCGGACCGTTTCCTGCCCCCAAATCACTGCCTTTGTTGCATGGTTAGCGTTTCACTGAACTATATTTTAAATCTACTCTCCATATCTTAAATGTTTAACCTTTAATCTATTAACCCCATCTGTACCGACGACGTCTTTAACATTATATTCTGACAACTATTAGACGATTTTATTGAGCAATCAACAGACTTCGAACTATCTCACTTAACCTATTTTACTACCACATATCCTTCTTAAACTGCACAAAATCGTTTAAATATAGCTAGAATATAATTAGAAAGACGTCGCCGGTACAGAAGGGGTTAAGTGATTCAATAAATCATGGATTAAATATATGAAGTTATGTTATTAATGATCGCATATGCTTAAGTGGATAACCTAACCTACTATTTCGTAAATATTCCTAAATAACTTGTGGATAAAACAATGAATATGCCAGGTTACGCAATATTGTAGTATGCTAATTGTGAAGAAATAATCATAGGCCTACGTCGATCATCGGGTTTGGTGCTAAGTGTATACTCTTAACAAATTAAATAAAACATGCGTATATATTATGACTTTCTTTAACCTTAAACTTGCAATTATCGGGTAATTAATATAATTAATGTATTATGCAGACGATAATTATTGCCCCCGGAAGTGAAAACCTGCCGGCTTCCTAGGTTTTCACTCGGTCGCCATATTGTTTGCTCAACCCGCCGGCTTTCACCATTAACTTTCCTTAAACATACCGAGAATACACGAAACATTACGAAAACAATGATCAGGCACCTGGCGCAAAGTCACGGACATCGGAAATTAAGGCACTTCACTAAATTAAATTCTAAAAAAACAGCTAAAAATGGAGAATATAAGGGGGAATATTGGACTTACTTGTTGTCAGGTCGACGGCTGGAAATCAAATGGCAGGGGAAGTTTAAAGTACTCACGAAATCACAACTGCATACTTGGCAACCTTTTAGTGATGCCACATCTCCAAACCTGATCACGAAAACCATTAATATAAGCTTAAATAACGGTTTATGATGAACATTAAGATACGTAGGTTATGTAGTTTTGTGCGCTGAATTCAACTACATAGATGAAATGTTGATTGAATGCCTGTATATGCGATAATTCAACGATTTTTGGTAGTGCGACGGTTGCCACTTTCCCGAAATGCCCCCAGGGCAAATTCGATGAATTTTCTCGTCGATTTCCAAGATTCCTGACCGAGAAATTTGCCGATACAGTTGGTATCAAAAGTTGGTTCCCATTTTTTGTTTTTGGCATGGAAGCACAAATACTATACTTAAAACACTAGTATGGTTTATTATGCAGTAGCTTAGCTTGAATTTATATATACAGTTGGGTTCAAAAGTTTGCTCCCATTTTTTTGTTTATCCATTTCCGTAGATGTAAAGGCTTTATATATATATATTTAAACGTGCTTATTTTATCTGACTATACTTTATTAGAATCATACGTATTAGCATAGTGGCTAGTTACTTAATGGCTATCTTTTGCGCTTAAATGTGTGATATAAGTGTTATGATCTGTCTCTCAGCTGCTTCACCTCGCTAAAACTGACAAGCCTACCCCCTACCTCCACCACACCCATTCTCTCTCTTTCTATCTATGTCTGTATATCTATCTATCTATTTATCTATCTATCTGTCTGTATATGTATCTATCTATCCATCTATCTATTTATCTATCTGTCTGTATTTGTTTTATTCATAAAAGATAGATAGTTTATTCTGGCTATCATTAGACGATATTATCTAGCTTCGGAAGGGTCTGTGGAAATTAAAGGGGTAGAGACTATCTTAATCAACCATCTGACTTACATACACCCTTACTAATCTAAATAATATAGTTTAATAATAGCCATCATAATCTTTAAGGGGTTAATTTATACACTATATAACCAAACATTATAATGGGTTCAATGATAAAAAAGATACAATTGTCAGTTTTTATTTTCATAATATCTACAATAGTTTTGGTACACGTCATAGAAGCATATATCAAATGGGTTGAGTGTGAAAGGAATCTGCCTTGTATGGGCCAATCAGCTTTCTGCAGGTTCCCGTTTTCTGTTCTTATAAGTACCCATATTTGAGACATGAGGGACAATGGTAATGGGTGGGAGGAGGGGCGCCAGCTGACAAAGGGGCATGGAGGCGATTCATTCGTGTCCACCCCTTCGGGAATCAAGACGTCTGGCAATAGATATATAGATGTTTTCGACAGTGTACCCAGCCACGACCTCCCACTCGAGGCGATATCGTGTGGGTAAAACAACAATTATTGTGTTGCACCCGTAGATTTATGTGCAATGTGGATTCCCTATCCTATCCGTCATCCCCCACACACCTTGTTACCCAAGAGCCGCTCTCTACAGGTAGGCCTACCCCTGTGTATCCTTCTTCTACAACCCCCGCACATTATGCTGCTCAAGAGCGGAGATAGATAAATAGATAGATATATAGGTAGAGAGAGTAAGAGCGATGAAGAGAGAGAGGTATTTTTTACTATCCAAATCCATCCCCACAACCCCCGCACGTCATACAGCCCAAGAGCAGCCCTCTGCGGGTATTAATTCTTTTCCAAATCCGTCCCCACAACCCCCGCACGTCATACTGCCCAAGAACAACCCTCTGTGGGTATTAATTACTATCCAAATCCGTCCCCACAACCCCCGCACGTCATGCTGCCCAAGAGCAACCCTCTGCGGGTATTATATTACTATCCAAATCCGTCCCCAACACCCCCGCACGTCATGCTGCCCAAGAGCAACCCTCTGTGGGTATTAATTCCTTTCCAAATCCGTCCCCCCAACCACCGCCCAAGAGCGACCCTTTGCGAGTCCCAAATATGCATGGGGCGACGGTTGAGAGAGACAGAGAGAGAGAGAGAGAGAGAGAGAGAGAGGGAGGGAGCATGGAGGGGGCGGGGGCACATCAAACTGACCTTCATCACTTCTTCCTTCTTCTCGATCTGGTTTAGGGGTATGGAGGTATGGGGGGCCGAGGGAGAGGGGTGGAGGTAGACAGAGGAGGAGGGAGGGAGGGGGGCTGACAGGTGAGGGAGGGACCATAGAGGACCCCACCTGAAGGGGTACCCAAATTTTGAAAACTGGATATAACCGGATATAACCGGATATAAAAGACTTGACTTTATGTAATAACCTTTGTTTACTGTCCTGGACGCTAGCAGAGAAAGAAAATGGCTGCTTGTGGAGCCCTCTGATTGGAGCCACTCACTTCCCCGCCTTCACCATATGTGCGGCAAACAAAGGTTGTTGAGTAAAATCAAGCCTTTTTTACCCAGTTTGATCCAGTTTTTAAAATTTGGGTACCCCTTCAGGTGGGGTCCTCTATACCCCCTCCCTCTTGTATCAACCCCCCTCCCTCACTCCCCCTCTGTCTACCTCCACCCCTCTACCTAGGTCCCCCCTATCACCATACCCCTAAACCAGATCAAGAAGAAGGAAGAAGTGATGAAGGCCAGTTTGATGTGCCCCCGCCCCCCCCATGCCCCCCCCCCTCCCCCCCCCCCCCCCATTTTTGTTCTCTCTCTCTCACGCGCACAAACACACACACACTCTCACTCTCTCTCTCTCTCGACCGTTGCCCCATACATATTTGGGACCCGCAGAGAGTTGTTCTTGGGCAGTATGGCGTGTGGGGGTTGTGGGGACGGATTTAGATAATAATTAATACCCGCAGAGGGTTGTTCTTGGGCAGTATGGCGTGCGGGGGTTGTGGGGACGGATTTAGATAGTAATTAATACCCACAGAGGGTTGTTCTTGGGCAGTATGGCGTGCGGGGGTTGTGGGGACGGATTTAGATAGTAATTAATACCCACAGAGGGTTGTTCTTAGGCAGTATGGCGTGCGGGGGTTGTGGGGACGGATTTAGATAGTAATTAATACCCACAGAGGGTTGTTCTTGGGCAGTATGGCATGCGGGGGTTGTGGGGACGGATTTAGAGAGTAATTAATACCCACAGAGGGTTGTTCTTGGGCAGTATGGCATGCGGGGGTTGTGGGGACGGATTTAGATAGTAATTAATATCCGCAGAAGGTTGTTCTTGGGCAGTATGGCGTGCGGGGGTTGTGGGGACGGATTTAGATAGTAATATAATACCCGCAGAGGATTGTTCTTGGGCAGTATGACGTGCGGGGGTTGTGGGGACGGATTTAAATAGTAATATAATACCCGCAGAGGGTTGTTCTTGGCCAGTATGACGTGTGGGGGTTGTGGGGATGGATTTAGATAGTAATTAATACCCACAGAGGGTTGTTCTTGGGCAGTATGACGTGCGGGGCTTGTGGGGACGGATTTAGATAGTAATTAATATCCACAGAGGGTTGTCCTTGGGCAGTATGGCGTGCGGGGGTTGTGGGGACGGATTTAGATAATAATATTATACCCGCAGAGGGTTGTTCTTGGGCATTATGGCGTGCAGGGTTTGTGGGGCCGGATTTAGATAGTAATTAATACCCGCAGAGGGTTGTTCTTGGGCAGTATGGCGTGCGGGGGTTGTGGGGACGGATTTAGATAGTAATTAATACCCACAGAAGGTTGTTCTTGGGCAGTATGGCGTGCAGGAGTTGTGGGGACGGATTTAGATAGTAATTAATATCCGCAGAGGGTTGTTCTTGGGCAGTATGACGTGCGGGGGTTGTGGAGACGGATTTAGATAGTAATTAATATCCGCAGAGGGTTGTTCTTGGGCAGTATGGTGTGCGGGGGTTGTGGGGACGGATTTAGATAGTAATATAATACCCGCAGAGGGTTGTTCTTGGGTAGTATGATGTGCGGGGGTTGTGGGGACGGATTTAGATAGTAATATATAATACCCGCAGAGGGTTGTTCTTGGTTAGTATGGCGTGCGGGGGTTGTGGGGCCGGATTTAGATAGTAATATATAATACCCACAGAGGGTTGTTCTTGGGCAGTATGACGTGCGGGGTTTGTGGGGCCGGATTTAGATAGTAATATATAATACCCGCAGAGGGTTGTTCTTGGGCATTATGGCGTGCGGGGGTTGTGGGGCCGGATTTAGATAGTAATATATAATACCCGCAGAGGGTTGTTCTTGGGCAGTATGACGTGCGGGGGTTGTGGAGACGGATTTAGATAGTAATATATAATACCCGCAGAGGGTTGTTCTTGGGCAGTATGGCGTGCGGGGGTTGTGGGGACGGATTTAGATAGTAATTAATACCCACAGAGGGTTGTTCTTGGGCAGTATGGCGTGCGGGGCTTGTGGGGACGGATTTAGATAGTAATTAATATCCGCAGAGGGTTGTTCTTGGGCAGTATGGCGTGCGGGGGTTGTGGGGCCGGATTTAGATAGTAATTAATATCTGCAGAGGGTTGTTCTTGGGCAGTATGGGGTTGCGGGGTTTGTGGGGACGGATTTAGATAGTAATTAATACTCACAGAGGGTTGTTCTTGGGCAGTATGGCGTGCGGGGGTTGTGGGGACGGATTTAGATAGTAATTAATACTCGCAGAGGGTTGTTCTTGGGCAGTATGGTGTGCGGGGGTTGTGGGGACGGATTTAGATGGTAATTAATACCCGCAGAGGGTTGTTCTTGGGCAGTATGGCGTGCGGGGTTGTGAGAGAGAATTAAAATAGGAATAAGACTCGCAGAGGCCCGCTCTTGGGTAGCTTTACTTGCAGGGGTTGGTGGAAAGGATTTGGATTAGAATCAAGACCCGCAGAGGGTTGCTCTTGAGCAGTATGCTGTGTGGGGGTTTGAGAGAGAAGGATTTGACCTCTCCATCTCTCTATATTCTCTATCTAGAGGGATATGGTTGAGGGCATAGATTCTGACCATCTGACAGTTTATTCTGGCTGTCATTAGATGATTTTATACAACTTAGAAAGGATCTGTGGGCATAACAAATATAAATACTTATCTCACTTACCCTTCTAATGTCTACACACCCTTCCTAGTCTGAAAAAAATAATCTAAAAATAGCCAGAAAAAAAAACTGTCATACAGGCTCGCTATCGCTCGTCAGGAAAAAATATCGACACCTAAATGGAACGAACGTTCTCAATATTGATAAAGAAATGGGACGAAATATCTTATAATCGCCAAACTAATGGGTTGAAAAAACGTCTTAAAATCTCAAAAGGAATGGGGCTAAACACTGGGCTTTCAGAACTGTCCATATACTTCTGAACGCGACTGTATACTTGGTGCAAAAAGTATCTGCACCCCTACCCTGATAATCTGGTGTGTACAGCTTGGTAGTATAGGTTGTAGGTCGTAGATAGTAGGTCTTAGGTAGTATAGGTAGATAGTGGTATAGATGGCTATAGCTACAGGTAGATATGCAAACCCTACCAAGCTGTACACACCAGATTTTCAGGGTAGGGGTGCAGATACTTTTTTGACCGACTGTAGCCTACATCACAAAGCCACACATTAAGGGGCAAGGGTATATATTTTGGTCGATTATTTCATATTATTATTTTTTAGTTTTCTTCCTAGACCTCCATAAAAAAAAAAAAAAAAAAAAAAAAAAATCCATTAGATCCCCCTTCTAGATTAATGTGTACATTCTTCGGTCGGTTCTTCCCAAATTACAGGCTCACTATCGTTCGCCAGGAAAAAAATTGACACCTAAATAGCATGAAAGGTCTTAATATTGACCAAAACATGAGGCGAAAGGTCTTAAAATCAACAAACTTAATGGGCCGAACGCCTTAAAATCTCAAAACTAAGGGGGTTAAACACGAGGGAGAAAGTGGTCCAGAAAACTGCCCCATGTCCCCTGTTAACCCCTTCTGTACTGGTGTCGTCCTTTTAACTTTATTTTGGCTACTATTAGACAATTTTACAGTTTAAAATGGGCTTCCAGCAATTAACAGGCTTCGAACTGTTTCACTTAACTGCACAAAATCGTCTAAATACCTATCTATCTATCTATATCTATATACTGTATATACTCAGGCCCAATCCCCACGGGGGGTGGGGGGCCCGACTCAAGACAGAGCCAGAATAGGGACAACACACCAGAAAACAATGAACACACAAAAACAAAATACAAATTCACACACATCTAGGTCATACAGAAGACCCAGGGACCAGGGTCATCAAGGTCCCTCCAGCACTCCCCGACCCCCCAGAGAGGTTCCGATCTCAGCAGGCAGACATGCAGCGGAGCGAAACCACCATCCCACCCACCACACTTCCAGGTGCACCCTTCATATAAACCGTCTCCCAGGGCCAGGCTCTTGATGGACTATTATCTAGTCCAACTACCCGACCCCTCCTCAGCTCCCCGCCATGGAGTGGCTTCGGCCACTCAGGCTTTATTGTGGTCTGCAGGGAGGGTTCTGTGGGGGCGCTCGGTTATGGCCATGGCCTTGCTCGGGGCCTTGGGGCTGTTCGGCCAGGCAGCTTGGGGAACAGCAACAACAACTACCCGACCCCTTCCCCCAAAACTGTATAAGCTACATTTAGACAACAAAATCGTCTAAATAATATAGCTAGAATAAAATAAAACAGACGTCGCCTGTACAGAACGGGTTAACCATTTCAGTACGGGTAAAGTTACTTCTTTTTATTCTGGCTATCATAGACGATTTTACTCTGTTTAGGAAGAATTTATGATAGTCAGCGATTTAAGGGGACAGTGGCCGTTTTGGGGGGCTATTAATTAATTTATTCATTTAGTTTTTAGTTTCCTCGCTAGACCTCCATCAAACTTTAAAAACAAAAAAACCTAGACTCCCCTTCAAGATAAATATATACTGCCGTCTCCTCTTAAAATTACATGCTCGCTATCGCTCGCCATTAACAAATCGACACCTAAATGGCACGAAAGGTCTTGAAATTGACAACGAAATGGGGCGAAAGGTATTAAAATCGCCCAACTAATGGAACGTCTTGAAATATCAAAACTAATATGCTTAACATGAGGGCCGGAGAATCCCCACTTCCCTCTTTTTCCTTTTATTTTTTGGGGGGTGGCCGACTCAAAACAGAGCCAGAATATCGACAACACGACAGAAAACAATGAACACACAAAAACAAAATACAAATTCACACACATTATAAATAATAATAGCTCGTTCTTAGAAATCATTATTAATTTAGATTGGATAAACAAAGTTGGATATAGACTTCAGGGGAGGCAGTTGGTTTTTCGAGTCGTCCTCCTCCCTCATGTTTAGCACTATTAGGCTAGTTATGAGATTTCAAGACATTCGCCTCATTAGTTTGGTGATTTTCAGACCTTTTGCCCCATTCCTTTGCCAATATTAAGACCTTTCATGCCATTTAGGTGTAAACATTTTTCCTGGCGAGCTATAGCGAGCCTGTATTTGAAGAGGAATCGGCCTTCGGCCGGGATATTTTTTCTATGGAAAAATGTACAAATTTATATCAAAGGGGGGTCTTGTGGGTGTTTTTTTAATTTTGATAGAGGTTTAGAGAGCAAACTAAACCCCCTCCTTAAACCATTGAGCCGAACCAGTAAATTATGCCGCACAATACCGTCTGAGCTCTCTTAATGAACCAGCATAACATCAATAACCTATGTTATTCTGACAGTTTTTGACGGGTAGATAATTGACCACTTACGATTTCAGGCTATAAGGAAGTTGGAGCCGTAAACATCGATTTAAAACAGAAATGCAATAATACTGTAAGTTTCTGATGGATAGGAAGTATGTTCAATAGGGATTTGTGTATTCATATGTGCACTACAACCGTAATTTATCTGGTAATTCTGCTAACTATCGATGTCTACAGCTCCAACTTCCTTATAGAACGAAACTCGCAAGTGGTCAATTGGAGAAATTGGGTTTTGGAAGCATTGAAAGCATCAAGATTTTCTATCCCAATTTGAAATGGTTGTTAGATCAGGAGATAAGTGTTCTCTGGCTTCATCACATCAATTTTTTAGTTGCACCAAAGGGCTGACTAAGAAATACGTGGATCAGACTATATAATACGGTCTGATCTTGAATAAATAAAACCTGACAAGTGAAGCACCCCTGAACAGGGCTGCCCGGAGCGCCACCATGAGACCGGAACCGCACCGAGTGTGGAGCACTTGGTCTTTAAATTTATGCATGTATGTTGTGCATACATGGGTGGATGGGGCTTCCGGGTGGATGGGACTCGTTAGCCTTGGTCGGCAACCCATCTAGGGGAGACAACCTTATAAAAATCCGGGTGGATGGGACTCGTCAGCCTTGGTCGGCAACCTGTCTAGGGAAGTAAACCTGATACAAATCCATACTGTTTATCTAAGTGTAAGGCAGGTTAGTGGATGGACTAGCCGAACACCACTGTAGAAAAATAGTGCTAACTAGATACATAGAGGGCCTCGGAGTCGGACGGATCCTAAATTGAGTGGTCAATCCTGTAAGTCCTTCAGTAAACTGGCTCGGGTTGTCCCTCCTACAGGGAATAGGTCCGCTTGGGGGCCTTCTGTGTATGGCCACCCTCATTAAGGGGAGTAAGGTGTCTGGCAATAGATAGATAGATGTTGTGCATAATAATTTGGTACGGTAGGCTATATAAAAAGTGTAGCAGTATGGAAGGTATGTATACTGACATTGATTACAGGTATAGGCCTATACCTGTATGTGAACCACCAAACTGACCCAAGGATGAAAATAGTCAGCATCAATAAAGTGTCTCTGGAGTGAGTCAATGAATTTGTGCACCTTGGTGACATGATCAATGCTGGGGCACTGTACAGTCGACTAGCTTGGATGCAATTGAAGTCAGAAATGGGTGAAGAAGTTTAAAGTTGCTATATACTACCAATTTTTGAAAATTAAGGGTCTCTCCCTCTACAGTGAATGGAAGCTGTATTGGATACAGTATGATTCTGATTTATGGTAGTGAGACGTGGACAGTCAAAGAGGATGATGCCCAAAGACTTGAGTATATTGAATTGAGCATGGTGTGATGGATGTAATGCCACAATGAGAAAGGAACATGAAGGTAAACCTGCCTTGCCATGATGTAGGCCTACAGGCATAATACATATTTTGAAAAAAAAAAAAAAAAAATATCTATATATATATCTATATACATATATATATATATATATATATATATATATATATATATATATATATATGAAAAATGCTTGTTCGTCTATGGATATTTGACTAGTCAGTAAGGACAGGGGAGATTATACATATAGGCTACACATACATACAGTACATATATAAATTTAAAGACATAGTGCTCTACACAGAGTTCGGTTCCGGGCTCACATCCTAATGGCGGCGCTCCAGGAAGTCCTGTTAACGGCTAACTCACTTGCCAGATTCTTTTTGTTCTAGATAAGACCAAAAGGTCTAATCCCACGTCTTTCTTGGTCTGCCCCTTGGTGCAGCACCCTCCACGTTCACGGATTTGCATCTTTTCACCCAACTTAGTTTATATATCCTCTTCATATGTCCAAACCATCCAAGCCTACTTTACCTTGTTCAACAAAGTAGGCCAAAACTCTTGAACATTAACCTCTATAACTCACAAACGACTTCAGTAATCCAGTTAATATTTCTACCATTTGGGAAGGGTCAGCTTGGGAATAGGTGTGGAAATTTACAGCCCATTATCTCTAGCCCATTTATAGTTACAGAGGTTAGGGTTTACGATATCTGGCCTACCTATTTGGAACAGGGTTTAGTACGCATCTCGTTACCGATACTCTTGATACCTAATTGACCACTTGCGAGTTTCAGGCTGTAAGGAAGTTAGAGTTTTTTACATTGATATTTAGCAGAATTACCAGCTAAAATGCGGTTGTAGTACATTTATAAATACATACAACTAAATTCAACATACGTTATATCCATTAGACATCTACTTTATTATTGTATTTCTTTTTAATACCGATGTTTACTGCAACAACTTCCTTACAGCCAGAAACTCGCAAGTGGTCAATTGCAGTCTCCTTAGCTCTTCACTAGATATTCTATCTAGAAGTTTGGCCCCACACATCCATATCACCACTCTCAACTCATTACGTTACATTCTATTGATATCATCCACTTTGACAGGCCACATTTTTAAAGCATATGTCATTGTGCTTCTAATACATGAAGCGTACACCTTTCCCTTCATGGGTTCAGATTTGTATGGGAACTGCTTTAGGATCCCACGGAACAATACTGATGGTTGGCAACCCCTCAAGTCTAGTCGCGTGCGGGAGTGATTTTCCGGTACATTGCCTACCCATCACCCCATGTAAATTGACCACTTGCAAGTTTCAGGCTATAAGGAAGTTGAAGTTTTTTTATACCGATATTTTTGAGAATTACAAGCTAAAATATAAGTATTGCATATATAAGTACATAAAAACAAATTAATTTTACTTACACACATCAGAAATATACATTATTATTGCATTTTTGTTTTATATCGATATTTAGCCTACAGATCCAACTTCCTTATAGAATGGAACTCACAAGTGGGCAATTGCGACTTTCCGCCACCCCCCAGGACCCCTTAATGACCTAGGTGAGTGGTTTTATGTTGTTTTTCCTTCATTACTAACCCATCCCATGTGTTTTCAGGAAAAAAAAAAAAAAAATTGACAAGTGGCTGGGTCTGGAGTGTTTTTCATTAAACCAGCTGGTGCTCAATGGGTTAATAGAAGTTTTTAACATAAATTGTATTTCTTTATTGATACAGAATTTAGTAAAATTTACCAGAACATCCTGAACTTCCCAAATTGACTAATTCCTTGAACGTAACGATAGTGCGTTGTTATATGTGAGATTTATTTACTTGGGAAACAGATTAACTTGCTCATGTAGTAATGTACACCCTATGTGGTGGTTTTGTGTTCATTTATTTCAAAAATATATTTGATTATAGCGTTATTTCCACATAGCGATTTGATAAGTTCTTGTGCCTTTACTGTATATTGTGTCGTCCCATTTTTGAATTTAGAATGTAAAACGTGCAAAATAAACAAACCAAAACTTTGACGAACACAGTAAAAGGACAAAACAACTTATCAAAATCGCGATGTTGAAACAACGCTTAGGCAAAATAATAATTATTTATATGTTTAAGCGTTGTTTCCACATAGCGATTTTGATTAGTTCTTTGGCATTTATCTTGTGTCGTCCCAGTTTTGGTTTGTTTGTTTTGCAAGTTTTACATTATAAATACAATACTCAGCAGTACCGCACAGTATACAGGTTTCCCTCGAGTTACGATTGGGTTGCACTCCTAAAAACTTGATCTTAAATAGAAAAATTGTATAGCGAACCCTAAAATTTATGGGGTAAATAGGGATACGTTCTCGGACCAGCAAAAACCCAAACCCAAACACCCATAAACCTATAATAACAGCATAAATTGAGGCATCGGATAGTGAGGGAGACCTGTATCTTAACCCCTTGAAGCTCTGACACGTTTTAGCAGTTTATTTTGGCTATCATTAGACGATTTTATGCAGCTTAGGAAGGATCTGTGGGTATTAAAACGGTAAAGACTAGCTCAATCAACCCTCTGACTTCCATATACCCTTCCTAATCTGAATAAAATCGTCTAATAATTACCAGAAAACAGAAAAGAAATGCGTATTGGAGCTTGAAAGGGTTAAAAGTTAGGAATCTTTTAGCAACAATCACTCAACACGAATAAGGAACGTGCAACATGATCAACAATAGAAACAAAACTTGGACTAGATTACAGTACTGTACACAGAAAATTATGGTCAATACCTTCACATTTCCATGTAGACTAGACTATTTATATGGGGTTTTCCAAATAGTAAGCAAAATCTATATACAGTACTGTACATACTACTACAGTACTCAAAATGAGCGATCTCTGCCATACCCATAGCTTACTCGGACTGTTCCTTTTACTTATATATTTTCTAAATCTCAAGTGACGGCGTCTCTTCCGTGGATTGACCTCCCAATCTACCAAGATTGGAAGCTAAAGCGTCACATTATTCCTTTGCCCCTCAACTTTCTCTTCATAATTGCTGAGGGGCACAGGGCCCTGGGTGGGGCTTTGGTTTTCCAGGCATTTCCACACCCTCCTCCGCTCCCCGCCATGGAGTGGCTTCGGTCACCCAGGCTTTATTG
The DNA here is from genome assembly GCA_032716605.1 of Paralithodes platypus. Taxonomy (NCBI): domain Eukaryota; kingdom Metazoa; phylum Arthropoda; class Malacostraca; order Decapoda; family Lithodidae; genus Paralithodes; species Paralithodes platypus. Next base: position 57,989,892 of record CM064566.1, on the reverse strand, counting down.
TGGTCGGCAGGGAGGGTTCTGTGGGGGCGCTCGTTTGTGGCCTTGGCCTTACTCGGGGCCTTGGGGCTGTTCGGCCAGGCAGCTTGGGGAACAACAACAACAACAACAACAACAGTACTCAAAATGAGTAGACAGATTAACCCGTTATGTACAGGTGACGTCCTACTCGTCCTACTCGTTATATTCTGGCAACTATTAGAGGGGGCAGGGGGCTAGGAATCCTCCTCCCCTTGTAAAATTGTCCTACTTTACGAGACAGAGTAAAGCCGGTATCACACGAGAGCTTTTATAGTCAACATTCGATGATCAACATTTTTATGGCAACATTTCTGGAATATTTTGCACTGGTATCGGAAACAAGACTGATGGTAGATGAATTTACATGACATAAATATTATAAATGTTGTTGTTGTTGTTCCCCAAGCTGCCTGGCCGAACAGCCCCAAGGCCATAACCGAGCACCCCCACAGAACCCTCCCTGCCTACCACAATAAAGCCTGGGTGACCGAAGCCACTCCATGGCGGGGAGCGGAGGAGGGTGTGGAAATGCCTGGAAAACCAAAGCCCCACCCAGGGCCCTGTGCCCCTCAGCAATTATGAAGAGAAAGTTGAGGGGCAAAGGAAAAATGTGACACTTTGGCTTCCAAGCTTGGTAGATTGGTCATCCACGGAAAAGACGCCGTCACTTGAGATGTAGGAAAGACATAAGTAAAAGGAACAGTCGGAGTAAGCTATGGGTATGGCAGAGATCGCTCAGTTCTCACTGATAGACCAGCCCATCACCATATGACTAGAACCCAATCCTCTCAGCATCAGCTAGGAAAGGCCCTAGAAAGCCGCCTTTGGCGGGGGGATAGCTCCCCTATTTCAACCCCTTTCGGGGTTGGGCACCCGCCCTCATAAGCTGCCAGACCAGTGTTGAGGATAATTATTGAGGGAAAAAACGCTCGTGTGATACCGGCTTAAGGGGCGAGAGAATGCAAAAGTGGTCCCGGACCCTAAGAATTGGAACTTTAAATATTGTTTCTGTTTAGGCTTGTCTTGAGTCGGCCACCCCCAGCAATGAGGTATGTGCCTGAGTACTGTATATACAGTATATACTGTATATATGTTTTTATACAATTAGTTTAACCAGACCACCGAGTTCCCAGATAGAACACCCATAGGGCTGGCCGCCTGAGTATATACATACATACATACATACATAGTCAGCTTAGGAAGGACCTCTAGTAAATTAAAAGGCTACAGACTATCTCATTCTATGTGGTGGTTTTGTGTTCTTTTATTTCAAAACATTATTTTGCTAAATCGTCAATTCCACAGTGATTTAGATTAGTTCTTTTGTCTGTATATTGTGTCGTTCCTGTTTTGGTTTGTTTATTTTGGAAGTTTTATATTACTGTACAGTATAATTGTAATGTAAAACTTGCAAAATAAACAAACCGAAACATATACGAACACAGTAAAAAGACAAAACAACTAATCAAAATCGCTGTGTGGAAATAACGCATTAAGTAAAATTAATAATTTATAAATAAAAGAACACAATCCACAATTATTAATCCTTTCAGCTACCACAGATCCTTCCTAAGCTGAATAAAATAGTATAACATTTGCCAAAGTATGATAAAAAGGACGTCACCGGTACATTAGGGGTAAAGACAGTTGATTAAAGGTGGTATCACATGAGCGCATTTTTTGGCAATTTTCAATGAGCAAGTTTTGTTCTCATACTATTTTGAGGCTCTTTCGCATTGGCATCGGAAACTAGATCGAACATAAGATTGTGTTCTTTTATTTCAATATTTTATTTTATTAAGCGTTATTTCCACATAGCGATTTTGATAAGTTCTTTTGCATTTATCTTGTTTGGTTTGTTTATTTTGCAAGTTTTACATTATAATAGATTATATTAGGTAGTTTAATTAAAATGTAAAACTTGCAAGCTAACCAAACCAAAACTGGGACGAAACAAGATAAAGGTACAATAACTTATCAAAATCGCTATGTGGAAATTCTTACGGAACTTATATTTTGAAGCTGTCGGATTACATTTGACCACTTGCGAGTTTCAGGCTATAAGGAAGTTGGAGCCATGAATATCGATATTAAACAGAAATGCAATAATAATGTACGTTTCTGATGGATAAATGGTATGTTGAATTGGGTTTTATGTATTTATGAATGCACTACGACCGTATTTTAGCTGGTAATTCTGCTAAATATCGATGTCTACAGCTCCAACTTCCTTATAGCCTGAAACTCGCAAGTGGTCAATTGCCTGTAATAATTGACGGAACAATCGCTTGTGTGTCACCGCCTTAAGGGGAGGCAGACCGTTTGTTTGGTCTATTAATTCATTTATTCATATATTATTTTAGTTTCCTCCCTAGACCTCTATCAAGCTTAGAAAAACACCCCCTAGACCCCCCTTCAAGATAAATGTGTACATTTTTCGGTAGAAAAATGTCCCAGCCGAAGGCCGGTTCCTCTTAAAATTGCAGGCTCGCTATCGCTCGCCAGGAAAAAATCAACACCTAAATGGCAAGAAAGGTCTTAAAATTAACAACGAAATGGGGCGAAAGGTGTTAACGTGGCCAAACTAATGGGCCTAACGTCTTATAACCTCAAAACTAGTGGGGTTAACATTAGGGAGAAGGGGGTCCAGAAAAACGGTCTGCCTCCCCTTAATTCTAGAAACTGGACAACATAACTGCAAGGCCTGTCAAACACACCAAACAAAACAATAGCAATAAGTATAACATTAATATTAATATAGGTAGCGCCAGCGAACTTGACAATAATCTTGACCCCTTAACTTCTCATAACTCGAAATTAATGAAAGCAATCGGGCTGACGTTTCTATAATTTGGGAAGAGTCTACCAGGAAATAGGTGTGGATATTTACAGCCAGTTTGCTCTAGGCCCTTTTGAGTTAGAGAGAGGTCAATGATCACGATTATTGTCAAGTTAGTTGGCGCTACCTATAGCTGAGTCTGAGTACATGATTAGATTGATATCCAGTATTCCATAAATGGATATTAATCGTAGTCATGTAATAATAATAATAATAATAATAATAATCTGGTCTTTTATTTCTCGCATTATGTACTCAATCATTAACTTTCTTGATGGTATAATGGTTTAAAGAGTGTAAGTTCTGTATATGGTGTCCTGGGTTCGAATCCATGGAGGATCATGTCCAACTTCTTCATCACTTCCTCGTAGATCCATCGGTACTTTCTTGTGTCCACTACCTTTATCTGCAGCGGAGAAAAAAGTATACAGTAGTATGAAAGCGATTCCTAAACGGGTATATACATTTTATAGGGCGAGTGATTTGGCCAGCCCTATGGGAGCTCTTTTGGGGAGCTCAGTGGTCTGGTTAAACTTCTCTCACAAAAAAAAAAAAAAAAAAAAAAAAAAAAAAAAAAAAAAAAAAAAAAAAAGGGAGAGTGATCCTTATGAAGTACTATTTCAGTCTCAAGTACTAATACCGGAATTCCAGGCAGCCCTGTTCTGGGGTGCCTCACTTGTCAAGTTTATTTGTGTTTTTCAATGTACAGTACAGTACAGTACTGTAATAATCATAACTTTTTATCGATTTATATTTATGGTTATGATTGTTTTTTTCAATATACAGTATCTGCTTCCAAATAAATATAACTCCGACAAAAATACAATTTCTTATTTGAAATCAGATTTTGCTTAAGCGTTATTTCCACACAGCGATTTTGATATGTTGTCTTTTTACTGTGTTCGTCAAAGTTTTGGTATGTTTATCTTGCAAGTTGTACATTATTATAGATCTAGGTCCCATGTTTGTGTATCCCTCTGTGTAGCTCCCTTCACATTCAAAGACTTGCTTCTCTTTACACAGTTTTGATCATTCCTCCTCTTCACACAACCCAATCAAGCCTCATGTGCATCTCTTCGAAAATACTCATAATATCTAAACTGCCTCCTCAACCTATACATGAAAGCAATTCTCAAATTGATACTACTTTAATTTCACCAATATGCCCATTTGGCTGCCAATAGAATCCAAGTGTGATATAGAACAGGCTTAAGAAAATAACAGAATAATGGTTTTATCAGATAATATAATGTAGATGATGCTAAAACAATATATTACAGGTCTCCTAAGTGTTGTTAAGATGAATAAATGGATGGCTTGCTTCCACCGGAAGCTTATACAAAGGGGATGACCATGGGAGAAACTGCCTCCAAGCTCTCTTGCCCAGACACGACCCCACTGTCCACTCCACAGTACTATTTCCACTATGTGGAGAAAACTATTAGCATTAAAGGATCAAACACAGAGCAGCTGGAATGTGTATCAGGTCATTGATCAGTTACACTTTCTAGTATGACACCAAAATGGTTGACAACATATCCCGGGGTGCCAGTAGAGACATATGGCCCTGTAGTTGGGAGCAATGTGGGTGGTTGGCACTAGAGACTCCAATATAACTGCTGTGCTGTAGTTGGGGATTAGCCCTTTCTGTTTCCACAAACACCTTTGGGTGACCAAGGCACATGCACGCATGTCTGTCATGCATCTGAGTTTTTTATAATGTATTACTGTATTGATGTTTCATAGTGGATTTTTAGCAGATTCTCTTTTGAAGGGTATTGCTCGCCTGGTTAAATTTGAAGGTAATCTCTTGCAAGGACTGCATTTGTGCTTTGTGGCTGGGATTGTATTATGGATGTCAAGGAGTTAATGAATCATTTTAGTAAACAATATATACCGGTACAGTATGTATGCATGTACAGTTTGTAGACCCTTAACTGGATGTCACTTTAACCATTGTATAGCTTCTTTCTTCTGACTGGCAGTAAAACTGGGCACATGAGTGTTTTGAAGAGGAAAACCACTGGTCTGCATGTACTTAAGCTGACTGCACCACTGAGGTGGTGGGCTATGGGGTCACATTAACGCTACGCCTAACATTAAGATGAGCAAAAAATTATATATTTATCATTTAACCTGATTGTAAATGATACAGAAAGAAAAAAACTTACCCCTGCTCTGAAGATGGAACTAACAGTCTTGTGGTCACTCATTTGTAGAGACGGGTGTGAGCGATACATCAACTGCGTAATACTGTCCCCAAACCACAGGATTCAGTCACACCATGCTGGCTGTCTTGCCTTCTAACTGCAAAGGAGAACGTCATGTAGATCAATAAACATTATATTATAGAGAGGCCTTCCCTAGGGTTAAGTGCCCCATTAATTACTCTTTCCATTCACCTATTCATAGCCTCCGATAGTGCAGTTGGAATGAATGTACATGCTAAGATTGGTATGCAGGATTCGAAACTGCATAATAAATCGTAGGCTTGTGTAATAACTGTCTTCGTGGCGCAATGCATAAGTGTGTTGATTTTCGGTGTGAGCGGCCTGGGTTCGAATCCCCGGGCTGCCACATGTGTTTGTTAATTTCATTAATCAAGTTTAGGAGTAAAGTTGGTTGGTGGAGAGAACATAATAATTCATACAGTAGTTATTTTTCCTCTCATACAATTCAAATATTTATTACTGTCAAAATTACTTGTTCACCAAAAAACTTTGATGATTATTTGTGTGAAATCTAGAGAGAGAGAGACAAATTAACTGCACATTCAATGATGTAAAAATATAGTACCGGTACGGTCGCGCTAATAAGTCATGTCTCACCTGTCATTGTGTTTAGCTTGCTCTGTGCTGTATTAATGTCTGTCAGATGTTAAATAGGGTGGGTAAGTGTAGGAACATGTTTGTATATTTTACTCGATATGAAGAAATTAAGGTTAGATATTGCTGATACCAATTATTGATCAAAACATACTTGGTGCCGAGACATCACTTATTAGAGTGACTGTAGGCTAAAATAAAGTAGGTAAGCCAGAAATCATGAACAACGTCCCTTGATTTTGGCCCTGTCACTCTTTCAACTCTGGGGGAGGCACTCGCCACAGGCCGTTCAGCCTTTTGTCTACCTCACTCACATAGGGGAAAAAAAAAAAAAAAAAAAAAACCTAGAGCAAATGGGTATAATTTTACATATCTTTTCCCTGGCTGACCCTTCCCAAATAGTAGAAATATTAGCTCAATTACTCTAGTCATTTGTGAGTTTTAGAGGTTAATGTTAGAGTCTTGGCCTACTTATTTGGAACAGGGTATATTCACAGATTATTAGAAACACATGAAGACTGTCAAAGGAAAGTAAAGGTAAAAAGAAATTAATAAATAATAATCTATTCTATCTACTCAGGCCCAATCCCCACTTTTTCTATTTTTTTTCTCCCTCTTTTCCTTTTTTTTTTTTTGAGGGTGGCCAGAACAGAGTCAGAATAGGGATAACACAACAGAAAACAATGAACATGCAAAAACAAAATACAAATATATAAATAATAAATAATAATAAATAAAGCTCCAATAGCGTATATTAAAGTTGTTGCGGTTAAAAAGCTTACAGTTCCGGAGTGACGGTTCACCGTCCGGTGCTTACTGTCACGCTCCGAACAGCCTGAAATATCCTCTCTAAGATATATCCTTTTGTCCCTAGTCATCACTGCCAACACGCACTCGAACACATACGTCGTAAAGGCCCCCATATTGCCATCTTCACTGACGGGTCTATGACTGACTCTGGGGTGGGCCTCGCTGCTGTGTCCTCTACTAAGCTCCTTCAGTTTTCTCTCCCGCCCCAAGCCTCTATCTTTACTGCTGAACTTTTAGCTATCCAATCTGCTATTGACATTATACGTGACACCCCTCAACAGCCCTTTATAATTTACAGTGACTCTCGTAGTGCCCTCGAAGCGCTCCGTGCTTATTCGGCCTCCCACGTAATAGTTTTAGCCATAAAACACGCTCTCCACGAGATGAGCCTACGTGGATTCCAGGTCCAGTTATGTTGGATTCCTGCTCACATCGGTGTCCGTGGCAATGAAGACGCCGATGCTGCGGCTAAGAATGATATTTTAATGATCCCTCGCCAGCCCCACCTTACTCAAGCCTTCTATTCTTTGCACGTGGCAATCTCATTGGGATGCTCTACCCTGCAATAATAAACTCCGTGCAATCAAACCTTCTGTCCGTCCTTGGCCCTCGTCTTCCAGGTCTCACAGGTGTGAGGAAGTTTTACTAACTAGACTTAGGATAGGCCATTCCCGGCTGACTCACGGTTATTTGATATCCACTCCCCGCACTCCGCCCCCTACCTGCTCCTCCTGTCATTCCCCTCTAACTGTTCGCCACGTCTTTGACTGCCCAGATACTGCCCGTCTGCGTACGGTTTGTTTTGGTACTAAATCATTCACTGACCTTTTTATCCGATTCTCCGTCATTTTCCTTCCCCCTTATCGTCCGTTTTTTGCGTCGCCTTAAGCTCCTTTCAGTAATCTGATCCAATCCTTCGGGCCAGACCTATGAGAGTTCCGTATGGAGCTCAGTGGTCTGGTTAATCTGCTCTACATAACTAACTAACTAACTAACTAATAATAATAATAATACATACGGTACATAACATACATAACATTTTAAGACTGAGTGTTCCACACATAAGTGCAGTTTCAGTCTCTTGTCCTAATGGCAGCGTTCCAGGCAACCCTGTTAAGGGCTGCTGCACTTGTCAAGTTCTTGGATTTGAGATCGGCACGTATAGTCCGATTCCAGGTCTTCCTCGGTCCACCCCTTGGTGCAGCTCCCTCCACAATCACAGACCTGCATTTTTTCACCCAATTTTGTTCATCCATTCTCTCCACATGTCCATACCATCCCAGTCTACTTGTACGCATCACCTCGCTAATACTCTTTATACCTAAACGTCTCCTCAGCTCAACATTTGTTATTCTATCCTGTAGCCTGGCCCCACACATCCATCTCACCATTCTCATCTCATTATGCTCTATTCTGTTGACATCCTCTACTTTAACGGCCCATGTTTCTGAGGCATACGTCATTGCACTTCTAACACATGAGGCATACACCTTTCCCTTCAGGGGGAGAGGCATTCTTTTCATGGTCAGGATTGGCATCAATTCTCTGAACTTCCCCCAGCCACATCTAATTCTAGCAACAGTGGCAGCCTCGGCCCCACCACCGGCAGAGATGGTATCTCCTAGGTAACAGAACTTGATCACCAGCTCCAAGACTCATTTCCAAAATTCACAGCCACAGGATCATCACTTAACACAAGCTCGCCTTTGCACACTACGCACTCAAATATCTCTATTTCTGACTTATCTTTCGGCAGGGGCCCCTTTATTCTACTACAGCGCTTACTCCCATGGTGTACCCAACATCGACAGATGCTACATTGAATTGAGTTAACGCCCACTCCCTTGGTTCTTGGTTCTTGGTAAGTTTTAAGGGCACCTCGGGTGATATGACCACCCGCTATGACCCTACCTTGCTTCCACTGGCCATATAACAATTGAAGTTTGTAATTAATGCCCGGCGGGCTAAACACTAAGGAAACACTTGCCAAAGTACTTTCTTAAGCATTTCTCTTCTCATAATCTGCTCTCAGATCGCCAGTATGGCTTCCTTAACCTGACAAGCGCGATATAGACCTAGGTGCTAGGGTAGTTATTTGTGCATTTCTAGCCATGGATTCTGACAGAATTCGTTATATTTACAATATAAAGCATTATTTGTTTTCGGTATGCTTTTATTTTACATATATGATGTATATATGAACCTTCAAGAGTGCTAAAATAAGTGGGAAAAGCATTTGGGTGGTGAAAAACGAAGATATTGGCCACCCGGTCATAATCTCAGGCGAGAGAGAGCCACAGGCAGCCCTCCCCTCTCGCTGTCTGGGAGTCAACTGAGACGAGCGGGGCGGTGTGTGCCGGTGTCTGGGTGTTGCATAACGATCTTTTATGCAACCCACTTGTGCTACATTATCGCGGGAGAGAGAAAAATAACCGATAAATGATGATAATAAGAGGAAAAATAGGTGATAATTGAGGAGGGGGGGAGGGGGGAATAAGGTGGGGAAGGAGGGGAGGGGGAGGGGTGAGAAACACATGGATGAGTACTAGAGGGGAATTATCTCACCTAGAGACAAAATCCTTTGTTTTGATAGGCCCTTTTTTTTTTTGGAAGGCTTTTTTTATGGTCATGCTTCCGTGAGGCCTATCGCGTTCCCTATAGGAAGCCTTCCGTGAGGCCTATCGCGCTTGCCGGGTTAAGGGTCGCTCTACTGGTGATCTTCTTTCATATCTTACTAACTCTTGGTCATCCTCCTTTCGGGACTTCGGTGAGACTTTTTCTATTGCACTAGACATATCGAAAGCCTTCGATAGTGTCTGGCATAAATCTTTAATTTCTAAACTACCCTCCTTCGGTTTCTATCCCTCCATCTGTGCCTTTGTCTCTAATTTCCTTTCCGGCCGTTCCATAGCCGCGGTTGTGGACGGCCATTGTTCACTTCCTCACCCTATAAACTCCGGTGTTCCTCAGGGCTCTGTCCTATCTCCTATTCTCTTTCTAATTTTTATAAATGATCTCCTTAACTGTACCTTAATTCCCATCCATTCATACGCAGACGACTCAACCTTACACTACTCCATAACTTTTTCAGAACGCCCCAGCCAGCAATCCCTCAACGACAAACGTAATGAAGCCATACAACTCTTAAATTCTGATCTAAATACTATTTCCAATTGGGGCAGAGAAAACCTTGTTAACTTTAATGCTTCCAAAACCCAATTTCTCCATCTATCTACCCGTCAGGATCTCCCAGCGGACTATCCCTTATTCTTCAACAATACAAAAATCAACCCTTCATCTTCTCTCAATATTATTGGTGTCTCTTTTTCTTCTGCTCTCATTTGGAAGGACCATATTACCAGTCTTGCTAAGGCAGCCTCCCAGAAGCTGGGTGTGCTCAACCGCCTTAGGGGGTTCTTTTCCCCTGCACAGCTTCTTGCTCTGTACAGGGGCATAGTGCGCCCTTGTATTGAGTATTGTTCACATGTGTGGGGAGGTTCCTCTCACACCGCTCTCTTAGACAAGGTTGAAAGGAAGGCCTTTCGTATCATTAGCTCCCGTCCACTCACCAACTCTCTGCAATCTCTCTCTCTCCGCCGCAATGTTGCATCTCTCTCGCTATTCTATCGCTACTATAATAATCAGTGTTCCTCAGAGCTATCCCAGTGCATACCACCTCCTTTACGTAGGGCACGTGGTACCCGTCTTGCAACTCAATCCCACCCGTACTCTGTGCAACTCTCCAACCCAAGAGTGAAACATTACTCTCAAACTTTCTTCTACTCAACAGCTGAGCTCTGGAACTCTCTCCCAGAATCAGTTTTTCCCGCTTCCTATGACTTAAATTGCTTCAAACTCCGTGTGTCCAGGCATTTTGGCTCGAACGTCCCTTGATTTTGGCCCTGTCACTCTTTCAACTATGGGGGAGGCACTCGCTATAGGCAGTTATGCCTCTTGCCTCCCTCAATCACATAGATAAAAAAAAAAAAAAAAAATAAATAAATAAAATAATACATGTTAGTTTATAATAGAATTGCCCTGTGGGCTAATTACAAGCAATGCACTATTTACCACTATACAAACAAATTAAAAACACTAGGCCAGGAGCATGAGGACCTCAGGCTGCTAACCAAAGTCCGAGCAGCCGAGGAACAATAATAATAATCTGATCTTTTCTTTTTCAAAAGCGCCATTCTTCCAAAACACAGGAATTCACTTGTGCTTGAGACACTAATTTAAAAGGACCTCAATGCTAAGCAACCTTATATAAAAAAGAACCACCAATTTACACCCTCTAACTGTCAGTCATGACACCTCTTTGAAGATCATAACTTTTCAAGAAAACAAAATTTCAGCTCCCTCTTGAAGGGCTCAATGGAAGCTAATTGCCTCATGGAAAGCGGTAGTTTATTATATAATCTAAGGGGCACATAGGAGAACATACGATCAAAGAATGATGACTGGTGTATGGATCAGGTTCATCAAGGAGTAAAGGATCATCATCACTTTGCAATGCTGAACCCGAGTGCGCCAACAGATGCCTCAGTAGTTCAGCCAGATACTTTGGTTCGTCAAATTTCAGAATCTTGAAGGTCATAAGACATACTTTAAATTCTATTCTGGCTTTTATTGGCAGCCAGTACAATTCAATTAGAGAGGAGGTAGTGGAGGTCCTAGGGGGAAGTTTAAAAATAAGCCTTGCTGCCCTATTTAATGCGGACTGAACCTTCTTTTATAGACAATTTGGGAGACCAATCCACAATACATTACAATGATCAACACGAGAAAGAACCATTGCATGAATTAATGTCCAGCTTTATTTTCTCCTATGTCTTCAGAGCCCATGTCTCAGCCCCATACATTACTGTTGGTACAGCTATCCCTTGATACATTGCACTTTTAGCTTATATTCAGAGATATCTCACCTTCCACATACTGTACAGTACTTCCCATTGCTCTGAACACTTTCCTTCCTTCACATACTCTCTGTTTTACCTCCATTTCCATACCTACTCCTGCTTATAACTCCTCCTAGATACTTAAAACACTCTACTTGTTCCAGCATTTCCCCATCCAGCCTCACATCTAGATTCACCCTCCAAGCACCTAATTACACACCATCACTTTACTTTTATGATTACTTTTATGATTATGACATATGGCATCCAATATCTAAAATAAGCTGAATGCTATATTTATTAATTTTTTGCAATATTTAAAGTTTCACTACATTATGAAACCCTACTTCTACAAAACAGCTTGACGTGTTGGTCTAAAAAAGTGACGAGTGTGGTACCATCGTGACAGACCCGCTCCATATTGAGGCCGTAGGTGGTGCAGGTCTTGTAGTAGGAGCATCTATCACACGCGGGTTGTTCTACCTCATACCGTCTGTAAGAAAAGACAACAATATAATCACATGCCTTGAAACAAAGTACAGTAACACAATTATAATATTCTTGCTTTCTTTTTAAAATAAGCTACATATTGTAATAGGCCTACTGCATATAGATAAGAGTAGGCCTACTGTATACAGATAGACATTACAGTCAGGACCCCCAATTCGCGAGAATAGGGGTGACAGGAGGCATCGCGTATTGTGAATTCGTGTATTGTGGAACTAACTTTAAATGGGAATAATTAGATTGGGTGACATCTCTCAATTATGGCCTATTTTCGACATTTTTGGCCCTATTTTCGACATTTTTGGCTCTACAGTACAGTCTATATCTTATATATAAGAAGAACAATGAATAAAAATATGAAACTTACCTTAAAATTAGTAGTAGATAGGCTAGGACTAGGACTAGGACCGTAGGACTTCACGATTTTCTCCAACTTCTCCCTCCCTGACCAAATCGTACGAACAGTTTACTCTGACAAGCCTATTGCACAGTTTCCTTCTCCTTTTTTCTTGCGATCCAACACTTCCACCTTCATTTTGTGTGTTATCTTCTTATATTGGCGTGGCATGGCGAAAAAAGTGGCAGGCACTACAAACGTTTGGTCACTCCGCACGGCTATGAGCGCTTGAGCGGGACTGTGGGAGGGAGGGAGGGAGGGAGGGAGGGAGGGAGGGAGGGAGGGAGGGAGGGAGGGAGGGAGGGAGGGAGGGAGGGTAAGCGGGAGGGAAGGCAGGCGTATGCCCGTCTTCTTCTCTTTTCGGAGCTACTCCTGGGCCTCGTGAAACGTAGACGTGCTCGCGCATCAAGCGGGAATAGCGGATTTGGCCCCTTCTTAGCTCTCGATTCGTGTATTGTGGTACCACCTCGCGTAATTAATGTTTAATTAATTAATGTTATTTTCGAGGGGTAACTCGTGTATTAGGGTTTTCGTGCATTGTGGAATCGTGTATTGGGGGTCCTGACTGTATATTGTAAAACTTGCAAAATAAACAAACCAAAACAGGGACGACACAATATACAGTATAGGCAAAAGAACTTATCAAAATCGCTATGTGGAAATAACGCTTTAGCAAAATATAATTTAGAAATAAGAGAACACAAAACTCAAGATAACTGATGTTTTCAACTCATATAGGCAATCTAAACAATCTCCCAAATTGCATACTGCACATATGGATTTTTTTTATGCATAATTGAAAGATGGAGAGACTGTGTAAGACAAGCTTTGGATGATAGATTTAGTCCTAATAGCTGACAATGTGCAATATGCTGAGGCCAAATTCAGAAGATGGAGAGAGGGCATGGCGAGCAAGGGTTTAAGAGTCAATATTAACAAAACCAAGGTTATGCATTCTAGATTGAGACGAGGCAATGTGGAAAAGAGCGGTGCATACGGTACCCATGTGCAGTGTGTGGAAAGGGTGTGGGCGCTACCTCAATTCGGTGTAGTATCTGTCAATGTTGGGTGCACCATGGGAGTAAGCGCTGTAGTAGAATAAAAGGACCCCTGCCGAAGGATAGTCAGAAATAGAGATATTTGAGTGCGTAGTGTGCAAGGGCGAGCTTGTGTTAAATGATGTTCCTGTGGCTGTGAATTTTGGAAATGAGTCATTGGAGCTGGTGGACAAGTTTTGTTACCTAGGAGATACCATCTCTGCCGGTGGTGGGGCCGAGGCTGCAACTGTCGCTAGAATTAGATGTGGCTGGGGGAAGTTCAGAGAACTGCTGACAATTATGACCATGAAAAGAATGCCTCTCCCCCTGAAGGGAAAGGTGTATGACTCATGTGTTAGAAGTGCAATGACGTATGCCTCAGAAACATGAGCCGTTAAAGTAGAAGATGTCAACAGAATGGAACGTAATGAGATGAGAATGGTGAGATGGATGTGTGGGGCCAAAATGCAGGATACAATAACAAATGATGAGCTGAGGAAACGTTTAGGTATAAAGAGTATTAGCGAGGAGATGCGTACAAGTAGACTGAGATGGTATGGGCATGTGGAGAGAATGGATGAACAAAATTGGGTGAAAAGATGCAGGTCTGTGATTGTGGAGGGAGCTGCACCAAGGGGTGGACCGAGGAAGACCTGGGATTGGACTATACGTGCCGATCTCAAATCCAAAAACTTGACAAGTGAAGCAGCCCTTAACAGGATTGCCTGGAACGCCGCCATTAGGACAAGAGATTGAAACCTCACGTATATGTGGAGCACTCAGTCTTAAAATTTTATGTATGTATGTATGTATTTGACTTACTCGCAATTCACATAAAAAAGGAGCCATCATTCTGGTTGTCCCAAATGAGTATCTCAGCAATCACTCACACACCCACTCTTTCATTAAATTTAATCTCACACTTATAACCAAAACATCTCTCCCAACTCACTCAAAAACGGAGGAGTCATTCTGGTCAACCCAAATGAGTACAGTATCTCAGCGATGGATCGTAGGGTCTCCACCAAGAGTCCTCGGTTGCTGTCCTGCACCACCTGGTTCTTACTGAGGACATTATTGAGGTACCTGGGGAGAAAGGTAGGGTATTAAATTATTTGGTTTCAGGACAACTCAATCGAATGACCCTTTCTACTAGTGCTAACTTAAACATAGACAATTTATTGTTTTAACCTACCATAGCCTACAGATTAAATGCACGAACATGAGGACCTGAACCTTTTGCCTTGTTAATCTTCTCAGCTAAGTGGTCAGAGCATGACAACTTATCATCTATCACAACTCCTATATCTTTTTCTTAATTGGTCTTGGTGATGCCGAACATGGTACTGTATATACTTCCAATCTTTCTTCTATTCAGCAGCTGAGCTCTGGAACTCTCCCTGAATCCATCTTCCCCTCATCCTATGACTTGCCGGATGCCTTACTCTCCTTAATGAGGGTGGCCATACACACAATGCCCCCAAGCGGACCTATTCCCTGTAAGAGGGACAACCCGAGCAAGTTTACTGAAGGACTTACAGGATTGACCAATCAATTTAGGATCCGTCCGACTCCGAGGCCCTCTGTGTATCTTTTTAGCACTATTTTTCTACAGTGGTGTTCGGCAAGTCCATCCACTAACTTGCCTTTCCCTTAGGTAAGCAGTACGGATTTGTGTCAGGTTTACTCCCCTAGAAAGGTTGCCGATCAAGGCTGACGAGTCCCATCCACCCGGATTTTTATAAGGTTGTCTCACCTAGATGGGTTGCCGACCATGGCTAACGAGTCCTTCATCCACATAGAAAAAACAAAAATTCTTGCTCCTTACCACGACCTCCCTACCCATTATCCAAAAATCTAAAAACACGGCCCCCGATAGTGGGAAGGGCGTATAAAGCGAATAGGCTATATTGCATTTGTAAATAAAAGTTGGCTCGGGTTTGTGCATTTTCGAGACCCATAAAACCTGATTTTTTAAAAAGCCGAGCCAACTTTTTACGAAAGTTGGCTCGGATTTCCTGGATTTCACGGGGTGGAGTGGGTAGACTAATAACCTATGTTATAAAAATAGAGTAAACTTTGAAGAGATATTAGCCTAACCTAGGCTAACAACCTTACCTAACCTATCCTAGTATTATGGGTGAGGTGATGGCTGCCGCCCCCACGCCCCGCTGGTTGAGTAACAGTGCAAAAAACACAGTAATATGGGATATACCTTACTCTGGCAACGAGTGGCATCGAGAGGTTCACAAAAATAATATGAGGAGGCGGCGGACATAAATTGTCGTATAATTGACACATAATTGGCGTTGTGTGTGTGTAAGTGTGAGAGTCCGAGTGTAGGGGGTGAGACAGTGAAGCACGGGAACGAGGTGGCTTCAGAGATGGGGTCGTTTCGGGCCATGAGTGAGCACCGTGCCTCATGTGAAGGCAAGATGGCAGGTGCTCGTTGTACTCTACATGCTTCACATGTCTCACTCCCTAGACTGGAACAAGACCTCACGGGCTTCACTGTTCATTGTAAAGCGGTGAATGTTAAGGCTCTCAGCCTATGCCCGAGAGGAAGTAAGTTGGAATATAGAAAACAAAAATAAAATAAAATAAAAATAAGAATTCATCGTATTTATTACCCATTAATTACCAGAAGTTTAAACCTAAGCCTAGGTCTAGCCTAGGCTATGCAAAAAATTCTTAATCTTTTGTTACTTTGCCATCACCCATTAAGATTGCGCTGCCAGCTGCGGTGCGGCTCGTAAATATTGTCCGTCCTGAGTTTATAAAACCATGCTGTAGGCTATGAACAAAATAAATTAACAAAAAATAATTAGCCTACATAGCCTAGCCTAACTTTAAAAAAATAGAATCAGGCAGGTGATAGATTTGTACCAAATTGTCTTTGGAAGTGACAAAATTAGGCTACCAAAAGAATGCTAGCCTAGTTCATGTTAATTTTCTTGTATTCATTCTCACATTCATTTAGGCTAGGCTTGGCTAAGTCTTCAAACATAATTGAAACTGAAACCCTGCCGCTGCCTCGTTAGTGTGGGTCAGTGACAGTGTCCTACTATTAGGGCACCAGCTGTGACCAGCTCCCACTTTGGACAGTTAGGCCTAGGCTAGTTATGGTAGTTTAGATAAAATAACGAGGTAAGATAACCAAGGTATACTATGATGGAGGATGGGGATCGAAACTTCTATTTAAAGCAAGAACAGGATCGCTAGAAACGAATGAGAGAACAAGGAGATGGAATGGAGTGGGACCGCACTGCAGTCAATGTGAAATGGGAGGACACCCAATAGTGGAGGATGTAGAACAGTAGAACACATAGTAATGGAATGTACAAGATATAATGAGGAGAGAGACGAATTGGAGAGGTACATGAGGAATAGAGTTGGGGAGAGGGGGTGGGAGGAGATTAAGCAGAGGGAAGATAGAGGGGTAGGGGCGCTATTGGGGTTAACACAGGAGATGGAAACACAAGACATGGAGATGGTGAAGAGGATGTTGGAGAAAATGTGGAGGAAGAGAAATGGGTGAGGGGGGGGGGGGGGGGGGGGGGGGAGCGGAGGTGAGGGGGAGAGGGGAGGAAGTGAGGGGGGGGGGTTATACAAAAAAAAAAACTGTCTCTTAAACTATCCTTCTACACTAAACTTTCCCTCCTACTAACGTTTCTGAGCCAGTACCGATACAAAGGTCAGCCCTGTGGATCTGCACGGTCTGCGGGCGGGTTCTAAAGAAGAAGAAGAAGAAGACAGTAATGCAATTATGCAAATCTTGAATCTTGAAGCATGAAAGGCTAGACAACAATAGGCTAGCCTAAACACAAACTTATGATTAGGGTAGGCCTATAATTTCTATCAATTTAGTTAAAGTCCTTGAAAATATAACATAAAGAGGTAAATAAGGCTGCAAAATAAATCATCAATGGATAGCCTATATTACCTATTACCTAATGTTTAGGCCAGGATAGGCTAACAAATAACTTACGAGAGGGCAGCATTGGTTCGCATTCCTTACAATGTTCCCAACTCCGGAAGTTTGTTAACTTTTTGATCTGTAGTGTTACCAACTCAATATTTACCGTGGCTTATTCATAATGCCATACTGTAGTACTATTGCTATATTAACCCTTTCAAGATCCGATTACGCATTTATTTTGTTTTCTGGCTATTATTAGAAGATTTTATTCATATTAGGAAGGCTTTATGGAAGTCAGAGGGTTAATTGAGATACTTTTTAGTCTTTACCCTTTACAGGCTAATAATTCCCAGAGACCTTTTCTAAACGGTCTAAAATCGTCTAATGGTAGCCAGAAATAGTTTCATAATGTGTATGAACTAATTAGTAGTTTCTTATCTTATGCAGTGGTTAACTCAACTGATAATTAAAAGAAACCACACTCGTAATTAATACAGATCACTACGAGAAATACAATTAACTCATGTGCAACTGTATACTCTAGGACATAAATCATACATACATACAATTAATGACAAGTTTCGAAGCTTACATTTCTAATCTCATTATTGAGTATTGTTCACATGTGTGGGGAGGTTCCTCTCACACCGCTCTCCTAGACAAAGTTGAAAGGAAGGCCTTTCGTATCATTAACTCCCGTCCACTCACCAACTCTCTGCAATCTCTCTCTCTCCACCGCAATGTTGCATCTCTCTCGCTATTCTATCGCTACTATAATAATCAGTGTTCCTCAGAGCTTTCCCAGTGTATACCACCTCCTTTACGTAGGGCACGTGGTACCCGACTTGCAACTCAATCCCACCCCTACTCTGTGCAACTCTCCAACCCGAGAGTGAAACGTTACTGTCAGTCTTTCTTCTACTCAACAGCTGAGCTCTGGAACTCTCTCCCAGAATCAGTCTTTCCCTCTTCCTATGACTTAAATTGCTTCAAACTCCGTGTGTCCAGGCATTTTGGCTCGAACGTCCCTTGATTTTGGCCCTGTCACTCTTTCAACTATGGGGGAGGCACTCGCAGTTCTGCCTTTTGCCTTCCTCAACCACATAGAAAAAAAAAAAAAAAGTCAGACAGTAGGCTACACTAGGACCATACGGCTGGGAAAGTGTAGATAGCAGAGAACGGGTGTTGTAGATAGAGGAAACTGTTGGAATGGCTTTGTTGTGCATGTTTATTAGTCTGTATACGTCGTTGAGGTGTCCCCCGACTGGGTGCGAGCATGTGAAACACGCTAGGACGTACTACCACACCCACTAAATAGTCCGCTTTGGCTGGGATCGAACCCAGCTTAAGCAGATTCACACTTGAGCGTGCTCTCTACTCGACCGCCGCGGCTCTGTATTATCCCAAACAGAATCGAATCTCATTAATTTGTTTACCTAATATTTAGCCTACATTTCGGAGGTTCATTTTGCAGTTCGAGAGTTCATACTGGGCTCAGATTTATGTCAGCGAGTAGCCTACATGTTACGTGTAGCCTACAGAGAAATAATGTGCAATAAAATGCACTGCCCCTAGAGATCCCTTTCTCTTCGGGAAACGGGGTAACCTAGGGGGTTCTAAGAAAAACCTGAATCTTAAGGTAGTATTATTTAATGCCAGGTCAATTAGGAATAAATTCTCCGAAATTCGGGTATTGTTGTCTACAGAAGGCTTCGATGTAGTGGCTATCCTGGATTCACAGTGATACCAGAGATTATGTTGGGGAATTTGAAATACCTGGATAGAGAATGCTCCACAAAGACTGAACCATGCAGGAAGGGGGTGGAATTCTTTTGTACATCAGAGATTTTCTAAACCCAATTGACTGCAAGATCAAGTCAGAACATGAACTTCTTGGAGTAGACCTCAATCTAGGTAACTCTAGCTATAAGATTGATCTGGTGTACAGGCCTCCACATCAAAATGTTGAAAAGGATGAACTTTCTGTACACAAGACTGAGTGCTGTTTTAGAGGGTAAAACCAGTGTGATCTTAGGTGACTTCAATTGCCTAGGGCCCTTTATCTGGCGGGCCCTTTTGGCGGGCCCTTTGGCCCACCGGGGCAAGAAGGGCCCCCCAGAGAAAAAAGGGCACACCTGAGAAAAAAGGGCCCACCAGACAGATAAAAAGGGCCCACCAGACTTCGTGTGTCCAGGCATTTTGACCACAACTTTCCTTGAATTTGGCTCTCTGCCACTCTGGGGGAGACACTCGTTACAGGTAACCTGCCATTTGTCTCCTTCATATAACAATTTAATTACATAATGTTGATCTCAGTGGCCCTCACACATATCTTAGGTTAAGAACTATTAGTTTTAAGGATGCAAACTTTATTAATCCTAACACTTTTGTAGCCAAAGAATTGATAAACTATTTGGCAATTACATAAAAGAATGGAGCAAGAAATAACAAACTAATTCAGGACAAATTCCATCCACCTACTGATGTCTTATATACATTAACAAATTATAACAGTTGGAATTAAGCTGTTGAGGATTGATAATTGTTGGAATAATATTCTTCGGAAGTTAATTCCCGAGTATGGTTTGGGATAAAAAAAAATCTGAAAGGCAGGTGTTCTGCAATGTAGATGAATAATTGAACAACCATGTGCGGTAACAGATGTTCCAATACCACTGGGAATTATGGGAAGAGAAGACAAAACTGCTGCAAGTTCATCTATATATTTACCATAAAAGTATCTGTGTAACTATCTCTTCGAATTAGAACAAGGGGCAATTCATGAGTAATTATTCGGTTAAGCCTCTGTCACACGAGCACTTTTTCCGTCAATTTTCCATGAGCAAGTTTTTTTTCGCCACATCCACTCCACAAAGTTGAGCAATACTTTTAAGCCGGTATCACACGAGCGTTTTTTTACTCAACATTTATCCTCATCACTGGTCTGACAGCTTATGAGGTCAACATTTATAATATTTCGGTCACCTAAATTCATCTACCATCAGTGTAGTTTCCGATACCAGTGCAAAATATTCCAGAAATGTTGCCAGAAAAATGTTGATCATCGAATGTTGACTATAAAAACTCTCGTGTGATACCGGCTTTTCTGAGAACACTTGATTTTTATGGATTAGTAGCTGCTTGCAAGAATAGAATATGAAAACTTGGTAACGAAACCCAAGTTTTTGCATCAGTTTTTGCAATAGATTTGGCGTGAGCAGTCCAACTGAGGGTGGCACCAAGGGACGCACAAGTATCTCATCACTGTATGTAGCGCCACTGAATTTGACGATAATCTTGACCCCTTAACCCCTTGAAGCTCTGACGCGTTTTAGCAGTTTATTTTGGCTATCATTATACGATTTTGTGCAGCTTAGGAAGGATCGGTGGGTATTAAAAGGGTAGAGACTATCTCAATCAACCCTCTAACTTCCATATACCTTTCCTAATCTGAATAAAATCGTCTAATAATTACCAGAAAACAAAACAGAAATGCGTATAGGAGCTTGAAAGGGTTAACTTCTTATAACTTGAAATGAATGAAAGAAATACAGCCAGTTTGCTCTAGGTCCTTTGGAATTACAGAGATGTCAGGGATCAATAGTATTGTCAAGTTCGCTGGCGCTACCTATAAAAGAGGTAGGAATGTTTAAAGCATTTGAGTAACATGGGTTTCAAATTAATGTTGTGTATTTGTAAACTAAAAGTATTTGAATGTATTTGCACATAGAACCCCACTCGTTAATTTTGGATAATAATTATTAAGGGAAACAACAGTGCTTAACCGGGGATCTACAATGATTAACTGTATGGACACTGCGTAAAATTTCGTCTTCGTAGAGATGATTAGGATTATGAGTGTTAAATAGTAGCTCATTAATATGATTAAGAAATAGAGTTAGGTCCAAAACTGGTCTTTATGGAATGCCAACATTTATGGAGGGAACATTTGAAAACAAACCTTGTGTCATTACATGTAGGCCTATCTCTCTTTATCACAGATATGAGGAAAATTATGTTTCTAGTGATATTATTCTAAAATTAGGCAGTTGGATAACGAGGAGTGGTGCCATATGCTGTCTTACCTTTTGAAATCTCAAGGAGATCCATAGTATGTCTGGTCAGGTGAAGGTATTGAGGGATAAGCCTTTACAACAGCAACTCGTAGCTACTTTCTACATTGTCCTATTATCCGAAGTGTAGAGAGAGGAGAAGGGATGTTGGAGAGAAAGGAAGCTGTTGGAGTGGCTTTGTTATATGTGCTTCCCCAAGACGATGGTTGATAACATTTATGTGTAATAAGGCAAACGATAGACTTAAATCTAAGAAAAATCACAGCCTTGTTGATCTGTCTGAGTAAATTTGGTGATATCGATGCCCCAACCATCAAAAACTTGTAGAGCTGCTCGATACTGCTCTAGTTCCAAGAAAGGCTCCCTGGCCAACACCCAGGCCTGCTCCGTGTGTCCCAGACCAAACAGGTTCCCACAGGAGAACACGGCTGTCCATCCAGTGTAGTCAGTGTCCAGCACGTTGTAGTCTCCCGGAAGTGGCACTATGGAGAAGTAAAGTAATCAATGTTAGTTTTGAGCCTCAAAAATTCCAAAATTTGATGCATCCCGCATATGAGCTTCATAACAGTGAGTCAATAGACCTTTTTCCATATTCTGCCTGCATCCTCGTAATGATCAGAAAATTACTTGTATATAATATTATAAATACCCCTGTTCTCCTTTATTACATATAAACATGCAAGTATGTAAGAGGAGTGTATATTATGTGCCGGCATTCCACTGGTGGCGAGATAAATTTTAATTACCTGATGGGGTTCCTTAATCTTGATATTGGCCATGTAGGCTACACACATACACACATCGCCCGATCTTCCTCTAACGACCCCTCAAAATTCTCTGGGCCATGGCCTGTTACTCTTAATATTAACTTCTGCATTATTCGCGGTCTTTCCTCCAACTTTCTCTCTGTTGAACACCATATCTCCTCCTACAAACCTGATCTTCATTTCCTCACTGAAACTCGGGTGTCTGAAGTGACTGCAAGCAGACCCTTCTCTGTATCCCATTCCTTATATTTTCTCTATTCTAGTTTAAAAGCCAAAGGCGGATGTTGCGCATACATGCACAACAAACTCACTTGCTCTCGTGTTCTCGATTTCGACTCCTTTGAATTCTCTACTTTATGGCTCAAACTATCCTGTCATTCTCATGCTAAATATTTTTGTGCTGTCTATTTTCCCCCTAACTCTACTGACTTACCTAAATTCTTTGTCTATCTTAACTCTAAAGTAGAACACATCCTATCCATCACTCTTTTCTCAGAAATCTCCATCTTAGGATATTTCAACGTTTTATATATATATACAGGTATATATATATATTAATGTAGCCAAAACTGACCTCCGTCCAAGTGTAGGATTAGGGCCCCCGGGACGTCTGATGGCTCCACGTAACCGTATATATCAATGAAGGACCCGTCAGCTCCCAATCCAGCGTTGTGGACTGATACCGTACCGTTGCCTTTATGGATAGAGAAGTACAGTTACGGATCGGTGTTAATGTTACAGACCTCAACACGATTACAAAACAGCGTGAAAGTTAAATAACACACTGATTTGATTTTCAATGCCAGAAATATTATCAAATGACAGATTTACCGAACCTGAATAGTTGTAGCCTATATGCAGGCACATAGTGTAGGATGATTTCGTAGATTTGGCGGTACATACTGTACACATCCAGGTTGGAGCCTAAATAATTTGTCTTCTTTTGTTTACTGGGCAGACTTTCATGAGAGGAAAATATATGTGGCTAGGTATAAAAGATAATGGTAAAAGTTTAGATTTCCCAATAACTTGCTGTTCAAGTAAAAAGGTAATAAGAACACTCACAGTCAGTGAAACCAGCTTGTGTTGTATGGCCCAAGCATATGGTTTGGCTTGGACAAAATATCTTGTTTGCGGATTATATTTCTTAGCAAGTACTGTACTGTAAATGCTTCTCAGATTAGTTAGTTAAAATAGGACTTCAGAGGCTATAAACCCTTCTGGACTATTAAGCCAGAACACTGTAAGTCAGGAATAGCTCTGCCTGCCACCTAGATACTGAGCTCTCTCACTCTTAGTATGAATTGGAAGGGGTGAGTTTGACTCAGAGTAGTGTTGCCAAGGTTTTCATTCAGTGTGCCACTACCAAAACCTAATGTAGTCCAAAATATACGCAATTTGAGTATTCAGTTCTCATTCAATCAAATTCTAAAATATTCAATGCGCTCTTTGCTCTTTGCGTATCCGTGCATTTGGGGACATCCTTCTTGAATACGCTAATCGCGGTTCCGAGCCTGAGAGGATTAAGGCAAATGGCCTGCATGGGAGAGTATGCAATAGTTCATAGAGATACAGAAGTATATATTCGCTAAAGGTTTACAAGACAAATTTACGGTAGCGAATCCTTACCGTTGTCAGCATATTCGGCATAGTTGCATCTCTGGTTCCGTTCATAAGGGGTTTCAAATCTCAGGATTTCAAACCATTTGCCTGTGTACTGAGGAGAGAGTGGTATTGTGAGTTATGCGCATATATATGAGCAACAAATAGGTAACTTACCCATTTGTCGATAAAAAGACATTCAAGCCAGTAGCCACATATTAAGTAATTTCTGTTGAGCAAAAACATAACTGATATTTGTTTTGCCATTTAGATCTTTTTGGATTTCACTAGGAACTATAGATAAACAACGATTGCTTAACATGAAATATATCAAAATGTATAGTTAGCAATATAAATGCTTAGTAATTTATTAACCATTGTTACTTGAATCAACCCTCATCAACTGAATATATATATTTTCATAAATACAGCAATGTAACGTAATTGCTGTCATTGGCTGTACTTTCTATAAAGCTTTGAACGTCACGATTTTCCTTATGTTATAACATGGACAATACAGATATATTATACTTTATGATTTTTCTGTAACCTACATTATTATTCTTTTCTTGAGTTTACCTCTCTTCAATGTTGACCCTTACCTGTGGAATGTCAAAATCTTCCTTGGGTACAAACGGAGGACACTTCCCAGGAGCAATTACCTGTGCCTGAGCCACAACCCAGGCCAGGCACACTAATAGTAAACTCTGCATTTTGTGGTCAGATTAAAGTTTCAGGAAAATTGATAAAATATACAAAAGCTACAAGTAGAATTAGGATGGAAGTGTAGTCGTAGATGAGGTATTTATCTTGACTCCTGTGCAGTTTAAGTGAGGATTGTATTCAGTTTTCCGCCCTTATAAAAGAACTCCAATCGTCGACCCCAATTCCATTTGCGTCATGGGCTTAATTTATGTTGTGTAAAGAGAGAATATGCGCCATATGTTAGACTTCCACGAGGTACTTGAACTAAAAGGAAGAACTATGGTGTATTGGAACCCTAACATATATAAGACCTAACTGATTAGAGCGGATGTAGGCCTACAGTATTTCTCGTATGCTATTCTCATATGTTATTCAACGGTTGATAATTACAGAAAAAGGTGCAATACTAAATCTTAACCCCTTGAAGCTTTGACGCGTTTTAGCAGTTTATTTTGGCTATCATTAGACGATTTTATGCAGCTTAGGAAGGATATGTGGGTATTAAAATGGTAAATACTATCTCGATCAACCCTCTGGCTTCCATATACCGTTACTAATCTGAATACAATGGTCTAATAGTAGCCAGAACACAGAACAGCAACGCGTATTCGAGCTTGAAAGGGTTAATATGGTAGAAAAGGGGATTAATTGAGATAGTCTGTTGCCTTTTAATCGGTAGACGTCCTTCCTAGGCTGATTAAAATCGTCTAATAGTTGCCAGCGTATAATGAAAAGGACCTCACCGGGATTAATTGAGATGTCTGTATAGCCTTTTAACAGTTAAGGGGAGGCAGACCGTTTTTCTGGACCCTCTTCTCTCTAATGTTTAGCCCCACTAGTTCTGAGATTATAAGACGTTCGGTCCATTAGTTTGGCGATTTTAACACTTTTCGCCCCATTTAGTTGTGAACTTTAAGACCTTTCAAGCCATTTAGGTGTCGATTTTTTCCTGGCGAGCGAAAGCGAGCCTGCAATTTTAAGAGGAATCGGCCTTCGGCCGGAAATTTTTTCTACCGAAAAATGTACAAATTAGCTTGAAGGGGGGTTTAGGGGGTGTTTTTCTAAGCTTGATGGAGGTCTAGGGAGGAAACTAAAAAAATATATGAATAAATTAATTAATAGACCAAACAAACAGCCAGTCTCCCCTTAATCGGTAGACGTCTTTCCTAAGCCAATTAAAATCGTCTAATAGTCGCCAGAATATAATGAAAAGGACGTCACCGGTACTGAAGGGGTTAAGGGGGGATGGTTCACTTTTTGGTCGATTTTGTTCCTATAGTTATTAATTTTCTAGTTTCCTCCCTAGCCCTCCATCAAACTTTAAAAAAAACAAAAAACATCCATTAGATCCTCCTAGATTAATTTGTACATTTATCGGTAGAAAAATGTACCGGCCGAAGGCCAGTTCTTCCAAAACTTCAGACTCACTATCGTTCGCCAGGAAAACAATCGATAGCTAAATAACACGAAAGGTCTTAATATTGACAAGGAAATGGGGCGGAAGGTCTTAAAATCAACAATCTAATGGGGCAAACATCTTAAAATCTGAAAGTTAATGGGGGGGGGGGGGGGGGCTAAACATGGGGGAGAAGGGGGGGTAAAAAAAACCCACCGGACCCATCTCCCCCACTAATAAGGCAGCTGGTTAAACTCTCATGGCCTCCTCTGTTTACCAGATAAAAACCCAGCTTTGAGTATTGGTTGCGTAATGATGTACTGTCGCGCTAATAAGTCATGTCCCAGCTGTCATTACGTTTGGCTTGCTATGTGCTGTATTAATGTCTGTCAGATGTTGGATAAGGTGGGTAAGTGTAGGAACATGGTGGTATGTCTCACTCAAAGAGAAGAAATCGTGTGTAAATATTGCTGATACCAATTATTGATCAAAACATAATTGGTGCCGAGACATGACTTATTAGCGCGACTGTACAGATATTAACCCCTTCTGTGCCGCCGACGTGTGTTATATTTTATTCTAGCTACCTTTAGACGATTTTATGAGGCTTAGGAAGGATCTGAGGTAGTTAAAAGGGTTGGTTGAGGTAGTTTGAAGCCTTATTATTGGTAGAGGTCCATCCTAAGCTGAATAATATCATCTAATAGTTGTCAGAATATAAGGAGAAGTACATCAACGGTACAGAAGGGGTTAAGGGGAGATGGACGTTATTATTGGCTCATCTATGGATCTATTGATGTATTTTTGTTTTTCTAGTTTCCTCCTTAAACCTCAATCAAGGTCTAACCCCCCCCCCCCCCCTCCCTTCCCGTGACTCTCCTTCAAGATAAATTTGTATATTTTTCGATAGGGCCGGTTCCTTGTAAATTACAGGCTCGCTGTCGCTCGCCAGGAAAACATCGCCACATAAATAGCACGAAAACTCTTAATGTTGAATAAGAAATTTGGCGAAATGTCTTAAAATCGCAAAACTAATGGGCCGAACGTCTTACAATCTAAAAAAAAAAAAAATGGGGCTAAACATGAGGGAGAAGGAGGTCCAGAAAAACTGTCTGCCTCCCCTTATGAACGCCACTGTAGTACAGGTATTAGGCTTACTATACCCCTGTAACTCATAAAGGGCTAGAACAAATGGGCTGTACATTCCCACACTTATTCCTTGTCTGACCCTTCCCACATGGTAGAAATAGGAGTTCGATTACTCTACTGTAGGCGTTTGTGAGTTATGAGTGAGTGAAGAAAAACTCCTTTCCTGTTTACCTGCCATCCAATTTATCCACCAGTCACTTTCTTCAGTTATCTCCACTTTAAGGGGGGATGATTCACTTTTTGGGCGATTTTTGCATGTATTCATTATTTTTCTAGTTTCCTCCCTAAACCTCCATCAAATTAAAAACAAAAAAAACATCCATTACATCCCCCATCTAGATTAATTTGTAAATTTTTCGGTAGAAAAATTTCCCGGCCGAAGGCCGGTTCTTCCAACATTACAGGCTCACTATCGTTCGCCAGGGAAAAAAATTGACACCTAAAGAGCACAAAAGGTCTAAATATTGACGTAGAAATGGGGCGAAAGCCGAAAGGTCTTAAAATCGACTAACTAATGGGGCAAACATCTTAACATCTGAAAACTAATGGGGCTAAACATGAGGGAGAAAGTGGTCCAGAAAACCGGCCCATGTCCCCTTAAAAGAACAATCAGTTGCGTAATCTCGGCTGTCAATGAGAGTGAGAACCTACCATACTGAACACACCGTCTTAACCCTTTGAGTGCTGTAGTCTATTCGCTGTAAGTAGGCGAGCAATCATGACTTCTAACCTCTGTAACTCAAAAACGACTAGAGTAATCGAGCTAATATTTCTACTATTTGGGAAGAGTCAGTCAAGGAATAGATGTGGAAATGTACAGCCAATTTGCTCCAGCCCTTCTTGAGTTACAGAGGATAGACGTTATGATTTCTCGCCTACTTACAGCGAATAGACTATTGCGAAGTGTTATTTTTTATTCTAGCTATATTTACACTAGATTTTGCAGCTAAGGAAGGATCTGTGGTAGTTAAAAGGGTTGGTTGAGATAGTTTGAATTCATTTTTATTGCTAAAGGTCCTTCCTAAGCTGAATAAAATCGTCTAATAGTTGCCGGAAAATAATGCAAAGGACGTCCCTGGTACTGAACGGGTTAATTACAGAAACGGAATAGCTGCTATGTCACACTTTGCATATTTTGGTGAGTAGAACCATGTTATATATTAATGTTTTGGTGAGTAGAACCATGTTATATATTAATGTTTTGGTGAGTAGAACTATGTTATATATTAATGTTTTGGTGAGTAGAACCATGTTATATATTAATGTTTTGGTGAGTAGAACCATGTTATATATTAATGTTTTGGTGAGTAGAACTATGTTATATATTATTGTTTTGGTGAGTAGAACCATGTTATATATTAATGTTTTGGTGAGTAGAACCATGTTATATATTAATGTTTTGGTGAGTAGAACCATGTTATATATTAATGTTTTGGTGAGTAGAACCATGTTATATATTAATGTTTTGGTGAGTAGAACTATGTTATATATTAATGTTTTGGTGAGTAGAACTATGTTATATATTAATGTTTTGGTGAGTAGAACCATGTTATATATTATTGTTTTGGTGAGTAGAACCATGTTATATATTAATGTTTTGGTGAGTAGAACTATGTTATATATTATTGTTTTGGTGAGTAGAACCATGTTATATATTAATGTTTTGGTGAGTAGAACCATGTTATATATTAATGTTTTGGTGAGTAGAACCATGTTATATATTAATGTTTTGGTGAGTAGAACCATGTTATATATTAATGTTTTGGTGAGTAGAACTATGTTATATATTATTGTTTTGGTGAGTAGAACCATGTTATATATTAATGTTTTGGTGAGTAGAACCATGTTATATATTAATGTTTTGGTGAGTAGAACTATGTTATATATTAATGTTTTGGTGAGTAGAACCATGTTATATATTAATGTTTTGGTGAGTAGAACCATGTTATATATTAATGTTTTGGTGAGTAGAACCATGTTATATATTAATGTTTTGGTGAGTAGAACCATGTTATATATTAATGTTTTGGTGAGTAGAACTATGTTATATATTAATGTTTTGGTGAGTAGAACTATGTTATATATTAATGTTTTGGTGAGTAGAACCATGTTATATATTAATGTTTTGGTGAGTAGAACCATGTTATATATTAATGTTTTGGTGAGTAGAACCATGTTATATATTAATGTTTTGGTGAGTAGAACCATGTTATATATTAATGTTTTGGTGAGTAGAACTATGTTATATAATGTTTTGGTGAGTAGAACTATGTTATATATTAATGTTTTGGTGAGTAGAACCATGTTATATATTAATGTTTTGGTGAGTAGAACTATGTTATATATTAATGTTTGGTGAGTAGAACCATGTTATATATTAATGTTTTGGTGAGTAGAACCATGTTATATTAATGTTTTGGTGAGTAGAACTATGTTATATATTAATGTTTTGGTGAGTAGAACTATGTTATATATTAATGTTTTGGTGAGTAGAACCATGTTATATATTAATGTTTTGGTGAGTAGAACCATGTTATATATTAATGTTTTGGTGAGTAGAACTATGTTATATATTAATGTTTTGGTGAGTAGAACCATGTTATATATTAATGTTTTGGTGAGTAGAACTATGTTATATTAATGTTTTGGTGAGTAGAACCATGTTATATATTAATGTTTTGGTGAGTAGAACTATGTTATATATTAATGTTTTGGTGAGTAGAACCATGTTATATATTAATGTTTTGGTGAGTAGAACCATGTTATATATTAATGTTTTGGTGAGTAGAACCATGTTATATATTAATGTTTTAATAAATCCAGTGAACAGTAGTTTTCATATCTATTGTGTAAGATGAGGGATGAGGGGCACAATGTGATTCTAGTGGGTAAGCTCTGTTCAGCTTCCTAAGATGAATACACTTATCTAACGTTAGCATACATTTAAATGTAAAACTTGCAAACTAAACAAACCAAAACTGGGACAAAGACAATATAAAGGCAAAATAACTAATCAAAATCGCTATGTGGAAACAACGCTTACTAAAATGAAATTTATGAAATAAAAGAACACAATCCACCACATACATGAGCAAGTTAATCTGTTTCCCAAGCAAACTAATCGCACACATAACAACGCCCTATCGTCACGTTCAAGGAATTAGTCAGTTTGGGAAGTCCGGGGCGTTCTGGTAAATTTGACTAAAAATATATATATACTATAATATATGAAAAGGACATGACAATACTGAAGGGGAAAAAATAATATATGTGTACTACTTGACTATATATGTGTGTGTCAGTTGTGTTGGTAGTGGGCGTGTGGGCGTCTTCAGGAGGGGCGGCAGGGGCGGCAGGAAGGGAGGAAGGTGACATCAGGTTCCTTCTATGGACTCGGTACAACCCTGGCGATTTTTTTATCTTTCTCTCCTTTTCTCTCTTTCCCTGGCTTGTATCCATTCGACCCCATTCAGCCAACTGTTTTAAGACGTTTATCCCCATCCAGGTGTCAATTTCATTGTATGGAGAAATCCGGCTTCGCCGGAGAAATTTTTCTATCGAAAAATGTACAAATTTAGCTTGCTGTCAAAAAAAAAAATATATATATATATATGCTGGCTCGCTACCGCTCGCCAGGAAAATATTGACAACTGGATGGGGGTAAATGTCTTAAAACAGTAGGCTGAATGGGGCCGAATAGATACAAGCCAGGGAAAGAGAGAAAAAGAGAGAAATAAAGCCTGTGACCCCCCCTTAATATAACTGTGTGTGTCAGTGGTGTTGGTGGTGGGCGTGTGGGCGTCATCAGGAGGGGCGGCAGGGGCGGCAGGAAGGGAGGAAGGTGACATCAGGTTCCTTCTATGGACTCGGTACAACCCTGGCGATTCCCAATATTATATACTGCAACTGGATGACCTGGAAAAGTAAGTTAATGCCTGCTGTACGGTCGCGCTAGTAAGTCATGTCCCAGCTGTCATTACGTTTGGCTCTCTCTGTGCTGTAGTAATGTCTGTCTGGTGTTGAATAGGGTGGGTAAGTGTAGGAACATTCTTATATATCTCACTCAAAACGAATACATCAATAAGTAATGTTTCAGCTCTCATTACGTTTGGCTTGCTCTGTGCTGTATTAATGTCTGTCTGGTGTTGAATAGGGTGGGTAAGTGTAGGAACATGTTTGTATATTTCACTCAATATGAATAGATGAAGCTTAGATATTGCTGATACCAATTATTGATCAAAACATACTTGGTGCCTAGACATCACTTATTAGCCCGACTGTACACTCGGTCAAAAAAGTATCTGCACCCCTACGCTGATTATCTAGTGCGTACAGATCGGTAGTATAGGGCGTAGGTCGTAGTAGTAGGTCTTAGGTAGAATACTATAGGTTGTTGTTGTTGTTGTTGTTCCCCAAGCTGCCTGGCCGAACAGCCCCAAGGCCCCGAGCAAGGCCAAGGCCATAACCGAGCGCCCCCACAGAACCCTCCCCGCCGACCACAATAAAGCCTGGGTGACCGAAGCCACTCCATGGCGGGGAGCTGAGGAGGGTGCGGAAATGCCCGGGAAACCAAAGCCCCACCCAGGGCCCTGTGTCCCTCAGCAATTATGAAGAGAAAGTTGAGGGGCAAGGGAAAAATGTGCCGCTTTGGCTTCCAATCTTGGTAGATTGGGAGGTCAATCCACGTTAGAGACGCCGTCACTTGAGATCTAGAAAATATATAAGTAAAAGGAACAGTCAGAGTAAGCTATGGGTATGGCAGAGAATACTATAGGTAGGTAGTATAGGTAGCGCCAGCGAACTTGACAATAATCTGGACCCCTTACATTCTTATAACTCGAATTTAATGAAAGCAATCGGGCTGAACTTTCTATTATTTGGGAAGAGTCTACCAGGAAATAGGTGTGGATATTTACAGCCAGTCTCCTCTAGGCCCTTTTGAGTTACAGAGAGGTCAGGGATCAAGATTATTGTCAAGTTGGTTGGCGCTACCTATAGTATAGATGGATATAACTGCAAGTAGAGATGCCAACCCTACCGAGCTGTACACACAAGATGATCAGCGTAGGGGTGCAGATACTTTTTTGACCGAGTGTACATGTGTTGTTCTTCCACTGTCAGCTTGAGTGGTTCTACCCTCAACACCTCCCACCCGACTGTCTTTGTCATACACGGCTATGATTCAAGAGGACTCAGTGGATGGGTCCTGGAGGCAAAAACTGGTAGGTGGACAGTCATTTGGTTAGTAAAAGTCAATATTGATTACAGAAAATGCATACTCATTTTAAGGGGAGATGGTTCAATTTTTGGGCGATTTTTTCATGTATTCATTATTTTTCTAGTTTCCTCCATAGACCTCCATCAAATTAAAAAAAAAAAAAAAAAAACACCCATTAGATCCCCCTTCTATATTAATTTGTAAATTTTTCGGTATAAAAATGTCCCGGCCGAAGGCCGATTCTTCCAACATTACAGGCTCACTATCGTTTGCCAGGAAATAATCGACACCTAAATGGTACGAAGTCTTAAAATTGACAATGAAATGGGACGAAAGATGTTAAAATTGCCAAACTAATGGGGCGAACGTCTTGAAATCTCATAAATAATAGGGCTAAACATGAGGGAGGAGGACTCAAAAAACCAACTGCCTCCCCTTAAATTGTATGATATATTTTTCAGAGCTGTTGGCCCTCGGATGGTACAACGTGGTCTCCGTGGACTGGGAGGCGCTGGCTGAGGGACCCTGGTATCCACAAGCGGTTGACAACGTTCCCGGGGTGGGTTATGGGGAAGCTTAATTGTTATGGACCCCCTTCTCCCTCATGTTTAGTATATTACAAGTTAGATTTATGACGCGATTGCATCATAAACACACTTTTGGCCCTAGCACCATATGACGCGATTGCATCATAAACACACTTTTGGCCCTAGCACCATATGACACGATTGCATCATAAACACACTTTTGGCCCTAGCACCATATGACGCGATTGCATCATAAACACACTTTTGGCCCTAGCACCATATGACGCGATTGCATCATAAACACACTTTTGGCCCTAGCACCATATGACGCGATTGCATCATAAACACACTTTTGGCCCTAGCACCATATGACGCGATTGCATCATAAACACACTTTTGGCCCTAGCACCATATGACGCGATTGCATCATAAACACACTTTTGGCCCTAGCACCATATGACGCGATTGAGTCGTAAATGTCTCGGAGAGTGTTAATTATCAGATTTTAATACATTGGTTCCGTTAGTTTGGCGATTTTGAGAACTGTAAACAGTTCATAGTGTGATGAAGGTTAGACTGACAAGTAGCAAGATTAAGGCCTTCACTGACTGATCGAGTTTGTGGGATGGACGACTCACCTGTTTAATGTCTAGTTTAAGGGGGGATGGGCCGGTTTTCTGGACCCCCTTCTCCCTAATGTTTAGCCCCACTAGTTTTGATATTATAAGACGTTCGGCCCATTATTTTGGCGATTTTAACACCTTTCGCCCCATTTCGTTGTCAATTTTAAGACCTTTCGTACCATTTAGGTGTCGATTTTTCCTGGGCGAGCGATACCGAGCCCGAAATTTGGGAGAAACCGGCCTTTGGGCGGGAAATTTTTCTACCGAAAAATGTACATATTTAGCTTGAAGGGGGTCTAGGGGAAGGTTTTTTAATTTGAAGGGGGTTTGGAGAGGCGTTTTTCCAAGTCTAGCTGGTAAACTAAAAACACATTGTTCGAAAATGGCTAAAACTAATAAAAACCTCTAATATTTCAACAAAATACCCTAATAACCCCTAAGACGTTGCACCAAATAGTGTTAATTAACCTTGATCCCTTTCTCCTTCCTTGGTTAATTTTTTTTTTTTTTTTTTTTTTTCCAGGTGGGAGGATACACGGCCCGACTGGTGGAGTGGCTGGTGGGGGTGGGGGGGCTGGTGGCCGGGGGGGTACAGGTGGTGGGGCACTCACTAGGGGCACATGTGGCAGGGGCTGTTGGACAATATACTGTCAGCTTCAGATTACCCTCAATTACAGGTATGTACAGTACAGTCCTGGTGGTGTAATGGTTAGTGTTTAAAAATCTGTGTGTGATAACCCGGGATCATATTTATGCTTTCATTAATTTCGTTGGAGGTGTTGGGTGTTGTGGTGAAATTAAAATTAATACAAATATTGATGTATATACTCGGGCACATACTCCATAGTTGGGGTTGGCCGACTCGAGACAGAGCCCGAACAGAAACAACAAAATGAAACAAAAAATACAAAATTCACACACATCTAGGTCGCCCATACATACATGTGAGCCCTGGTCACCCAAAGATGGTTGTGGAAAAAGAAAGGGTTATCCTCAACTGCAACACAGCAGTTATGTGGGAGTCTCTGGCTCCAGAGCACCACACTACCACCTCCAGGGACCATATTAGACTGCTGGGAGCAGAACACTTCTAACTATAGGGCCTTACGTCCATACTGGCGCCAAGACTATATGGTCAACCGCCTTCACATGATGCTAGAAAATGTAATAGGTCAATGACCCGATACACTTTCCAGCAAAGATTGCATTCTCTGACCAACACATTGGCCACAGAAGGTGGATGATGGGCGTCTCCACCTACCAATAGCATACAATATTTATAATCCTTAATCAAATATTACGGAAGTGTACTATGTATAAAATTAGATCATGGGGCAGTATGCAGTCAGGTTCAGAGTTACACATAACATCATTGTTTCCTTCATTAAAGATTCACAAGTCTTTAATAAAGGAACAATCATGTGATGTACGAATATACTTGCCTGTGATAGGGGTCAATTTGAACATGACTGTTGACATCAATAAACAAATCAACATTAAATTATCTTCACCAATGTTCAGCACAAACTCAATATACATACTGCATTACTGTCCCTGCCTTCACAAGCTCTATTTTATATTATACATTGGTTGTTAACCCCTTGAAGCTCTGACACGTTTAAGCAGTTTTATTTTGGCTATCATTAGACGATTTTATGCAGCTTAGGAAGGATCTGTGGGGATTAAAAGGGTAAATACCATCTCAATCAACCCTTTGACTTTCACATAATGTTACTAATCTGAATAAAATCGTCTAATAGGAGCCATAAACAGAACAGAAAAGCGTATTAGAGCTTGAAAGGGTTAATATCTTCTACCTCACTGTCAATGTATATTTCACATACTTTTATGTGTTACAGTATTTCAGAGAAGCAATTAACCTTTTCAGCATGACGACGCCTTTTACCTTTGATTTTGGCTAACCTTAGATCATTGTATTCAGTTAAATAATGACCTATATGTTATTCAGAGAGTTGATGGAGATCGTATTTACCCTTCTGAGTCTAGAGGTAGATTATATATAGATCGTATTTACCCTTCTGAGTCTAGAGGTAGATTATATAGAGATCGTATCTACCCTTCTGAGTCTAGAGGTAGATTATATATAGATCGTATTTACCCTTCTGAGTCTAGAGGTAGATTATATAGAGATCGTATTTACCCTTCTGAGTCTAGAGGTAGATTATAATTATATAGATCGTA
Source organism: Paralithodes platypus (assembly GCA_032716605.1). Lineage (NCBI taxonomy): Eukaryota > Metazoa > Arthropoda > Malacostraca > Decapoda > Lithodidae > Paralithodes > Paralithodes platypus. Next base: position 57,954,380 of record CM064566.1, on the reverse strand, counting down.
TTTACCCTTCTGAATCTAGAGGTAGATTATATATAGATCATATTTACCCTTCTGAATCTAGAGGTAGATTATAATTATATAGATCGTATTTACCCTTCTGAGTCTAGAGGTAGATTATATATAGATCATATTTACCCTTCTGAATCTAGAGGTAGATTATAATTATATAGATCGTATTTACCCTTCTGAGTCTAGAGGTAGATTATATATAGATCATATTTACCCTTCTGAATCTAGAGGTAGATTATAATTATATAGATCGTATTTACCCTTCTGAGTCTAGAGGTAGATTATATATAGATCATATTTACCCTTCTGAATCTAGAGGTAGATTATAATTATATAGATCGTATTTACCCTTCTGAGTCTAGAGGTAGATTATATATAGATCATATTTACCCTTCTGAATCTAGAGGTAGATTATTATAAGCTAAAGCCAATCGTCTAATGGAAACCAGAATAGGATGACAATTAAAGGGGTTATTTAATACAGGTAGGCTACTCTTAAGGGGAGGCAGACCGGTTTTTCTGGACCCCCTTCTCCCTAATGTTTAGCCCCACTAGTTTTGAGATTATAAGACGTTCGGCCCATTAGTTTGGCGATTTTAACACCTTTCGCCCCATTTCGTTGTCAATTTTAAGACCTTTCGTGCCATTTAGGTGTCGATTTTTTTCCTGGCGAGCAATAGCGAGCCTACAATTTTAAGAGGAACTGGCCTTCGGCCGGGAAAATTTTCTACCGAAAAATGTACAAATTGTCTAGGGGGTGTTTTTCTAAGCTTGATGGAGGTCTAGGAAGGAAACTAAACATATATAATTATGAATAAATGAATTAATAGACCAAACAAACGGGCAGTCTCCCCTTAATTACTGTATATACAACAAGCCATATCCAGTAACTAACAATCAATGAATATACCTGTAGGTACATTGCATCTTACATTACCGCCCAATCTATTAGTACTTAGATATTAACATTAAGGTACTGGAAATTGCTTATTCAACTTCATAACATAACATAACATATAGCAGATTAACTATTAGAGAGAAACAGAAACAGAAACACTCTCTCACTGTATTATCTATCCTTCAGGTCTAGATCCTGCTGGTCCTGACTTCCACGGCCAAGCTCCTGAACACCGTCTGGACCCAACCGATGCTGAGTTTGTTCAAGGCATTCATACTGAGGGCTGTGACATCATTGAGGTGGGTTAAGTAGACAGGTGATAAAGCCATGATAATTAAATATAATCTAATTTAATTTACTAACATAACCATAGTCGGTTTATTTCCAGCTGATGGCAAATTGAATCCTTTAGCAGCTGATGTCCCAATACTTAATGTAAAAATATGAAATTACTAGGTCTCGGCATCATCTTATTGCCAAGTTCTCATAAACAGCAACATATTTTTCTACATAATATTCGTAATAGTCAAGTAATTATGATGAAGACATGGCAATTTACCATCAGCTGGAAAAAAATAGACTATAACTAGTACCAACTAGTTGTACCAACAGTGATATATGGGGCTGAGACATGGGGGTCTGAATGTACAAGAGAAAAGAAGGTTGGATGTGATGGAGACGAGCTGCTTGAGGAGTATGTGTGGAGTGAAACGTAGACACAGATTGAGGAATGAAGTGCTACGTAGGAGAGTAGGGCAACAGGAATCCTTATCGGCCAGAGTGGAAAGAAGGGGGCTATGCTTGCATGGACATATTGAACGAATGGACGATGAAAAGCTTATAAAGAGAATACATGAGTCAGAAACAAGGGGAAATAGATTGAGAGGAAAACCTCGGAGGAGGTGAAGAGATGGTGCAAAAAAAGGGGGCCGAATGGATACAAGCCAGGGAAAGAGAGAAAAGGAGAGAAAGATAAAACAAAAACGGTGACCCCCCTTAACCCTCTCAGGCTCCGATGACACATTTCATTTATATTTTCTGGCTATTATTTGGCGATTTTATTCAGATTCGGAAGGGTATATGGAAATCAGGTGGTTAATAGAGATGATTTTTCACTTTTAAATCCCACAGATCCTTTCTAAGCTGCATAAAAGCGTCTAATTTTAGCCAGAATACACTGTCAAAATGCGTCAAGAGCCTGAAGGGGTTAAGCTGATGATAAACTTTTGCTCTTCCATCAGACTTGCCTGGGGATGAGAGAAGAAGTGGGAGACGTGGACTTCTACCCTAACGGTGGGGAAGAACAGCCCGGGTGTCGGAGGAGGAGCCTTAATATTACTGGTACGTGGCTGCAATGATACATTATGTGAGGCTTGGATCCTTAAGGGGGGTCAACGTTTTTTTTTTTAGCTTTCTCTCCTTTTCTCTCTTGCCCTGGTTTGTATCCTTTCGGCCCCATTCAGCCAACTGTTTTAAGATGTTTATCCCCATCCAGGTGTTGATTTCTTCCAGCATTGTATGGAGAAATCCGTGAGAAATTTTTCTATCGAAAAATTTACAAATTTAGCTTGCTGTCAAAACAAAAAATATATATATGCTGACTCGCTACCGCTCGCCAGGAAAATATTGACACCTGGATGGGGGTAAACGTCTTAAACAGTAGGCTGAATGGGGCCGAATGGATACAAGCCAAAGAGAGAGGGAGAGAAAGAGACAAAAAGCGAGGTGGGCTCCTTTAATGAGTAGTCTGAATCATGACAACTGAAACCAATAATAATCTGAATGTTTCCAAACCCTCCGATCAAAACATTATACATAGTGATATTATACATAGTGATATTATACATAGTGATATTATACATAGTGATATTATACATAGTGATATTATACATAGTGATATTATACATAGTGATAGTGATATTATACAGTGATATTATACATAGTGATATTATACATAGTGATATTATACATAGTGATATTATACATAGTGATATTATACATAGTGATATTATACATAGTGATATTATACATAGTGATATTATTGAAATGCTAGGTTTTTCCAGGTTAAATAGGAATGGGAATTATCCCTAGGCTACCTTTAGGATCAACCTTTCCTGGTACCTGGCGCGGGGTACGAACCTCTGGAGGGAATTTAACCCCCCCCCTAAAAACCCACAGGTTTTGAGATGCCTTGGGTGGGGTTCGAACCCTGGTTAGTGACGCACCACCATCACCACCAGGCCCGCGCGCTAACCCACTGTACTACCACGGACGTACAAAAGTATAGCAACCTTAGTCCGATTTTTAAGAACCACGGTGATGGTCTCTCGAGATGAGTTTATTGGACTTACCATCTACGACTATTTTCGAACCACGGTGATAGTCTCTCGAGACGAGTTTATTGGACTTACCATCTACGACTATTTTACGCTATACCTGACGTCAACTCGGGTTAGTATTATTGTGGGTGCGGGACATTTTCGAGGGCATTACACCACATTCCTTTTTAGTTAGGCTAGTCCCTAGCCTCGTAAGGTCGTAGGGTATCGTAGCCTTTTTACCTTAGCCATCTCAATTCTTGGTATAGGGTTCGCGTGACGGGTGCTCCACGTAGCTACCTGGTCACGTATCCCACCGCTGCCACCAATGAAATGCTAGGTTTTTCCAGGTTAAATAGGAATGGGAATTATCCCTAGGCTACCTTTAGGATCAACCTTTCCTGGTACCTGGCGCGGGGTACGAACCTCTGGAGGGAATTTAACCCCCTAAAAACCCACAGGTTTTGAGATGCCTTGGGTGGGGTTCGAACCCTGGTTAGTGACGCACCACCATCACCACCAGGCCCGCGCGCTAACCCACTGTACTACCACGGACGTACAAAAGTATAGCAACCTTAGTCCGATTTTTAAGAACCACGGTGATGGTCTCTCGAGATGAGTTTATTGGACTTACCATCTACGACTATTTTCGAACCACGGTGATAGTCTCTCGAGACGAGTTTATTGGACTTACCATCTACGACTATTTTACGCTATACCTGACGTCAACTCGGGTTAGTATTATTGTGGGTGCGGGACATTTTCGAGGGCATTACAATTATACATAGTGATATTATACATAGTGATATTATACATAGTGATATTATACATAGTGACATTATACATAGTGATATTATACATAGTGATATTATACAGTGATATTATACATAGTGACATTATACATAGTGATATTATACATAGTGATATTATACATAGTGATATTATACATAGTGATATTATACATAGTGATATTATACATAGTGATATTATACATAGTGATATTATACATAGTGATATTATACATAGTGATATTATACATAGTGATATTATACATAGTGATATTATACATAGTGATATTATACATAGTGATATTTTTCCCACATTCTGACTAGGACGTTATGACAATTGAGACGATCTAATTGACCACTTGCGAGTTTCGGTTTATAAGGAAGTTGGAGCCGTAAACATCGATATTAAACACAAATACAGTAATTATGTAGGTTTCTGATGGATATATAGTATGTTGAATTTGGTTTTATGTATTTATAAATGTACTAAATCAGTATTACAGCTGGTTATTCTGCTAAATATCGATGTCTACAGCTCCAACTTCCTTATAGCCTGAAACTCGCAAATGGTCAATTGAGACGATCTAATTGAAAGCCTTGTATGTATGTATGTATATACTCAGGCACATACCCCATAGCTGGGGGTGGCCGACTCGAGACAAAGCCTGAATAGAAATTGAGGAGGGGGGAAGTGGGAGGAGAAAGTGAGGGAAGGAGAAGGAGGGGGTTGGGATGCATGTAGGGGAGAGGAAGGAGGTACTAGAGAGTGATTATACCCCCTAATCACATATTGCTTCCATTTGAGTTCCTGTGAGGTGTTTTGGGGTTTATTTTCATGGGTACGATTCCGTGAGGTGCGGTACGATTCCGTGAGGCGCGTTTCCTATACAAACACTTACGTGAGGCCTATCGCGTTCCCTATACAAACACTTACATAAGGCCTATCGCGTTCCCTATACCAACACTTACGTCAAATCGCGTACCCTATACAAACACTTATGTGAGGCCTTTCGCGTTTGCCGGGTTAATAGCCTACACAGTATATAGAGGATATGTATGTATAGTTTGTAAATAAAAGGTTTACTACCAGCCCACCTACATGCTATGAAAATAACTTATCAACATCTATCTCTCTAACGGTCTAACCTAAAGGATCTGCCAAAGCCAACAATCGAAGTTGCAGCCATGGACGATCTCACGACTTCTGGATAGAAAGCATCAACGGGTCTCCTCCGGCCTTCGTGTCTCGCCCCTGCTACAGTTGGAATGGCTACCTGGCTGGCGATTGTCCCACCTGCGGCCAAGGCTGCCTCAAAATGGGCTTCCACGTCCAACACAGGTATAGGGTTCCTATAAAGTCTGTTATTAAGGGGAGGCAGACCGTTTTTCTGGACCCCCTTCTCCCTAATGCTTAGCCCCACTAGTTTTGAGATTATAAGACGTTCGGCCCATTAGTTTGGCGATCTTAACACCTTTCGCCCCATTTCGTTGTTAATTTTAAGATCTTTCGTGCTATTTAGCCTCATTAGTTTTCAGATATTAAGATGTTTGCCCCATTAGTTAGTCGGTTTTAAGACCTTTCGCCCCATTTCTTCATCAATATTTAGACCTTTCGTGCTATTTAGGTGTCGATTTTTTCTCTGGCGAATGATAGTGAGCCTGTAATGTTGGAAGAACCGGCCTTCGGCCGGGAATTTTTTCTACCGAAAAATTTACAAATTAATCTAGAAGGGGGATCTAATGGATGTTTTTTTTAAATTTAAAAACTAGGGAGTCTAGGGAGGAAACTAGAAAAATAATGAATACATGCAAAAATCGCCCAAAAAGTTAACCATCTCCCCTTAAGGGGAGATATCCACTTGAGGGATTTTTTTCTTGACCCCTTTCTCCCTCATGTTTAGCCCCATTGCTTTTGATATTATAAAATGTTTGCCCCATTAGTTTAGCGATTTTAAGAACTTTCACCCCATATTAAGACCTTTCGTGCCATTTAGGTGTCGATTTTATCCTGGCGAGCGATAGCGAGCCTGTAATTAAGAGGAACCGGCCTTTGGCCGAGACATTTTTCTACCGAAAAATGTACAAATTTATCTTGAAAGGGACTCAAGGGGGTGTAATTTTAAGGTTGATGGAGGTCTAGGGAACAAACTAAATACCTCCCCTTAAACATAGTATTTATTATGAGTTTTTTCTCTTTTTTTCTTTACAGTCTGGTGGGAAAATACTACTTGTGGACCAACAGCGCTCCACCATATGCTCTGGGATAAAGGAACTGCCTCGCAAGCTCAACAAACATTCCTTCAAGATGCTATAAAATGTACGGTCGCGTTAATAAGTCATGTATCAGTTGTCATTACGTTTGGCTTGCCCTGTGCTGTATTAATGTCTGTCAGATGTTGAATAGGGTGGTTAAGTGTGGAACATCTTTATATATTTCACTCGATATGAAGAAATGAAGCTTAGATATTGCTGATAACAATTATTGATCAAAACATACTTGGTGCCGAGCCATCACTTATTAGCGCGACTGTACTGTAGGAGTAGGTACAGTCGCGCTAATAAGTGAATCCTCAGCACCAAGTATGTTTTGACCAATATTGGGTATCAATCTAAGCTTCATTTCTTCATATCGAGTGAAATATACAAACATGTTCCTACACTTACCCACCCTATTCAACATCTGACAGGCATTAATACAGCGCCGAGCGAGCCAAACGTAATGACAGCTGGGACAAGACTTATTAGCGTGACTGTACATTAGCTCAGTGAAAACAAACAATAAAATAAAATAAATATATTGTACAGTGCTTATGTGGAATATATAATTAAAACAAACTACATTCACAATCTGCTTTCATACATATATCTCTATCGCCTTAGGGGGGGGGGGGGGGTGTTCTGGCCCCCTTCTCCCTCATTTTTAGCCCCCATAGTTTCAATTCAGTCTCTCTCTCTCTCTCTTCAATAGTTGCCGACAATAAGCAGAGAATACAAATATTGATATATTATTATCCCACCGCGGCCATTTATGAGGTGATGTGCTTGTATGTTACCGAGAGAGAGAGAGAGAGAGAGAGAGAGAGAGAGAGAGAGAGAGAGAGCATGATTGAACAATACATTAAGGGGGGTGACCTGCTTTTTTCTCTCTCTGAGTTGTATCCATTCAGCCCCATTCAGCCTACTGTTTTAAGACGTTTATCCCCATCCAGGTGTCGATTTATACCTGGCGAGCGATAGCGAGCCACCGTATTTTCGATAATGAGTTAGACAGCTGGCTAATTTTGTAAGATGTTAGTAAGATATTATAAAGATATTAGTAAGATAATGATGACAGTAGTGATGATGATGATGATAGCAGTAGATATGATGGTGACAGTACTAGTAGTAGTGATGATGGTCATAACAGTAGTGATGATGGTGACAGTATTAATGATGATTGTAAGATGATGGTGATAGTTGTAGTGATAATAAAGGAGTACAAAGGAAATCAAGCAACAACAGATCTAGTGACCCTTCTAGGCTGCTTGTCCTCCAAAACACTGAGGATCAAGTGTCCAAACAGTGGTTTAGAGTGGGTAAGGGAACATTGGAAAGGGAACTACTGCCCTGCCACTAACGTGGCAGGACTAGGAAGTTAGTAGGGGACATATGGGTTAGTAACTGAGGGGAGGATAAAGTTATTCATTTACAAACGCAGTCAATCGCGGGTTTGATGCGAGATATTTGTCTAGGCGGAATTTAAATGAATCAACGGTGCTGCAGTCTATAACTTCTCGGGGAAGCCCATTCCACAAGTTGACAACTCGATTGAAGAAGAAATTCTTAGATTCGTGCGAGTTAAAAGATTTACTAATAATTTTGCAACCGTTTCCCCGCGTGTAATTAGATTGGTCGATAGTGAAGTACTTACTACAGTTCATATTGTCGATGCCTTTGATGATTTTGAACACTTGAATTAAGTCGCCTCTTAATCTGCGCTGGGTTAAAGGAAATAGATTTAATTCTCTAAGACGCTCTTCGTATGGTTTGTTCTTTAGGCTAGGTATCATTTTGGTAACTCTACGTTGAACTTGTTCTAGCTTGTTTATATCTTTTTGGTAATAAGGGCACCAGGATTGAACGCAGTATTCCAGAAGAAGGCGGACTAAGGAATTGTAAAGGGTTAGGATAACTTCTTTGGATTTATGCTCAAATGACCTGCCTATAAAGCCAATTATTTTGTTTGCCTTCTTAACAACTTCTGAACATTGTTGACTCGGTTTTAGGTTACTCGATATTGTTACTCCCAGATCAGTTTCTCTGTTTACATTCTTAAGCTGAGTGCCATTCATCGAATAGTTTGCTTTCTCATTTAGGTATCCGACATGTAGTACTTTACATTTATCCGCATTGAAACTCATTTGCCAAATTTGGGCCCAACATGACAATTTATCTAGATTGTGTTGCATATCGTCAACTTGTTCTTTTGAGAGTACGCTATTTGCAATTTTTGTATCGTCAGCAAATTTTGAGATTGTGCAGGTGAGACCCTCATCTATGTCGTTGATGTAAATTAGAAAGAGAATTGGTCCTAGTACCGATCCCTGGGGTACCCCGCTACTTACATTGGTCCATTTAGATGCCTTACCGTTTATGACTACCCTTTGCTTTCTGTTGCTGAGCCAATTTTCTATCCATTTCAACACACCGTCTTGTATTCCATGCACTTTTAGTTTTAGCAGTAAACGTTTGTGGGGAACTTTGTCAAAGGCCTTTTGAAAATCAAGGTATATAATATCTACAGCTTTACTCTCATCGTAGAGGTTGAGGATATCGTGGAAGAAGTCTAAGAGGTTTGTTAAACAGGAACGTTTTTTACGAAAGCCGTGTTGAGTATCTTTAAGTATGTTATTTTCCTCTAAGTGATTTACGAGTCTGTCTCGTATGACCGTTTCTAGCATTTTACATACAACTGAGGTTAAGCTAATTGGACGATAGTTACTGGTAGGGATTTGCTGCCTTTTTTGAATATCGGTGTTACGTTGGCTAGCTTCCACTGATCAGGCATAGTTCCAGACTGCAAGGATTTATTGAATAGTAATGTCAGTGGTTTGGAGAGCTCATTCTTAGCTTCCTTTAGAACTCTAGGCGAGATTGTATCAGGTCCTGGCGTTTTATTTACCTTGAGTTTATCTAAACAATTCAATACTTCTCTCTCTGTAACGGTGATATTGCTTAGAACATCTGAATTATCAATCTGAATCGGCGATGGTGTAGGGATATCACTGAGGTCTTCTGTTGTAAAAACTGATGCAAAGAAGGTATTGAGGGCATTACTCATTTGTACTTCGTCTTTGGTGTATTCTCCATTTTCATCGACTAACGGTCCAACAGTTGAAGTAACTACTTTTTTCTTTCTGATATAACTATAGAATTCTTTCGGGTTTGTTTTACTTTGATTCGCAATATGTAACTCTAAGGTCTTTTTACTTTGCTTAATTAACTTTTTGGCTTTGCGTCGTAGCTCTACAAATTTCACCCGTTCTTCGTCATTTTGTGAGGATTTTAATCTATCATTAGCAAATTTTTTAGAAAGCAGGCAGTTTGAAATATCTTTATTCCACCATTTGGGCTTATTATTATGGCCTGGACGCCGTATTTTCGATGGTATGCAGTCTTGCACTGCTTTTAGGTAAGTGGTTTCGAATAACTTCCAAGATGTATTTATGTCGTTATTGTTAATTAAAAAGCTCCAGTCAGTTTCTTTAAACATAGCTCTAAGTTTATGGAAGTTTGCTTTCTTGAAATTAGGGACTTTTTCGATGCTACTATTTGGTTCGTTACTAGTAAACTTTAAAGTGAAAGTTATCGTACGATGGTCGCTGTTACTGAATTCATCACCAACATTCAAATTCTTTATCAATTCTTCTTTTGTTGCAAGTACAATGTCAAGAACGTTATTACCACGGGTCGGCGTTCGAACAAATTGATAAAGCGAACTCTCTTGCAAGTTCGTATACAAGTCATGTCCGGAGTGTGAAGTAAGAGTATCGCCCCACTTGGTCACAGGTAAATTAAAGTCGCCAAAAATTACGGTATCTTGTGAGTTACTTACATCTGCAATTTGTTCGTAAATTTCTCGGTCAGTTTGCACTGATTGAGCTGGAGGTCTGTATATTAACGCAAGTATTATTTTTGTACCTTTATTATTCTTTATTAGCACAAAAGATGTGTCGACGTTCACAATTTGAGGTTTTGACACGAGGGTCGGGTTAAGACTTTCTTTGATATAAAATAAAACGCCACCTCCATTTTTATTTATTCGGCTGTTCTCAAACATTACATAACCGGGAAGTGAATACTCTGCTAAAAAGTCTCTATCTTCTGTATTGAACCAAGATTCTGTTATGCCAATCACATCATAATTTTCTGTAAACACTAGTTCCTCTAAATCTGAAAATTTATTGCGTATGCTACGAGCGTTTGCATAGAAAACCTTTAAAGTTGCGGTTTTAGAACTCGCAGAACGTTCTTTCATCGAATTTTTGGTTCTGGTCGGATCTACATTTACATTCATGGCTGTCCTCGGTCCTCGGTCGTTATCCCTGACGGTTTTGAATTTGGGTCGTGTTGGTGGAGCTTTATCCAAATTCGCGGTTCTTGACGGATTAGTATTTAATAATAATGATGACAATAGTGATGATGTATTGATGGATTGACGATGGTGACAGTATTAGTGATGTTGGTGAGTAGTAGTGATGATGGTGAAAGTTGTAGTGATGATGACAGTAGTGATAATGAGAGTAGTAGTGATGGTGAGAGTAGTAGTGATGATTATAATAAGGCCGGTTCCTCTTAAAATTGCAGTCTCGCTATCGCTCGCCAGGAAAAAAACGACACCTAAATGGCACGAATGGTCTTAAAATTGACAACGAAATGGGGCGAAAGGTGTTAACATCGCCAAACTTATGGGCCGAACGTCTTATAATCTCAAAACTAGTGGGGCTAAACATGAGGGAGAAGGGGGTCCAGAAAAACGGTCTGCCTCCCCTTAAGACAATACGATCATTCAACCTTGAACATCATCGACTCTATCATCTTTAAGTGTAAAAGCCAGAGTCACACGAGCCCTTTTTTCGAGCAATTTTTACGGGCAATTATGGTCTGGAAGCTTAAAAAATTACACTTTATCAGAATTCAGCCGCCTAACTGTCTTCGTGGTGCAATGCATAAGTGTGTTGATTTTCGGTGTGAGCATCCTAGGTTCGAATCCCCGGACTGCCACATGTGTTTGTTAATTTCATTAATCGAGTTTAGGAGTAAAGTTGGTTAGTGGAGAAAAAACACAATAATATTCTACCTTCAGTCTAGTTACCGATACCAGTGCCAAAATGTCCCGAAATGATACGAGAACAAACTTGCTCATGGAAAATTGACGGAAAAAGCGCTCGTGTGACAGCGGCTTAAAGCAACAGGGCTTTGGGGATGGGACATAGAGAGGGGCAGAGTTTGGGGATGGGACATAGAGAGGGGCAGATGATCGACAAATATTCATCACAATTTAAGGGGAGGCAGTTGGTTTTCGAGTCCTCCTCCTCCCTCATGTTTAGCCCTATTACTTATGAGATTTCAAGACATTCGCCCCATTAGTTTGGCGATATTCAGACATTTTGCCCCATTTGTTTGCCAATATTAAGACCTTTCGTGCCATTTAGGTGTCTATTTTTTTCCTGGCGAGCCATAGCGAGCCTGTAATTATATAAGTAACCGGCCTTCGGCCGGGAAATTTTTCTACCGAAAAATTTAAAAATTCATATTGAAGGGGGGTCTTGTGAGTGTTCTTTTAAGTTTGATGGAGGTTTAGAGAGCAAACTAAACCCCCTCCTTAAACCATTGAGCCGAACCAGTAAACTATGCTGCACAATACCGTCTGACCTCCCTTAATCAGTTATATTTGAGTATCGGAGGATGAAAATATACAAAACTCACTCCCAAGAATTTCGTGTTTATCGAATAGACAATTATACGGAGAGACACGCACTTGTACATACGAAAGTAGCGGATATCACAATTGGAATCTTTAGTTTATGTAGTAAAATTAATTGAAGAGGTGTAGGTAGTTAAATGGAGGTCATGAGTGACAACTAGAACGGGATAAAGATCACAACAGAGGAGGAGACGTGTTATTTTCTTTATATCTATCTGTTGTATCTATAATTGCTGTATCTCTCTGTTGTTGTTGTTGTTGTTGTTGTTGTTGTTCCCCAAGCTGCCTGGCCGAACAGCCCCAAGGCCCCGAGCAAGGCCAAGGCCATAACCGAGCGGCCCCACAGAACCCTCCCTGCCGACCACAATAAAGCCTGGGTGACCGAAGCCACTCCATGGCGGGGAGCTGAGGAGGGTGCGGAAACGCCTGGGAAACCAAAGCCCCACCCAGGGCCCTGTGCCCCTCAGCAATTATGAAGAGAAAGTTGAGGGGCAAAGGAAAAATGTGACGCTTTGCCTTCCAATCTTGGTAGATTGGGAGGTCAATCCACGGAAGAGACGCCGTCACTTGAGATCTAGAAAATATATAAGTAAAAGGATTAAGGGGAGGTCTCCACTTGAGGGATTTTTTTCTTGATTCTTTTCTCCCTCATGATTAGCCCCATTGCATTTGAGATTTTAAGACGTTCGCCCCATTAGCTTGGCGATTTTAAGAACTTTCGCCCCATATATGTAACTTTTAAGACCTTTTGTGCCATTTAGGTGTCGATTTTTTCCTGGAGAGCTATAGCGAGCCTGTATTTTAAGAGGAATCGGCCTTCGGCCGGGACATTTTTCTACCGAAAAATGTACAAATTTATCTTGAAAGGGGGTTAAGGGGGTGTAATTTCAAGCTTGATAGAAGTCTAGGAAAAACACTAAAAAACTCCCCTTAACAGAAAGAGTAAGCTATGGGTATGGCAGAGATCGCTCAGTTCTCACTCTGATAGAGCAGCCCATCACCACATGATATCTGTTGTATCTATATCTATCGGTTGTATCTATATCTATCTGGTAGTGGTGTATCTCTCTGTTGTATCTATATCTATCGGTTGTATCTATATCTATCTGGTGTATCTCTCTGTTGTATCTATATCTATCTGGTGTATCTCTCTGTTGTATCTATATCTATCGGTTGTATCTATATCTATCGGTTGTATCTATATCTATCTGGTGTATCTCTATGTTGTATCCATATCTATCTGTTGTATCTATATCTATCGGTTGTATCTATATCTATCTGGTGTATCTCTCTGTTGTATCTATTGACCACTTGCGGGTTTCAGGCTATAAGGAAGTTGGAACCATAAGCATCGACACTGAACAGAGAAATGCAATAATAACGTAGGTTGCTGATGGATAAAAAGTATGTTGAATGTGATTTGATGTGTTTATAAAAGTATGTTGAATGTGATTTGATGTGTTTATAAAAGTATGTTGAATGTGATTTGATGTGTTTATAAAAGTATGTTGAATGTGATTTGATGTATTTATAAAAGTATGTTGAATGTGATTTGATGTGTTTATAAAAGTATGTTGAATGTGATTTGATGTGTTTATAAAAGTATGTTGAATGTGATTTGATGTGTTTATAAAAGTATGTTGAATGTGATTTGATGTGTTTATAAAAGTACTACAACCCTATTTTAGATGGTCATTCTGTTAGATAAAGATGTCTACAGCTCCAACTTCCTTATAGCCTGAAACTAGCAAGTGGTCAAATTGTTGATATATCCCTTGCAGTATAGCGGGTACGTATTTTTAGCTTTATTTCAGTTGTATTTAGACGATGTAGAAGGTTGAGTAGATGACAAACCTCACTCTGGATAGGACCAGCTCTCACCCAACTACAAATACCCGTAACAAAATGACGGAAAAATCGCTCGTGTCATACCGAATTTAGAAAAGGAATAAACAAGGAGAATGCGACCTTCAACGCCAGCGATTCTAATCTTAAAACATAGGGTACCAGTATCTTGACATCTAAAAAAAAAGAAAAAAAAAAAAAAAAGTATCTAGATATTTAGGCAGATATGGGCCGGTTTTCTGGACAACTTTCTCCCTCATGTTTAGCCCCATTAGTTTTCAGATTCTATGACGTTCGGCCCATCAGTTTGGCGATATTAATACCTTTTGCCCCATTTCTTCGTCAATATTTAGACCTTTCGTGCTATTTAGGTGTCGAATTTTTCCATGGCGAACGATAGTGAGCCTGTAATGTTGGGAAGAACCGGCCTTCGGCCGGGAATTTTTTCTACCGAAAAATGTACAAATTAATCTAGAAGGGGGATCTAATGGATTTTTTTTTTTTTTAATTTGATGGAGGTCTAGGGAGAAAACTAGAAAAATAATTAATGAATACATTCAAAAATCATCCAAAAAGTGAACCATCTCCCCTTAAACACAATGGCGGCCATGTTGATAATGAGTTTGTCGTGTTTATTGTTCCTTCTGTTGCACACGACACCTGATATCCTTCCTACACGCCTTCTCTCTCTCTCTCTCTCTCTCTCATTGTATATGTATCTGTCAATTGCCGACTTGCGAGTTTCGTTCTATAAGGAAGTTGGAGCCGTGAACATCGATATTAAAGAGAAATGCAATACTAATGAGGGTTTCTGATGGATTAAAAGTGTGACACATTTGGTTTGATGTATTTATAAATGTATTATGACCGTATTTTAGCTGGTAATTCTGCTAAATATCGAGTGTCTACGGCTCCAACTTCCTTATAGACCAAAACTCGCAAGTGATCATTTTGATATAGCCGTTAAGAGGAGATGGGCTGATTTTGTAGTCTATTAATTCGTGTATTCGTATATTTTAAACTTTCCTCGCTATACCTCCATCAAGCTTAGAAAAACACCCCCTAGATCCACCTTCAAGATAAAATTTGTTCATTTTTCGATAGAAAAATATCATGGCCAAAGGCCGATTCCCCTTAAAATCACAAGTTCGCTATTGTTCGCTACGAAAAAATCGACACCTAAATGCCACGAAAGGTCTTAAAATTGACAACGAAATGGGGCGAAAGGTATTAAAATCGCCAAACTAATCAGCCGAATGTCTTATAATCTCAAAACTAATGGGGCTAAACATGAGGGAGAAGGGGATCTAGAAAAACGACCCATCTCCCCTTAAGCCCTTCAACACCATGACGTCTTTTTTACCTTTCATTCTGGCAAAATTTAGACGATGTTTTGCAGTTTCGGAAGGACCTATGTTATTCGGAGGGTTCATTGAGATGGTATTTACCATTTGAGTCCTAGAGGTAGAATATATACCAAAGAAAATCGTTTAATTGACCACTTGCGAGTTTCAGGCTATAAGGAAGTTGGAGCTGTACTGTAGATGCATATAAATTAAACACAAATACAGTAATTATGTAGGTTTCTGATGGATAAATAGTATGTTGAATTTGGTTTTGTGTATTTATAAAATTACTAAAACCGTATTATAGCTGGTTATTCTGCTAATTATCGATGTCTAGCCTACAGCTCCAACTTCCTTATAGCCTGAAACTCACAGGTGGTCAATTGTAATCATAATATGATGAACATTACGTGATGATGGTCTTCTAAGTGTTAACCCCTTCTGTACCGGAGAATCTTTAATATTTTATTCTAGTTACGTTTAGACGATTTTGTACAGTTTAAGAAGGATCTGTGGTAGTAAAAAGGGTTAAGTGAGATAGTTCCAAGCCTGTTCATTGCTGGAGGCCCTTTTTAACCCTTTGAACCTCGGACGCGTTTTAGCAGTTTGTTTTGGCTATCATTAGACGATTTTATGCAGCTTAGGAAGGATTTGTGGGTATTAAAAGGGTAAATACTATCTCAATCAACCCTTTGAATCCTATATACCGTTACTAATCTGATTAAAATCATCTAATAGTAGCCAGAAAACAGAACAGAAAAGCGTATTGGAGCTTGAAAGGGTTAAACTGAAGCCTCTAGATCGAAGTAAATACCTCTAGATCTAGCGGGAAGGTCGGTAAATTGGCAACAATGCTTGGCAGCAGCCAGTACATTCCGGGCTGCCTGGTCTGGAGGGCGGTTGTCATCGAGCTCTCCAACTTTACCAACGGCACCTCGTATCCACTATTCCCAGAGTGTTGAGAGGGGAGAAGGGGTGTTGAAGAGAGAGAAAGCTGTTAGTTCCAAGAGTATTGAGAGGGGAGAAGGGTTGTTGGAGAGAGGGGAAGCTGTTAGTTCGAAGAGTATTGAGAGAGGAAGCTTTTAGTTCCAAGAGTATTGAGAGGGGAGAAGGGGTGTTGGAGAAGGAATTAAGCTGTTAGTTCCAAGAGTATTGAGAGGGAAGAAGGGGTGTTGGAGAGAGATAGAGAGAAAAAGCTGTTAGTTCCAAGAGTATTGAGAGGGGAGAAGGGGTGTTGAAGAGAGATAGAGAGAAAAAGCTGTTAGTTCCAAGAGTATTGAGAGGGGAGAAGGGGTGTTGGGGTGTTGGAGAGAGATAGAGAGAAAAAGCTGTTTGTTCCAAGAGTATTGAGAGGGGAGAAGGGGTGTTGGAGAGAGATAGAGAGAAAAAGCTGTTAGTTCCAAGAGTATTGAGAGGGGAGAAGGGGTGTTGGAGAGAGAGAGAAAGCTGTTAGTTCCAAAAGTATTGAGAGGGGAGAAGGGGTGTTGAAGAGAGAGAGAAAGCTGTTAGTTCGAAGAATATTAAGAGGAGAAGGGGTGTTGGAGAGAGAGAGAGAGATAAAGCTGTTAGTTCCAAGAGTATTGAAAGGGGAGAAGGATTGTTGGAGAGAGAGGAAGCTGTTAGTTCCAAGAGTATTGAGAGGGGGAGAAGGGGTGTTGGAGAGAGAGGAAGTTGTTAGTACTTTCTCTAGACAATTCTGTTCGGTTGTGGGTAGCCAAATACCACCCGATACTCAGCATGGTAAATATATGTTAGAACTGACTGCTGTTTGCACACTTGAAGATGGCCAGTGTTGTGTTGGCGCTGATGCTGGTCCTGAGCACCTCTTTGTCTGCAGGTAAGCTACATAATATAGTTGATTTCTTGACCTCATTACTTAGGGGGCCCACCTCGTTTTTTTTTATCTCTCTCTCTCTCTCTCTCTCTCTGGGTTGTATCCATTCGGCCCCATTCAGCCTACTGCTTTAAAACGTTTATTCTCATCCAGGTGTCGATTTTTATAAAGTTTTTGACAGCAGGCTAAATTTGTAAATTTTTAAGATAGAAAAATGTATCTGGCGAAGCCGGATGGGGATAAACGTCTTAAAACAGTAGGCTGAATGGGGCCGAATGGATACAAGCCAGAGAAATAGAGAAAAGGAGAGAAAAAAGCAGGTCACCCCTCTTAACTCTAAATTTATTATGTGGATCTTACACAAACATCTGTAACTATTACAAGGAACAAACTGAACACTCATACATAAGAACCCTACCCCAGAAGTCAGACAAATACTAACTGAAATGTATCTCCGCATAATTAAAAAAAAAAAAAAAAAAAAAAAAATGGGAGAGATCTGGGAAAAGAAATAAAAATCCTTTGTTTAAGTTACTTTAAGGGGAGGTTTTTAGTTTGGTCCGTAGATATCCTTCAAGCTTAAGATTACACCCCCTTGAGCCCCTTTCAAGATAAATTTGTACATTTTTCGGTAGAAAAATGTCCCGGCTGAAAGCCGGTTCCTCTTAAATTACAGGCTCGCTATCGCTCGCCAGGATAAAATCGACACCTAAATGGCACGAAAGGTCTTAAAATTGACAGAAATGGGTTGAAATTTCTTAAAATCGTCAAAATAATGGGGCGAACGTCTTAACATTAGGAAAACAATGGGGCTAAACATGAGGGAGAAAGGAGTCAAGAAAAAAATCCCTCAAGTGGATATCTCCCCGGGACATGGGCCGGGTTTTCTGGACCACTTTCTCCCTCATGTTTAGCCCTATTAGTTTTCAGATGTTAAGTTTTATAGTTCAAATGATTTCTTAGGAAGTGATCAAATCGCCAAAACAAAGCTATTTCATGTTATTTTTCTTGCATTCCTTCTCATATTCATTCAAGTCTTCAAACAAAATTGATCCGGTTTGACACCCTAACTGAAAGGCTATATTTGCTACAATATACAGTATATGAAGTGTAGGGGATATTGGTTGTAGTGGGAGATGTTATGTAGAGTAGCCTATAGTCTATAGATCATTGTGGGGGATGTTCTTATAGGTAGCGTATACAAGATATATGAAGTGTAGGGGATATTGATTGCAGTGGGAGATGTTTTTAGTGTAGGGAGAGATATAATAGGATTATAGGGCAGAAGGGGTCTGCCTCGTATAGTTTTTTTTGCAGATTTTAACTTTTCTTATGTTTATATTCTTTCAGGGGAGGAGGGTGTGAAGGTATTCGGCTTCTTGAACGAGTATTCGGCTATATATTTATACCCAGGCTACCTGAATGGTGTATTTGGAGACAGCCCCAACCCGGGAGTGTGTTTTGTTATTAATCCTGAATTATACCAAAGACTCCCGATCAATGTAGTTAACATGTATCATGACAATGCATTTCTGGCACTGTATGGTTCTTCAGAGACAGGTGAGATACTATATTGGTGGTAGGCTACTAATATAATTATGCAATAACTAGTGTTTTAAAGTTGGAAGCATAGTTTTAATTCCCTTAGATTTGTATGGTATATCATTACGTTTCATGTAGTACATTCCTGTCCCTCTCAACCGCTCCATCTTAAGCAATTTAACTCTGTGTAACTTCGGTGGTGTTTGTATATTTCGAAATCGTTATACTATAGTCTATTCGCTGTAAGTAGGCGATAAATCATGACCTCTAACCGGTTACTAAAGAACGACTAGAGTAATCGAGCTATTATCTCTAACAATTGGGAAGAGTCAGTCAAGGAATAGATGTAGAAATGTACAGTCAATTTGCTCTAGCCCTTTTTTAATTACAGAGGATAGAGGTCATGATTGTTCGCCTACTTACAGCGAATAGACTATAACTCCCTTAGATATTGTATTGCATTACGTTATTACTACTGGTACCTGTTTCCCCCCCCCCCTTGTTTTATTTTCATTTTTGTCTGAGAATCTCTGTGAATTCGGAATTTTGCCCACAAATTATATTTTTGCTTACATGTTTGTATAATGTATATATTATGTTAATTTCTGCTGTTTTATATCTGATGATGGATGCAGAGAGTCCGAAACGTTGTCACAAATAAAGACACCTCCCAAGATTTTTTTTTGTAACCATGGTCCTACTGTTCCTATATATATATATATATATATATATATATATATATATAAATGTATATAAAAGCGTAGTCATGTACTATACTTAACCTTTAACTGTCCTGATGGTGTAATGGTTAAAATGTTTAAGATCTGCATGTGGTAACCCAGGTTCGAATCCCTTTAGGATCACATGTTTTCATTAATTTCATTGGGAGGTGTTTGGGCGTTTGGTGTTATATATATATATATATATATATATATATATATATATATACAGTATATATATATATATATATATTTTTTTTTTTTTTTTTTTTTTTTTTTTAACATATTTGCAGATCTGTACGCTGATAAGTTGGATTTGAACGCACGCTGGGAAAAGGACGGGAAAGTGAACTATTACATCGTTGGAAAGCTGGATCTCGGAGTGTGGTCGTATCTTTGTGTTGGTTTTCAAGATCATGGTGAACTTCAGGTGTGTTCTCCTAATTATTGATAGTATTTCATATATTCAATTGTGCGAGTGAAATGATAATTATAATATTGTACATTATCATAATAAAATGTGGATATCTATTCTAGTATAAATAGCTAATAGTGTATTCCATTCTCTTTTCAGCCATTTTGGGTTTCGTTGGACGAGGGGCTTCTCATTCCCCAACAAATCGAACACAAATCCACATCCAAAGTTGCCATAGATTTCAAGGGACCATTTGTGTGCTTGGGTGGTTGCTACTTTCCATGCATTGGTTTAGCTTTAATTATATCCTTCTTGACAAAGATTCCAGAGAAAGTTCCCACCTGTTACAGCTCTGTTAGTAATCTTCACGGGAGAGATTGGGATAGATTCTATTATTTTTCAGGTGGACTCTTCAAGATGTACTTCCCATATCAACACTTGTGTAACTGGTCCTACCAAGATCTGGTTATCAACCTGACTTTGGATTATTTTGATTTCTCCAAGAAATGTCGTGGGCTAGGGGGACGCCTACCTTACCTGGAAGAGGTGCTAACAGGTCAAGTACAGGCAAAGGCCAACCCGTGCGATGAAGTGGAAGGCCATGTGTGGTGGTTGGAACATTATTCAATTCACCACGCCTCGACAAGCATCTGTTCTGTTCTTCTGACTGATAACTCTACTGAGCAGCAGCGCATGTGTATTAGCATATTAAATTGTAGTCTATGTCGAGTGCCCACTAGCAATACCTACACTGCAATTGGTGTTCATGAGAAATTTGACAGAAACTACAGTTTGAAGATATTGTCGGACGGAAATTTTGTCCTGGCAGGTGCAACCAGCAAAATTATCAAAGAGGAAGGAGGTTGGGTGATGCAATCTGACCAACACGAGGATCACTTGCTGCTTCAGGGTGAAGCATGGCCTCTAGGTCGTAAATCATGGACCTCTTACCGCCACAACACCACCCTCACACTCTCTTATTGTACCATGACTCAGTTTCCCAATAATGATGGTAATTGCATTAATAGGAAATATCGTTGTGATGGTTTAGTTGATGCTCGTGATGGAAGTGACGAGCAAGACTGTTCAAATGACAGAGTTATCGAGAGTAGGACAACTGTAAAACGCAATAAGGGTGCAATACTCAGCTTTATTGCAGACATAATAAATATTGATCAAATGATTGCTGACAAGCAAGTGACCAATATTTTGATGCAGACCACACTTGAATGGTGGGATGGGCGATTGCTCTTCAAGAAACCCAAAAGCCATTTTGATGTACAATGTGCTAGTATCTGGAACCCCGAGCTAATTGCTAGGACTGGCTATGATGGAGGCGCAGCTGTAGAAATACACCCAAGCAATGACCAATGCTATGTTACAGAAATCTACATGTTTTACGATTATTATAATTCGATGGATGTTTTCATGGGTAAGCTCTCCAACATTGCATATGTCTATCTATCTATCTATTGCCTGACGCCGTGATCCCCGAAGGGGTGGCCACGAACGAACCGCCCCCATGCACCTCTGTCCCCAGTCAGTCGACGTCCCTCCCCCCAACCAGCACCGCCTTCGTTCATGTACTTCCTCACTCCATCCTTCCACCTCTCCCTCTCTGTCCCTCCACCTCACTCTCGTACACCCTCTTAGTTATTCTCTCGCTTTTCATACGTTCCACATGGCCGAACCATCTCAAGTTGTTCCTTTTCACACTTTCCAGCACATCTACCTCCACACCACACCTCCTTCTTACTTCCTCATTAGTCTGTCTATCCCTCCATGTAACTCTGCACGCACTCCTTAAGTAATTAATTTCCACTGCTCTCACTCTTAGTCTGAGTCTCTCAACCAACGTCCATGCTTCGCTTCCGTAAGTCAGTGTCGGGATTACCACACTGTCATGCAAGGACTTCTTCACTTCCATACTGACCACCCTATTTCTTGTTACTGCTTTTAGCGTTCCTACAACCCTCTGCATATGTCAGCCTTGTAAATATGTATAAAGAACACTGTCTATATCTTATTTGCATTTCATTCTGTGCTATAAGTTCTGATGTCGATCGATGTAATGCATGTCTTTGTCTATGACAAGAGTAGATAGAGAGATAGTCTATCTATCTACGCTTATCACTCTTTTACTGTGAAATAGATTAATGATAAGACTCTTTTAACCCTTAAATATCGTGTATTTTGACATTTTATTGACGTATTTAACCAATTTCCCCCTGTAACGATAGGGGTTTTGTTATGCCAGGTTATATAGCAGCTAGCTGGACTGGAAGCAGGTTCTAACCAAACTGTGAAGGACAGTAAAACATATATAACACACTTAGATTATAATACAGCGAAACATAACACAGGAGTGACTTTACAAGGTTTTATTTATACAATAAGGCAGCTCAAAAAGACATACCGGTATATACAGTTTAAGCAATACATGGGAGATGGAAATTTCTACAGTAGTTAATGATTAGCTTGATAGTTGAAAGCGAACAGTCCCTCACAAGAGAAAATTAACGTCGGTACTCAGACGTCTACGAGCCCACCTCCTACACCCGGCAATCTCCCTACCAGGAATTCACCGGAGACCTCTGGTGGACGCTTCCGAAGTAGCGCCAGAGCTACGTCTGTCGACATAAACAATACTCAACACCTAGGCTATGCAAAGTTTATCACAATTTCTTACAATTCCGCAGTTTTTTACTATATACTAGATGGCTACACTAAGTGCTTATATAGTATGGTAGTTGTGGGGGTAATGTATCAGCTATAAAAAGTACGACATATAGCTTATAATTACAAATTATTGATAGAGAGGGAGGGTGAAGAGCTGCGGGATATCGCCATAGGGCCCAGGTCGCTTACTGTACAAAACGTGTCTGGCGCGGCAACTCCAAGAATTTCTGGTAGGGAGAATTCCCTGGCATACTGAAAGTCTAACTAAGCGTTTCCGAGCTCCCGGAGAATCCCTTCTTGTGACATTCTTTTCCATCTAGGGAAACAATACACAAAACCTATCTTGCTTCCTACACTTAGTTATAGCGACCTCACCTGGTACAGTACCTCTTTTGGATCTAACTTCCACAAACCTTGCCGTACAGTCTTTAAGTTAAAGATTACAGTATATTGGAGGGATTGTGCAACATTTAGGTTAGCTCCCCCTGTTTCCGTAGAGTTGCTCAGTCTTAGCTCGCATCATCACTCATACACTTGCTTTTATATTATAATGTTGTTGGGACCATTTACTTGTTATTATGTATTAGTGTTATGGATAGATAAGTTATCTTTCAGTTACTATAAGTGAGATCTTGCTTAGTGACTTTGTATTCTCATTCTAATATACATGCGTAGAAGTCAGTTACCATTGTACTTTATACACATTTTTAATTAAGATACCTGTGTTGTATAATAAACTACTAGAGTTATTCCTGGATTATTTCTAATAATTATTACTTTTATCAACAGATTTGGTAGGCATAGCGGGCGTGAGGACCGTAACTAAAAAAAGTCTATTGCAGTTCTCTCTTCCCTGCCAGTTTAAGCTAAAGCAATTCCCTTTTGGGAAGTATTCATGTAATGCAACATTTCACATAAATCAAATGGATGACGATGGCATGGAATGGCTAAAATGGTCTCCGACAGACGGCTCTGATATAAAGAGGATGGAGCTACTATTACCGGATACGTCGGCCTGCACTAGACAAAAGTGGGGGGAAAACGACAGTATACACTACCAACTGCAATACAAGGGAGACCATGACCTGCATGACTTTTACCTTGAGAAAGTAACTCTGGAACTTCGACAGCATTACATTACTCTCAGCCTTCATCTATCTGGACAGTATGAATTTCACATCCTCAGCAGCTTTGTCCCTAGTGGACTCATGATGATGTGCTCCTACTTAACCTTCTACTTCCCTTTTGCAGACTTCAATGAGAGGGTAGTGATCCCTATGATGTCCTTGCTAGTGCTGGCCACTCAGTACTTTGCTGTCAAGACATCTTACTTCATTATGCTGGATGTGTGGTATATTGTCATGATCATTCTATGCTTTACTATCAATGTCGCCAATACTGTCATCCACGCCTTGCACAACCGGGATATTAAAGTCTCAAATAACCAGAAGTTGAACATGAAGGAATCAAGGAGCGATCACAGAGGTCTTGGGAGGTTCCACATGACAGCCAAAAGGTTCAACCTACTTCTCAGATACCTGACACTGTCAGCCTTCATTGTATTCCTCATACTGTTCACCATGTTTGCTACCGACACTCAGGAATTCGATTAAGGGAGCCCATCTCGCTTTTTTAATCTTTCTCTCCCTCTCTCTTTGGCTTGGCCGTAGCACATTCGGGCCGCGCACCATGCTCGGCGAGAAACAAAACTTTTCCCTATCGACAGCGTCGGCGCCCAAATTGTGGGGTAAAACTCTAATTATTCACTCTACTGTCAAAATATATGCAATAAGTCACAGGCGATGAGGGGGGCAGAGCCCCCCTCACCTCATCCTGGCTGTCTTGCCTTCTAACTGCAAAGGAGAACATCATGTAGATCAATAAACATTATATTATTGAGAGGCCTTCCCTAGGGTTAAGTGCCCCATTAATTACTATTTCCATTCACCTATGCATAGCCTCTGATAGACTGATAGTGCAGTTGGGATATTGTACATGCTAAGATTGGTATGCAGGATTCGAAACTGCATAATAAATCGTAGGCTTGTGCAACATTCTTTAACTGTCTTCGTGGTGCAATGCATAAGTGTGTTGATTTTCGGTGTGAGCATCCTAAGTTCGAATCCCCAGACTGCCACATGTGTTTGTTAATTACATTAATCGAGTTTAGGAGTAAAGTTGGTTAGTGGAGAGAACATAATATATATATATATTAGTTTTGTAATTATTAGTACTGTATTAGTATTAATGGGTTTATTATTGTTCTATATTAATATTATTGTATTACTAATTTTATCCCCATATTTGGATCCTCCATTTCTGTGATTATGTATTGTCACTTCAATCTACATAAGTGTATCTACCAATAATTACAGTACTCTCTATAATCATATGTACTTGCTATGTATTATATAAAACCACAAGCAGCTTCAAGATAATAAATACATATGCTGATACTCTACTCGATTTCTTTTAACTTGGCGAAAATTTGACTCCCTCGGTAACTAATGGAAAAATACCAAACTGCATTGTCTCTGCATCATATTATATACAGGTTTTCACAATTAGCGCAAATGTGGCTATAAAAGAGTTGCTATAGCCGAGTAATTGAAATAATTATATGAAAGAATAAATTCTTTGAAGTGTTTTACACCTTTTTTTCTCACACACACACCAAATTGCATAAATAAGGAAAGCATGTTCTGTATGAATATTTCTAGAAATATCATAAAGGAGAGAAAGAAATTGGACTACAAACTTTTGAGTTAATTAATTTGAATCTCAGTCTGACTATGTTGGTAAATAGCGGAGCAAGATTTAATTTATGCAGAGTACAGTAAGCTATAGTCTATTTTTTTCCAGCTGATAAATTGAATCCATATATAGCTGATTTCTCGATAATTAATGGAAAAATATGAAACTAATATTTCTGCCCATCATCATCTTTCCAAGTTTTCATAATTAGCAACATATTTCGCTACAAAATTTTCGTAATAGCCAAGTAATTAAGATGAATATGTGGCAATTTAACATCAGCTGGAAAAAAATTAACTATAGTACACGTAACTACTGTATGTGCCAACCAACTTGACAACTAAACCAAGAGCCTTCATCCACTACGTTATCTCAGGGTTTACTGTAGTAGTGGCTGAGGGGGCATGCTTGGTTGTCAAGTTGGCAGGCACCATGTTATTTTCTTTACTCTAATCTATTTTTTTATTAATTTCACCACACCCCCAAGCACCTCCAATGAAATTAATGAAAGCATACAGTATACAGTATATTACAAGTGGGGTTCCTCAGGGACCTGTGTTGGGACCACTACTGTTCGTTATATTTATCAACGACTTACCTGAAGGTATAACTAATGGAAGTGAGGTATACCTGTATGCAGATGACACTAAGCTGTATAGAAGAGTGAGGAGTAAGGAAGATGTGGGTTTGCTTCAGGGAGATGTGGAGGGCATGAAGGGATGGTCTGAGCATTGGTTAATGCCTTTTCATCCAAAAAAATGCAAGTACATGTGGATTGGGACAAGCAAGATAGACAAGGTAGGATACAGTATGTATGATGCGATGGAAGAAGTGAATGCAGAAAAGGATATAGGAGTAGTGATAGACAATAAGTTAAATTTCTCAGAACATTTAGCGGAAAAGATAAACAAAGCCAATAGAATTGTAGGGCTGATAAGGAGGACATTTGTGTCACTTGACGAAGAAATCTTCAGGAATTTCTGTACAGCGCTGGTTAGGCCGCACCTGGAATATGCGAACCAGGTGTGGGCTCCATATATGGTAAAGGATATAGAAGCAGTGGAGAAAGTGCAGAGGAGAGCTAGCAAGCTAGTACCAACGTTGAAGAATGCGGGCTATGAGCAGAGGTTGAGGACACTGGGGCTTCCGACACTGGCATATAGGAGAAAGAGAGGGGATATGATAGAGAATTTTAAGATAGTGTCAGGAAAGTATGATGAGGATGTGTGTGAAGGTATCTTCTTGATGTGGGAGGGAACAAGAACTAGAGGACACTCAAAGAAAATTTACAAAGAAAGAAATAGGCTTGAGAAGGCAAAGAATTCATTTTGTGATAGAGTGGTAAATGAGTGGAACCACGGTATAGTAACATAAGGAGGTAGACGCATGGCGGTAGTATTGGAACCACGACAGTCACTTGTTTGGGCCTCCGTGACATCACTGAATGACTCTTGTACCGTTTCCCAAGCTAAATATGGTGTTCTAACAGG
This sequence comes from Paralithodes platypus, assembly GCA_032716605.1. Lineage (NCBI taxonomy): Eukaryota > Metazoa > Arthropoda > Malacostraca > Decapoda > Lithodidae > Paralithodes > Paralithodes platypus. The sequence continues at coordinate 57,927,777 of CM064566.1, read as the reverse complement.
ATCAGTATATTGCGTTTTCCACTGAAAATGTAAAGTGACATGGATAAACATATACATATATAGTGTGACAGGACCCTAGTCTATTTGCTAAAGTTGTTATTTTTTGCATTTGAAGATTATATACGGCTATGAGGTAGTATATAGCCGACGTCGCTTCAAATTTTACCGCGGAAATGCGATGATATTTTTGTTGACCTAATTACCTAATATGTAGAGTAATGTCGATTGATATCGATATTATTGTAGTAGGACCCAAGCTACATGTTAGCATTGTTATTTGATATATGTGTAGTTTATATGAAGAGATATTTCGAAGGTGTTGGTGATATTCGATTCGTCGGTCGGGAGAAAAGCTAGGCCTAAACGGATTCTCGTTTATCCCTTGATTAATTCTATCTATCTATTGCCTGACGCCGTGATCCCCGACGGGGTGGCCACGAACGAACCGCCCCCATGCACCTCTGTCCCCAGTCAGTCGACGCCCCTCCCCCCAACCAGCACCGCCCTCGTTCATGTACTTCCTCACTCCATCCTTCCACCTCATATTCGGTCTACCTCTCCCTCTCTGTCCCTCCACCTCGCTCTCGTACACCCTCTTAGTCATTCTCTCGCTTTCCATACGTTCCATATGGCCGAACCATCTCCAGTTGTTCCTTTTCACACTTTTCAGCACATCTACCTCCACATCACACCTCCTTCTTACTTCCTCATTAGTCTGTCTATCCCTCCATGTAACTCCGCACGCACTCCTTAAGTAATTAATTTCCACTGCTCTCACTCTTGGTCTGAGTCTCTCAACCAACGTCCATGCTTCGCTTCCGTAAGTCAGTGTCGGGATTACCACACTGTCATGCAAGGACTTCTTCACTTCCATACTGACCACCCTATTTCTTGTTACTGCTTTTAGCATTCCTACAACCCTCTTGCCCTTGATTAACTTCCTTTAAATTCACGTAGTTTGCCTCCGACACTCATCAACTTTCACCCAGTGATGGCGTGTGAGGGTGTATGAAGGCCTAGGGGATGTGGAGAGATGATTTGTATAAATATATGGCCAGCTAGAGGGAACATAGATTTCTACAAAGCGAAATGGGGGGGGGGAGAAGAACGGACGGTGGTGCCCTCTGACGGCCAGAAAGAACACTATAGCGGAGCCTATGTCAACAAACGATGGTATACGAATATTTCACTAAATATTCGCTTATAGAATAATCAACGTTATTCCGACAACTATATCTTATATTATGACGGTACCATGGTTGAGCGTGAAGTCACAAAATAAAAATAATTAATGGAAGTCTGTGTAGTGCTTTTTAGAAGCCTTTATGTATAAGAGTTCAAGAATTCGGTGCGTCTACCTTCTATGTTACTATACCGTGAGTGGAACGCACTGCCCCAGTATGTAGTCGATTCCGAATCAATAAGGGAGTTTGAAAGTACTCTTGATAAAGCATGGGGAAGACAAGATTTGAAGTTTGTTTATAAAGCAAAAATACAGAATAGTAAATATGTTGCGTCTGCTACCGCCGCCGCCAACACCGTGAACGACCGCAGCAGTGCAAGTACTGGTTCTGAGCTGGATACACAGGCCTAGTTTGCCTTTTTCCAGAGGATCTACTGTAAGAAACTGTAAGAAATGTGATCCACCGGGATTCGAACCTGGGTTATCATACACAGATTTTTAGACACCTTAACCATTACACCACCAAGACGTTTAAAGGTTTATGCACACGCTTACGACTTATTATCCATTCTCGAATACTGGATATTAATCTAATCATGTTCATATTCCCACCGCACTGATGATGTAGTTGATGATGTAGTTTTTACCACTATACACTCCCTGCTGAATAGCAAGGCTAGGGTGGGTGCCCTGATGAATCAGGGACTTAGTGAATAGTTGCCACAGATTGCTAGACCGCACTGTTCACCAACAGCACTGACGTCTGCCAATAACACACTGGCTGGCCCGAGGCTCGAACCGTCAACCTCACGGTTAGCAGGCGAACGCTCTACCAATCAAGCTACGGCCTGTGACTATGGTAGCCTAATGTTTAACCCTTAAAGAGCGGCGCTCGACCTAGGTCGTGCACCAATTTGCAGCAAGTTAGGAGCATTATTAAGGCTTTTAAAGGGTTAAAATCAAGTGCAAATAGCCGGGAGAGCAGCGGGCCAGACAGCCGACTCCCAGGGCTTACCGCCGCCCTCATGTTCCCTGTGTTCTCGAGAGGCCGGCAGTGTAGCCAGTAGTGAGCATAGCTGGGGAAAATATACCGATATATGCTAAACTTCCATGTTCGTGGCACCACTGCAAGAGAACCACGAGTGCTACGTAGCTCGTTCTGGTCTCATTTTGAAGCTTTTAGTGCCTAGTTTTTTGCTAAATATTTTTTTTTTCATGCAGATGCTTGATTTATCATGCAGGAGGGCCTGGATATGCCCAAATGAGCCCAAAACACCCCGCTAGACAAGGGTTAAGTAAGAGGAAAAAATATTCATGGGGCACAGATCATATACAACGGCCTCGCTACGAAATATCCCTGAACCTACTGATAATCTATTTTTTATTAATTTCACCACACCCCCAAACACCCACAGAAACACAAACTGCAAGAGTATCTCCAAACACCCCCAAAATATGAGGGCACACAGTGTCCGTTCTGGTGGCAGCTGTGTCAATATATACTGTATAGTACCAATAATACCGGTAACATGACGTAACTTCGGACGGGGAGGTAATTTCGGACACTCTAGAAAACATATACAATGAACCACAGGTTATGGGATAAATACATGATGTTATGGAAAAACAAGTATGTCTGCGGTGTTCTTCCATAATGCAGTAATTTTTCCATAACTGTAGCTTACATACTGTTATCCAGAAGTGTCCGAAGTATAGCCCCCGTCCGAAGCTAGGGCATTTCACAGTAGCCTACCCTCTGTTGGCCTACATATTTACCTTTGGACCAAGACACAGGTTGTAAAAGGTATTTGTTCAGTGATAACAATATTTTATTAGTCAAATTTACAATGCTACTGATATTTTCATTATCCAATATGCAATTTTTGCTGCAGCCAAACCCTAATGGCTAATATTAAATTGCTAATATTCTTCTGGTACCATTCTCTATTATATTGACTATGTACTTTTATGTTTTCGTCTAAAAACTGTTTGTAAAATTCCGACATTTCATCCGCTGAAAGAGTTTTGCGTTCCTTGGTGTCAGGGCCATACTTTTCATTAAGGCGGACTTTTATAAACTCTTCTTTCATCTGCAAAGAAAAAAAATAGGTTAATAACTAGAGCTGTCAATTTCCTGTAATCATATTTTTATGCAGAATGTGGTCTAAATTCTCCATTCATTGGTTGGATGAGACTCGTTAGCCTTGGTCGGCAACCTGTCTAGGGGAAACAACCTTATAAAAATCTGGGTGGATAGGACTTGTCGGCCTTGGTCGGCAACCTGGCTAGGGGAGTAATTATACAAATCTGTACTGCTTACCTAAGGGTGAAGCAGGTTAGTGGATGGACTAGCCGCTCACCACTGTAGACAAATAGTGCTAAAAAGATACATAGAAGGCCTCGGAGTCGGACAGACCCTAAGTTTAGTGGTAAATCCTGTAAGTCGTTCAGCAAACTGACACAGGTTGTCCTTCTACCAGGGCCACCCTCATAAAGGGGAGTAAGTCGTCCGGCAATAGATACAGAGATATATCTGTAAAGAAACATATTTTTTGTTCCCTAACAGAAATTTAATTTCATTAAAGGCAATTTGGCAATAAACTACTGAATAGCTAAATACCATTACGGCAATATCTTACTGTACAGTCGCACTAATAAGTGATGTCTCGGCACCAAGTATGTTTTGATCAATAATTGGTATCAACAATATCTAAGCTTCATTTCTTCATATCGAGTGAAATATACAAACGTGCTTCTACACTTACCCACCTTATTCAACATCTGACAGACATTAATACAGCACAAAGCGAGCCAAACATAATGGCAGCTGAGACATGACTTATAAGTGCGACCGTACATTGTTTTTTCATCCTATAGCAACATCCTGCCTAGATGGGGTAGAAGGGGTTAATATGTAATACAGGGTTTCACTTCCCATAGTAAGCATACCTGCCAAGCTAAAAACATCTCATCCACCCGCTCCTTTCAATGGCCTTTTAGAGCATGCAGGACCTACACAAAAAATATTATTTTTTGTTATCTTTATGAAACAGAGGTTCTTTTTTCCAAGAGGTAATTGGGATACCCACAGTTGTGATTCAATGGTGTGTTTCCAATTACAGCTTTGAAAGCCTCATCTGACACTAACTTTCTTATATAAAATATTATGTTGGGCCCAGAAGTGTTGATTCCACTTTTGTGTGTCCGCCCGCTGGTCCCTATAGCGGCGGTGGAGGTCGGTCTCAGCAGGAGGGACGTAGAACCTTAGGGGCCGCATGTTACTCTGTTTGTCTGCGGGCCCCACACAGTCACATCGCACGTCTTGGGGGTCCACTACCGCCGCCACACCTCCTCCCTCCTCTCTTGCTCCTCCCTGGAAAGTGGCAATCATTAACTATTTATAAAAGGCCCCGACATACTTTACTTGTTGTGACTTGTGATATCTAATGAGTCTGTTAGTGACCTGAAGAAGCTATCTGCGAAATGTTGTCAATAAAGTGCTCCTCTTCATATGGTGTTTATATTCATCTAATGAGTAATTGTGTACCTTAGGAAAGGTAAGTTAATACCTAAACAGTGGCTCCACAGAGGACCACAGTGACTTCAGCTAAGTAGAGGTATCAATGTGGTACTGGAGCCGGGGCATATATATATATATATATATATATATATATATATATATATATATATATATATATATATATATATATATACAGTACAGGGGAGGTGTGGTGGAGTGGTCTTGCCACTGGCCTGGTAATCCAAAGGTCCCGGGTTCAAATCCCGATGTATCAATGGGAAGATATTATTGGGATGGAATTTGTGCTGTACCTAGTATCAGTGCATTACCACAAAGCCCACCGAAACGTCAATAAAATACCCTCATTGTTCCCTGATTAAATAGCACTGTATGAATATTCCCATATTCAAAATATGCTATAGGGGTGCAATGCCTGGTGAGTTATCTGCTCAACAGGTGGCGTTGTGTGTGTGTGTAAGTGTGAGAGTCCGAGTGTAGGGAGTGAGACAGTGAAGCACGGGAACGAGGTGGCTTCAGAGATGGGGTCGTTTCGGGCCATGAGTGAGCACCGTGCCTCATGTGAAGGCAAGATGGCAGGTGCTCGTTGTACTCTACGTGCTTCACATGTCTCACTCCCTAGACTGGAACAAGACCTCACAGGCTTCACTGTTCATTGTAAAGCGGTGAATGTTAAGGCTCTCAGCCTATGCCCGAGAGGAAGTAAGTTGGAATATAGGGAGACAAAAAAAAAAAAAAAAAAAAAAAAAAAAAAATATCCTGTATACCGGTATATATAGTGCTCCCCCACTAAATGCGCCTTCAGTAAATGCGGATTCCCTATATGCGGTGGCTAATCAGAAATAATATATTTTAAGGACTCTGTAAATGCGGCTCGAAATTCTATATATGCGGTTTGGCCGTTTTGATTCAAGGGGAAATACGTACTTCCCGCCATATTATCGAGTGTCGTCTACCGAAAATGCGGCCGATATCCTCCCTCCCTTCCATCATGCCCAGCAGTCCTCTATCTAAATGGTGTTATATTTGTTGTTTTATTTGATATTTCTAATGTAAAGTGTATCTTTCTTTCAGAAATGGTTATTGGGTGGGTTATCGGGTGTATGGTAGGCTAAAAAGGGGTTAGTTCGGAGGGGCTGTCTGACCATAAGCATTTATTCCGATTGATTATTAACTCCACAATATGCGGACTCCATAAATGTGGCGCATTTTGCAGCCCATATAGGCGCATTTACTGGGGGTGCACTGTTTATTTATATATATATATATATATATATATATATATATATATATAACTATAAGAAAATTACAGTGAATAGACTAAGTATCTCATATCACAATATCATGAAAATGTTTCTGGGGCTCTCAAAATATGAGAGTACAAGTACGCTATGTGCCTATATGAACTTACACTGTTACAAATCACTCATTAGAAAGCTAACATATAAATTCATTCAGCGCCTTAACACTTCTGAGAACAGGATCATTAAAATGCTACAAACTCCAAGCATAGTGTACACCTCCAGGATCCAGGCACACTGGAGGAAGATGCTCTATATTTAACCTTAAGTAATGATTTCAGGTCTGCTACTCTACAGAATTAGCATACCGGTACTGATCCTCATAGTGCAGTACAGTACCGATATTCCTATACTGTACTGTAGCAACATACTGTACCGGAAGCTAAATGATGTGAGGCATGGTACTGTACACAATTAGGACAGTGGTTTTGGTAACACAGTAGTTTGATGATCACTGTTTTTGGTTGAGGCAGTGCTGTGAACTACATGATAGCAAGCTGGGTATTATTTAATTTATTTTTATTTTATGTAGCCTATGTACAGTAGCTTATATATATTTATATATATTTATGTTACTGTAAGGTATATATGGACCCCAGAGTATGGTCCCCTCTGTACAGTGTGAGTCTGAAATAAAGTATTATTATTATATATATATATATATATATATATATATATATATATATATATATATATATATATATATATATATATATATTATATATATATATATTTTGATCCCTTGCATAACAATTACCAGTAATCAGAATTATGTACTGTAGTACCATACTGGGTACTTGCTTTTCAATGATAATAAACAAAATAGTTGGATTTCCAGTCCCAGTGATTGATGGTATATGGGTATAGCCTCCTATCACCACCTGGATATAGTAAAGTAGTTGTGTTTCTATGTGGAAGGAGACAAAAGGCAAAGCTGCCCATAACAAGTATCCCACCCAAATTGAGTGAAAGACAGTCAAATTCAAGGTACTGTACTTTAAAGTCACATTGTCTGGACACCTAGAGATTGAAGTGGTTAAAGTTGTAGGATGAGGAAAAGATAGACTGAGGGAGTGAGTTCCATAGTTTACTTGTTGCATTGGAAAGGACTGGGAAAATAGTTTCACTCATGGTTTAGAGAGTTGAAAGATGGGTCTCACCTATTTCTCTGTGAGTGAAGAGGAATTGTAGAGAATTAGTAAGAGGTGAGTTGGCGAGACAAAAAGCTTTTCACTTTACTCTTTCAAGAAGTGCAGTTGATCTTGGATGGCCTTAATGGGAAAATGTAACCTTTTGGATGGCCTAAATAAACACCAATTCTTCATCTAAGCCATTATATCGTATGACTAGGACACAATATCCGGAACTGTGAGCACACTTGTTCCGGTTAATTTTATAAAGCTTGTTAATCCAGGGTTTTGTGCTGCTTCTTAACAGAGGAGTTATTTGGATATACAGTACATATATACATACATACGGGTTTAAAGACCGCAACCGTCCACAGTGAATGTGGCTTCCATGGTACAATCACAGTACTGCACACAGTGCACAGCAATCATAGCATGGTGGTTACAGTCTTTACTGCAGCACAGTACAACAAAGTCTTACCACAACAACGCCCCATCATGTTATCACAGTGGCTGATGTTGGTAAAGTGCTAACAGTGTCTCAGCAAAACTCAACAAAGTCCCCCTGAAGCACCTGCACCTGGCGAAAATCACACCACACCAGCCTTAACCATGCTACATTAAGGCAGTAACAAGAAATCACCGTAACTGCTACAGAGGCTAACTGCACCACCGAAGTGGCAGGCGGTGGGGTCGCTGCATCCCTACGCCAGAGAGAAAGGCCGACTTGTGCCAGTGGGCACATACATACATACATACATAACATTTTAAGACTGAGTGTTCCACACATAAGTGCAGTTTCAGTCTCTTGTCCTAATGGCGGCGTTCCAGGCAACCCTGTTAAGGGCTGCTTCACTTGTCAAGTTCTTGGATTTGAGATCGGCGCGTATAGTCCGATCCCAGGTCTTCCTAGGTCCACCCCTTGGTGCAGCTCCCTCCACAATCACAGACCTGCATTTTGTCACCCAATTTTGTTCATCCATTCTCTCCACATGTCCATACCATCCCAGTCTACTTGTACGCATCACCTCGCTAATACTCTTTATACCTAAACGTCTCCTCAGCTCAACATTTGTTATTCTATCCTGTAGCCTGGCCCCACACATCCATCTCACCATTCTCATCTCATTACGCTCCATTCTGTTGACATCCTCTACTTTAACGGCCCATGTTTCTGAGGCATACGTCATTGCACTTCTAACACATGAGGCATACACCTTTCCCTTCAGGGGGAGAGGCATTCTTTTCATGGTCAGGATTGGCATCAATTCTCTGAACTTCCCCCAGCCACACCTAATTCTAGCAACAGTGGCAGCCTCGGCCCCACCACCGGCAGAGATGGTATCTCCTAGGTAACAAAACTTGTTCACCAGCTCCAAAGACTCATTTCCAAAATTCACAGCCACAGGATCATCACTTAACACAAGCTCGCCTTTGCACACTACGCACTCAAATTTCTCTATTTCTGACTTATCCTTCGGCAGGGGCCCCTTTATTCTACTACAGCGCTTACTCCCATGGTGTACCCAACATCGACAGATGCTACATTGAATTGAGTTAACGCCCACTCCCTTTCCACACACTGCACATGGGTATGCACCGCTCTTTTCCACATTGCCTCGTCTCAAACTACAATGCATAACCTTGGTTTTGTTAATATTGACTCTTAAACCCTTGCTCGCCATGCCCTCTCTCCACTTTCTGAATTTGGCCTCAGCATCCTGCATACTGTCAGCTATTAGGACTAAATCGTCTGCATAAAACAGTTCCAACGGGAGTCCGCCTCTAAAAACTCTAGACAGCGCCTCCAAGACCATAATAAAGAGGAGGGGGCTTAACACTGAACCCTGATGGACTCCAACACGGACAGCGAATTCATCACTCGGTACACCTTACACCCTCACCGAACTTCGCGAATCCTCATACATCTTCATTATCACACGCACCAGCCACTCTTCCACACCAAGTTTCCTCATAGCCCACTGTACAACATCTCTAGGTACCCTATCAAAGGCCTTCTCCAGGTCCACAAACACAAAGTAAAGATCCCTGCCTTTTAGTAGGTATCTTTCCTGTATCTGCCTGACTATGAAGATAGCATCGGTTGTACCACGTCCTGGCATAAAACCAAACTGCATATCATCAATAGAGATGCTTTGCCTGATCAAACCCTCAAGGACTCTCTCACAGACCTTCATGATTTGGTCAAGCATTTTCAGGCCCCTATAATTTCCTCTATCTAGCGCATCCCCTTTTCCTTTGTATATATTTACTATTACACTTTTGAGCCAATCCTCTGGGATTTTCTCATCTTTAATAATGGTGTTTATCAACTCAGTGACTAAGTTTACACCAATCTCCCCTGAGGCTTTTATCATCTCAGCGACAATGTCGGAGCAACCTGGAGCTTTACCGTCCTTCATTTTATTGATTGCGTCGCTCACTACAGCTGGTGCTATCAAAGGAGGGGGCCCAGATATTGGTTTTTCGATACTAAGCTGTTCCTTATCCCATTCAAACTCTACATTTAGCAATCGTTCATAGTGTACCTTCCATGCTTCTCTGATTTCATTTTCTGCATACACAATCTTCCCATTATCATCTCTAACACACTGTTCACCTATAATATCCCTACTGTCATTTTTAACTCGCCTAGCTAGGTTGAAGATCCCATTGGGATTGTCAGTGTTACACACTTGTTCGAGGACCAGGTCCTTAATGCGATTTTTAGCATTGTAAATAACTCTTTTGGCAGTTCGTTTAGCTGCCTGGTATTCCTCCCTGCTGCCTCCTTTCTTCCATGCTTTGAAGCATCTCCTTTTCTCTTTCACAGCATGTTCTACCTCATCGTTCCACCACCAAGAGGTCTTATTCCTGGGGTGACCCTTTGTTTTCCCACAGACTTTGTCAGTGGCAGCGATAAGGCTATGCTTAAGAAAGTTCCATTGGCTATTTACATCGTTAGGCCTAGCTTCCTTATTTCTATTCATTTCCTCCAGTTCATTATGAAACCTATCCCTAACTTCCTTGTCCTTCAGCAGCCACACTTTCCTTTTGGGTATGTAAACCTTCTTGCGCTTAGGATCTCTGTATAAGCTCATGTCGCACACAAGTAGCTTATGCTGGGGGATACATTCTTCGCTCGGGATGACCTTTACATCTAGTTTCCAGTCTTTCCTGTTAACCAAGAAGTAATCTATCTGGCTACTGGAGACCCCAGAGTTATATGTGATCAGGTGGCTCTGTCTTTTCTTGAACTTTGTGTTACACACAACCATGTTGAGTGCAACGCAGGACTCCAATATATATTCGCCTTCTAGATTTCTCCTTCCGTAACCAATTCCTCCATGTACCCCCTCGTATCCATCTGCAGATGCTCCCACGTGACCATTGAGGTCCCCCCCCACGATAGTTATTTCGTTCTCCGAGAGGCCTGAAATGACACTGACGGTGTCATTCCAGAAGTCCTCTTTTATCTCTTTCTGTAAACCAGCCTGTGGGGCACATCTCCTCCATAGTATACTATAGGCACTCATACAGGGTGTCCCACAAGTTTTATTAGTATGGGTTGACAGACCAAGGATGACTTTTGGGGCATGTCGAATATTAGGCAAGATAGATGGTTGTGGCCTGGCAACAAAAAGAAAACAGAAGAATTAACAGACATGTAAATATATTAGCTAATGAACGGAGCAATAATTGAGTGATTTGCCTGGGCACAACAATTAGTCTAATGATAACATCAGACAGGTTGGGTGAGAGGTATCCTTACCAGGATTTGAACCCACTAACTCAGGTATGTTTGTTAGAGGTGGGCACCGTATCCACCTGACCATGAGCGAGTGGTCGAGTGGATACAGTGCCCAACTCTCACTAACATACTTGAGTGATTGGGTACGAATCCTGGCCAGGATACCTCTCTCTCACAAGGATTAGTACAATTTTGAGCGGATCCCACATGGCCCAATGGATAGCATAACAGGCTCATGTCCTGCGGTCGATTTTCATATGCATGCCTCGGAGCCTGTACGAAAAATGTTGCTGTGAGAGATATATATTTGAAGGATTGTTGGCTATACTGTAGTTACATTAATACTAGTCCCCAACCAGTATACTTGCCTTTGCTGATTACTCGGGTAACAAACTACACATACACACAAATCAATGCTAGTCTATCCAAAGAATTCTTCACCATGATATACATGTATTTGAGAGTATGAAGAGGAATACTTTGAGTTAGTCATGTGGAGTGTATGGTATGGAGATTAAGAGAATGACTAAAAAGAGTGTATGAGAGTCCAGTGGAATGGCCTCTGCCTTTCCACCTCGCTCTTATACAATAGAGGTAAAGGCAGACCGAGAGTGAGTTCGAGTGATAGAGATCAGAGGTACTGTACTCTGTTCAGTAGATGAATGGCAGGCTATATTCCTATCCCACAAGTTACTGCGCTATACACTAGTATACAGTCTAGAGTTCTAGACATATATTTTTCAATAGCTCAAAGCTATTACATCAGAGTTTCAAATTAACTCTAGTGTCCACAATTAACTAATTATTTATAGTACATTTTGCTTCTTCTGTCTGCTTGTGCTTGTAGAAAGCCAACAGCAAGGAGTGGTGTAGCTGCATCGTGTTTGCTTCAAGAGGCAGCTCACAGGTCGGACTCCTTGCATTATCCTGAAACATAAAAATACAGGTATCAGATGATCAAGTTCTAGAACAGCATTTCTAAATACTGTACCAAAAATACAGGCATCAGAGGACATTTCTAAACCAGAACAGGAAACGGCCTACCCCGATTGTAAAGGTGATAAAATTACCTAAAAATAAAATAGTAATTATTGATGATGGTGCAGATTTTAACACTGTGCAGTCCATTGATTGACTGGGCTAGCGTGCCCTTGTTACAATTACCGGGTATATTTGGAAATTTCTATGACTACCACACACTGCATAGGATAGGAACCAAGTGTATCCCAGGTAGTCGCATACACCTACATACCCAAACATTGTAAATACCGAATGGTCCACATGGGGTACGGTTTCAGTTTTACGTCCTAATGGCGGTAGCGTGTGATAAATTTGGGAAGTATGTAGTTTCCGGGTGTACGGTTGTCATGTTGTGCGCTCGCACTTATGCTCCCGTCTATTTCGACGCTATATTTTCTGCTATTTGCCCCCCTGTCATTACTGCATGAATGCTAGGTTAGGTTCTTTGGTTAGGCTAATGTATTTTTATATCCAAAGGCATCCGCATAGTGTAAACAAGGTGGGCGGTACACCCGGTAACTACATTCTTGCCATAAATTTTGCTATTTGGGCGATGCGGTTTACGCTGGAGGTGGAGCTGAAGCTGGCTCCATTGCTAGAGTCAGAAGTGGCTGGGGGAGGTTTAGAGATCTGTTGCCTCTCTACCAGAGGCAATATATAGCTATAGGCCTAGCCTATCATTTTTATCCCCTGGAAGAAAAAAAAATCTTGGGATTTTTCATTTTTTCTTGGGATTTTTGTTTTGTTTTCATTAACCTAACTAAAAAATCTGATAATATTCAAGGACACTAGTGCGACGTTATGAGAAACAATTTATTAGGGAAAATAGGCACCAATAGATTCGCCATATTTTTCTCCATATAGGCCTAGTCCGCATGGAGGATTTTCGTTATCAACAAATTGAAAAATACCCACTTCACAGACAAATACACCAAAAATCTAAGTCAAAGCGGGGGTGTGGGGGCAGCAGCCCCCACCTATAATACTAGGTTAGGTTAGGTAAGGTTGTTAGGTTAGGCTAATGTCCTTTCAAAGGGGTATAGGATAGTAAACACTAGGATAGCCTATAGGCTACCCGGTGTCCCGGTCAGAGGTAAGAAGAAGAGTCCTGCACTAGTCTCCTTGAATGCTACCAAAAATCTAACCTAACCTAACTGTATTTGGGGGCTATTAGGTTAAGTTAGGTTAGGTTTTTTGGTTAGGGTAGGCTAATGACCAAAAAAATAAAAAATCCCAAGATCCCCCCCCCCCCCTCAAGGATAAAAATTATATAGCAATGAAGTATATGATGATAGGAACCCAAAAGGGCCAAAACTGATATTATAAATTTGTTATCTAGCCTAGGCCTAGGCCTATAGCGGCCCTATTGTTGTGTCTCACTTACTTGTTCGTCAAGGGGAATCCACGTAATGCGAGCTAAGCTCATTATTATCGCGCCTCCTTAACTGGGAATGTATTGCGTGAAATGCATGTTAAGTGTTTATGTATCGTTATAGTCTAGTCTGTATTTTAGCCAATTGGCGACATCTGGTAACGAAGGCTTAGGGTTAATCTGTACGGTACCATTCTCACTACGGTACCAGTCTCACCCGAAGGCTTAGGTTGACCAGTAGATTAGGTTGACCAGTAGCTTAGGTTGACCAGTACCGTCAGTACGATACCCATCTCACCTTGTAACCGATCACCAACCCCAGATGGGACGTCACAACTTCGTCCACTTATTCCAGGTTCCTATTTATACTGCTAGGTGAACAGAGGCTATACCGTTAGGAGACTTGCCCAAATGTCTCTTCCCCGCCCGGGTCTCGAACCCCGGACCCGGGACCTTCTGGTTGTGAGCCAGACGCGCTATCCGTTACGCCAATAAAACACACTAGGCCTAGCCTATATTTCTTGAAAATAATATACAGAAAACTTGGTAAATAAGGCGGCTCTAGCTGTCTTGAATTTTACCAAAACAACAAAAAGGCCAAAAACACTATATTCCTTGACCAAAATAGGCCTAGGCCTAGGCTATAAAGAAAACTTGGTAAATGGCCTAAGGCTGCTCCAGCTGTCTTGAATGCTACCGACATAACGACTTAACAGTATAACTAAATAAGTTGGTCACCAATTATTTTGCAATATTTGAACACACATATGGATTTTATATGCTCTAAACATAATATGAAAATGTGTTTTAAGCCTCGGCAAAACCTAATAAAAATATATAGTACTAAAATGGAATTTTGTCGAAACATGGTTGTCAATGCCTTCCTATAGACGGCACCGATTCGTACACACGCTATTTTCACCTGTCTCCCGAGGTCTGTCCACCAGCTTTTTAGTCCAGTCCACCTGCCCATCTCTGTCGATAGGTTGGGTTGTTTGGTTAGGTTAATATACTAGGTTTCAGAAACAAGATTCGTAGTTGCGGTAGTATTTACGGTATCTGGACACTTCGAGCGAATTCATATTCGAGCGGAGGCGCATTTAGGTTAAGTTAAGTTAGGTTAAGTTAAGTTAGGTTAAGTTAAGTTAGGTTAGGTTATTTAGGTTAGGTTAAGTTAGGTTAGGTTAGGTTAGGTTAGGTTAGGTTAGGTTAGGTTAGGTTAAGTTAGGTTAGGTTAGGTTAAGTTAGGTTAAGTTAGGTTAGGTTAATTAGATTGGATTGTGCATCCGCTCGATCAGGAATTCGCTCGAAGTTCCTCGCATTCGTATTTACAGATACGGCCGAATACCGGTAGGCTACTAAATGGGCGCCGGCCCAACCGCCATGTTGTATCCCACGTAGGCCTACTAGGTACTACGGACACATTGTAGGCGTTAGGTGTGGATTAGGCTTGTATCCAATGTACTAGGTCTATGTTACTGGATATTTATGATTTAAATAAGTGCTACGTTTTCGATAAATCTGGTTATATGGCTTTGCAATTAGGGAAATCATGAGCCGATTTCCGACATGTAGTTAGTCTAAGTCTTTTTCGATTCTCAAAATACGATCCAAGTTTTGCCAAAAATTGGCTCGGGTTTTCCAAAATTATGCTTTTTGGGGTTTGCAATTTAGGGAAACATGAGCCAAAATTCTAAATTATGTTACTGTAATTTGGGTAAACCTGACTTTTTGGACCGACAGCGATTTCAGTAAGTTTTATTTTGTTTTTTGTATTTTTTCCTTCAGATATAGGCCTAGTGTTGTTTTATACTGAAGAGGAGCGGAAATGAGTATTTACCCATTAGACCTATCCAACAATCTAAAAACACCCCTAGGCCTATTAGACTATTTTTTTCTTTTTCTAGGCTATTAGCCTAACCAAACAACCTTACCAAGGGATGGAAAATGAAGGAGCAGGAGATTCTATACAGGGGGGAAAGGGTAGAGGAAAAAAGAGGGAGATAGGGGGGGATAGTCTTGGAAGAAAGGAGATTATAGACAGTAGTGAGAAGAATAGGGAAAAAAATGGGAGTGGAGGAGAAGTAAAGGAAACAAATAAGGATCCAGGGGGAGTAGAAGAGGAAAGGAAGGGGGGGAGAGACAGGAAGGTAGGAGGAAGAAGAAAAAGAAACAAGAATTCCATGGAGAGGATAAGGGGGAAATAATAATTGGGTGTGTGAATGTTAATGGATGGAGGCCGGGAATGATGGAGGAAATAGAGAGAGAAGCAGAGGAAGGAAGGTTGAATATTTGTGGAATAGTAGAAACAAAATTGAAGGGGAAGATAGAATGGGGAGGGGAGAAGTATGAAGTAATAGGGAAAGGAAGAGAGAAAACACAGAAAAAGGGTGGAGGAGTCGCAGTGGTGGTAGAAAAAGAAAAATGGGAAGTTGAACAGGTGAACTTGGGGGAAGGGGAAGACCAGGAGGACATACTAGTAGTGAGGGTGGAAGGGAAAGGGGAAATGAAAAGAGCTAATTTTATGCTGATTATATGTTATATGACGGTAGAGGGAGGGCTGAGAGAGAGGGAGGAAAATCGGAGAAAATACGAAGTAATAAGGGCTGTGATGAGAGGAAACGAAGATGAAATCATAATAATGGGGGATATGAATGCTCACACAGGAATCTTAGGGGAACAAATCAATAGGAATGGGAAATTATTGATAGACCTATGTGAGGATGAGCAGTTAGAAAATTTGAATATGGTAGAGGCGGAGGGGAAAGTAACATGGAGAGGAAGAGAAGGGAGGAGGTCAGCTATTGATTATATATTAGTGAACAGGAAAGCAGGAGAGAGAGTGATAGAAATGGTAGTAGATGAAGAAAGAAACTTTGAAATAAACAGTGACCATAACCTGCTGAAACTAAGATACAGCATAAAGTCTCACAAGGAGAAGATAGAGAAGTGTAGAGAGGCTAATAAGCCAGAAAGATGGAAAATGAAGGAGGCGGAGTGGGGGAGGTTTAGGGAGGAAATAGGGAATATGGATATAGATGAAGTGGGGGGAGGGAGTGCAATACAAATTGATAAGAGGATAGAGAGGGAAATAAATAAGGTAGCAGAGAGAGTGTTAGAGAAGGAGAAAATAGGGAGGAAAGGTAGAGGAATGAAAGGATGGTGGAATACAGACATTAAGGAGGCGAGGAAGAAGAGGAAAGAGAGGAATAGGATTAGGAAAGAGTTGGAGAAGGGGAAAATGAGAGGGGAAAATATAAGTGAGGAGGAAATTCGAATAGCAAGGGAAGAATACGAGAGGGAAAGGAAAAACACAAAAAACTTAATAAGAGGAGCAATAGAGAAGCATGAACAGAAAGAAATTGACAGGATAAAAGAGAAGGGGGACAAAGGAAAAGCTGAGTGGTATAGATGGCTAAAAAGAGAAAAAAGGAGGGAAAAGGTAGTAGTGGAGCTGAATGTAGGTGGGGAAAAAGTTAGGGATGTAAATAAAATTGGAGAGGAAATAAAAAGATACTGGGAGGAAGTGGGAGGGGTAAATGACCAAATAAGAGTAGGGCAATGGAATATTGAACTAAATGAGGAAGAAATAGATGAAAATATGAATGAGATGGTGAGTGAGGAGGAGATTAGGAGGAGTGTGAAGAAGCTGAAGAGAAACAAAGCGGCAGGACCGGATGGGATAACAGCAGAGATGTATATTGAAGGAGGGGAGATGATAGTTAGGATGTTGAAGAAGCTATTTGATAAAATATGGGAGGAGGAAGAAATACCAGCAAGATGGAAAGAAGAAAGGGTCACATTGATTTACAAAGGAGGAGCAAAAAATGTGCACGAAATGGGGAGTTATAGACCAATAACGGTAATAAACATAATAAATAAAATATTTTATGGGATACTAAAGGAGAGGGTAGGAGAGTATGTAGAAGAAAGGATCCTACTTAGTGAAGAGCAAAATGGGTTTAGGAAGGGGAGAAGAGGAACAGACAATATATTTATATTAGATGAGATTATAGAGAAAAAGGCAAAGCAAGGGAAATGTGTGTTTATAGTGTGTTTGGATGTGGAGAAGGCATATGATAAGATTAGTAGGGGAGTTGCAGAAGCAGTGATGGAGAAACTAGGAGTGAGTAGGAAGATAAGGAACATGATAATGAATATGTATGAAGGGGCGGAGACAGAGATTGTGTGGAAAAATATTGCAGTGAAAGGAATCAGGAGAAGGAAAGGGTTAAGGCAGGGATGTAACCTGTCACCATTAATTTTTGCAATGTGCATGGAGGAGTTGGTGAGGAGAATTAAGAGTAAGGGTCAAGGAGTGAAAATAGGGCAGTATAGGCTAGCAATTCTGACGTTTGCTGATGATGTTGTGCTGACAGCAGAGACAGAGGAAGATATGGGGGAAATGTTACAGGAGGCGGAAAGGTTTGGCAGAGACCTAGAAATGAAGTTCAGTGTAGAGAAAAGCAGTATGATAGTAGTAAATGGACCAGAGGCAGTAGAAATGAGGATAGGAGGGGAAAGAATAGAAACAAGGGAGGAAGTGAAGTATTTAGGGGTATGGATAGGGAGGGAAGGGCGACAAAGGACAATGAATGAGAAAATCATGAAGGTGGAGCAGTGTAGTGGGAAACTGTGGAATGTGACAAAAACCAGAGTAAATAAATATAAAATAGTAAGAGAGGTGTGGAAGGACTTTGAAGTGCCGAGAATAATGTACGGGATGGATGTGAGAGGGAGTACAGGGGGAGAAATAAATAGACTGGAGACGGGACAAAATAAAATAGGAAGAATGGGGTTAGGAGCAAGAAGGTGGACAGCAAATGAAGCAGTGAGAGGGGAGATGGGATGGAGTACGTTTGAGGAGAGAGTGGCGAAGGCAAAGTTGAGGTACAAGAGTAGGTTGGAGGAGATGGAGGATCATAGGTGGCCAAGGAGAGTGAATGAATGGGGGGAGGGGAAGAGTAGATGGGCAAAAGAGTGTAAGAGAAAACTGAAAAAAATAGGAGTGAAACAAAGAAGGATGGGAGAGGAGTGGAGAGATGTAGGGAGTAATACAGGATTAGGTCAGGGAAGGAGACTAGAGAAAGAGATAGGAACGAGAGTGAAGGAAGTAGGAAGACAGGAATGGAAGAGAAATATGGAGAAGAAAAGTACACTGATAAGATATAGAAGCAAGGGGAGACCGAGAAAAGAGGAGTTCTATGACGGAAGTTGGGGAGCTGAACTACTGTTTAAGGCTAGGGCAGGAGCATTAGAGACAAATAGGAGAACATGGAGGTGGAATGGGGGGGTGAAAGAGTGTCTACAGTGTGAGGTGGGAGGGAGGAGAGTGGAGGAGACAATAGAACATATAGTGACAGAGTGCCAGGGGTATGAAGAGGAGAGAGAGGGGTTGGAAAATGAGTTGAAACGGGTGGTAGGGGAGAGGGAATGGGAAGAGCAGAAAGAGGAGGAGGATGAGGGTGTAAAATTTGTGTTAGGTCTCGAGACAGAAGAGGGGGTAGATGGGGAAATGGGGAAAAGAATGAAGGTAGTGAAAAGATTCCTGGAGCAGGTGTGGCAGAAGAGAAAACGGAATAGGATAGAATAGGATGAGGGGGGAGAAGGGGACCAGAGCGGGGGAGGAAGAAAAATGAGATTAAATAGTAGAGAGGGGAAAAGATAAATTAAGATAAGGAGAGAACAAGATATTGGGGGGTGGAGGAGGGGGTAAAATAAGGAGGGGAGAGTTCTGCTTAAGCTATATACTTCAATTCTTTGTCTTTAACTATCCTTTCTACGACTACATAATTTCTAAACTAATTCTTAAATCTAGCTCTATCTGTTTCTGGAGAAGTCACCGGTGCATAGGTGAGCTGGCTTTGAGAGGGGACAGCAACTCCACAAAAAGAAGAAGAAGAAGAAGACCTAACCTAACCTAGTATATGGGTGGGGGCTGCTGCCCCCACACCCCCGCTGGTTGGGTACTGGCTGAAAAACTTATTGTTTTACAGTAGCCTAGGCCTATACATGTATTTTAGCGGGTTTTTTTTCTCCCTTGTAATACATTTCCGCTCTTAATGCCATATATAGCAATGATGTATATGCTCTACCGGACCTATTAGGCCTAAACAGATCGATGGGCTAACTGTCGGTCCAAAACATCAGTATAGGCTAACCGTAATTTGTTTACTCTTAAAATTCGCAAAATCCGAGCCAAGTTTTGCCAAAACTTGGCTCTGGTTTTCCAAAATTCGGGTTTAATGCCTTTGCAATTTCGGGAAACCTGAGCCAAATTTCTAAATGAGGTTAGCCTACTGTAATTTTGTTGTCTACAAACTCTCAAAATCCGAGCCAGCTTTGGCCAAAACTTGGCTCGGGTTTTCGAAATATTGGGTTTTAGGCCTTAGAAATACCTTAAAACCCGAGCCAAGTTTTGCTAAAAATAAGTTTTAATCGCCGTTTTACGCATTTAACCCCTCATTTTCCCTGTACTTCATAGCCCTCCCCACTATCGGGCGGCGTGTCTTAAGATCGTTGTATAATGGGGAAAACGGTTTCGCCGAGGGTTGCAATTAGGCTATGCACAAGGCATCAATAGGCTATCCCTCCCCACGCTCTTGGGGGGAGGCATCTCTCCTCCCCCAATAGATTTGGCGTGCTCCGGCTGGTGGCTAAATTCATCGCCATGAGTGGCAGGTTCGCGGCTCGCCCGCTAGCCCCGCCTACTAGACCAGACGAAGCGGCAGGGTGAGAAGGGGTCCAGCTAACGGACTCTCCGGCCCTTTGACCCAAGAAAGAAAGAAACACTATAGGCTAGGCTATATTGATGAAAACTAACAGGGAAAAATAAAAAAAAACATGGGAAAATTGGTGACCATCTTATTTAGTTTGGTAGCATTCAAGGAGACTACTGCAGGACTCTTCTTCTTCTTCTTCTTACCTCTGACCGGGTATAGGCTATCCTAGTGTTTACTACCCTATACCCCTTTGAAAGGACATTAGCCTAACCTAACAACCTTACCTAACCTAACCTAGTATTATAGGTGGGGGCTGCCGCCCCCACACCCCCGCTTTGACTTAGATTTTTGGTCTATTTGTCTGTGAAGTGGGTATTTTTCAATTTGTTGATAACGAAAATCCTCCATGCGGATTATATGGAGAAAAATATGGCGAATCTATTGGTGCCTATTTTTCCTAATAAATTGTTTCTCATAACGTCGCACTAGTGTCCTTGAATATTATCTTTAGTTTTTCCGCCTTACCTTCCAATAATCACCTTTCAAGTAATGACCACTGACTCTGAGGCACTGTTAGATATAGGCCTATAATTCAGTGATAATGACGTCTTTGGAATTTGCGTGAATTTCAGTCTCGGCCCTTCGGGAAGGCTGCCACAGTTACCAACTCAACTAGATAGTACAAAAGAGGGAAAGGCTGCCACAGCTACCAACACAAACTAGATAGTAGAAAATGCGATAAATGTTTAGCTATGGTCCTGTTAAAATATCCTTAAGTAACTTATTAAAAACTGTTCAGGGGACTGGTTAGAACTTGTAGGATGTTTAATTGAATGTCGGAAACCAGTATTTACTGAGAAATAACAGTCTTAAGATGCGCTATGGGTCACCCAGGGTTCCTGCCCTCTCTTTCCCAGGTAATTTAAGTCATGTTATATTATATTATATTATATTATATTAGGGTAAGGTTAGGCTAGGTTAGGTTAGGTTAGGTTAGGTTAGGTTAGGTTAATCTAATCTAATATAATATTTGTACATTATGGGCAGTGGGCGGGGCTGCGCGTATGTGGCGGCGTAGGCTACAGACCCTCCCATAAAACAAAGCGCATTTAAGACTTATTTCTCAGTAAATACTGATTTCCGACCTTCAATTAAACATCCTACAAGTTCTAACCAGTCCCCTGAACAGTTTTTAATAGGTTACTTGAGGATATTTTAACGGGACTGTTATGCCCGGTCCAAATTGGAATGCGAGATATTCTTTGTACAATGAGCGCAGCTCTCTAACTGAATAGGTATACCTTAAACTTTAAATAAAGAGACAACACGGCAGGATAATAAGCACACAGGTAACAAGTTAACATGGGTTTTATTCAGTTTAACACCTGGTTCATGGAGGAGCAAGACATATATTTTATACCTGTAACCTGGAGATCATCAACAACAATAAGAATAATTAAGACATACAATAATAAGGTTATCAAGTAAGCAATACGAGTCGGACAATGGGTCCGAACTCAAGGTAATAATAATACTCCTAGGATACAATTATAAGGTATCCAAAATGGTGGAGGTACAACTCCTACCCAAATAGATCTCAGAGAGGATCTCAACAAAAGACAAGAGTGCAGTAATGGCAAATGCCGTCTGGATCATGCAATGATGTCCCCGGCATATAGTGACGTTAACTGACTCTAAAGCAATAATGGCCAAGTGGTCATCAACAATGAAGTGGGCTCGGAAAGGCTCACAAATTATATTAATACTATAGGTGTGCTAGATCTCACCTGGCAAAGATTAATCCTGAACTCTAATTGTGTACTAGCAAGGTGCTGAAGGCTGAGGCAACAATCGTCGGGAGCTGAGATAGAGTGAAATCTATTCGAGTTATGAACCTGACAGAATGTTAAATGAATTAGGCTAGAAGTTATACAAAGGGACTAGATTACGTGTAAATATGTGTTTGTGTTTGATGCTATGGGTCTTATATAGGCACGCCCCCTCTGTCGGGCTATGGGAGACCAATAACCCGGGAAGGTGCGTATATAAGGATCCCCTGATAGGTATGTATAATGTGTCCCGGCAAGTGGGCTAATTAACGTCAATTTAAGTAGGGAGAAGAAAGACCTCTCGCAAGACGTAATGTTAATGAGAACCCCTGAAGATAACTTCTACCACAACCCTGAGTCAACTCTATACCCATAAACTATACAAAAGCACTTAAAGGAGAGCTGTAGTGAAGAGGAGGGCCCGTAGATCGAGGGAGGATCCAGTAGTCCGGAGGGCGGCTGGGCGTGATGACTCCGGAAGTTGGTCCAGGGGGGACGGCTGGGCGTGATGACTCCAGCTACTGGTCCAGGGTGAGTCACAAGATGATTCCTTAGACCTTGGCGCCTACCACGGGACAACCGGGTTCCTCTTGCACTCCCACAGTGCAGTGATCCCCAAAGGATATGCTGGAGTTCTGCTACAAGGTTTGGGGGGTTAGGGTGACTAGCATAATGATCTACCTAGAGTTGCAAGCAGTCTAGATAGTGACATTATAGGTAGTCTAAGGGGGGTCAGGGTAAGTGTCTTCCTTCCTTGCTAGTTCGTGGAACTATCAGAACCATGTAGTAAAAAGAGAATCCAGAAAGGGGAGCCCAAAGTGGGTTGCCCAAAATTAGTCCTCTTCCTGATGGGGGGAACCCGATCTGGTAGATCTAAAGTTACTACACTATCCTCATAATCCCTTGAACAAAACAAGGTAGGAATCCTTTGGTACTTGGTTTGTGCACCGCATCGAAGGCCAGAAAGGAGGAGCCCAAAGTGGGTTGCCCAAGCTAGTCCTCTTCCTGATGGGGGGAACCCGACCTGGTAGATCTAAAGTTACTACACTATCCTCATAATCCCTTGAACAAAACAAGGTAGGAATCCTTTGGTACTTGGTTTGTGCACCACATCGAAGGCCAGAAAGGGGGAGCCCAAAGTGGGTTGCCCAAGCTAGTCCTCTTCCTGATGGGGGGAACCCGACCTGGTAGATCATCGATCACAGCACACAACTGACAAGTTGAACACCAGCTATCTCTGGCTGTTCTTACCCTGAACTAAAGAATACCAAATGGCAAGCTTAGTTACTGATGTCCAGGCTGGGTGAGTATAAGGCAATCTTCTTGCCCCTACTTAAGGCGCCCGGCTTGAGAGGATCAAGGGCGCTGGGGTGGTGTTGGCGCATGGTGGTTATGTCCTTGTAGCTCTGGGGGTGGCGCGCCTGGACTCTGGCTGTACCTTGTAGCTAGATGCCCCCGGGCAGATTCTGTTATAAGATGGGGGTGATCACTTCCTGGTGGGAGAGGAAGTGGATGAGAAATGGCATGTGCAGGAGTAGGGTTGGTGAAATGCTAGGTTTTTCCAGGTTAAATAGGAATGGGAATTTTCCCCAGGCTACCTTTAGGATCAACCTGTCCTGGTACCTGGCGCGGGGTACGAACCTCTGAAGGGAATTTAACCCCCCTAAAAACCCACAGGTTTTGAGATGCCTTGGGTGGGGTTCGAACCCTGGTTAGTGACGCACCACCATCACCACCAGGCCTGCGCGCTAACCCACTGTACTACCACGGACGTACAAAAGTATAGCAACCTTAGTCCGATTTTTAAGAACCACGGTGATGGTCTCTCGAGATGAGTT
The DNA here is from genome assembly GCA_032716605.1 of Paralithodes platypus. Classification (NCBI taxonomy): domain Eukaryota; kingdom Metazoa; phylum Arthropoda; class Malacostraca; order Decapoda; family Lithodidae; genus Paralithodes; species Paralithodes platypus. The sequence continues at coordinate 57,904,096 of CM064566.1, read as the reverse complement.
TATTGGACTTACCATCTACGACTATTTTCGAACCACGGTGATAGTCTCTCGAGACGAGTTTATTGGACTTACCATCTACGACTATTTTACGCTATACCTGACGTCAACTCGGGTTAGTATTATTGTGGGTGCGGGACATTTTCGAGGGCATTACACCACATTCCTTTTTAGTTAGGCTAGTCCCTAGCCTCGTAAGGTCGTAGGGTATCGTAGCCTTTTTACCTTAGCCATCTCAATTCTTGGTATAGGGTTCGCGTGACGGGTGCTCCACGTAGCTACCTGGTCACGTTCCCTAGCTGCCACCAATGAAATGCTAGGTTTTTCCAGGTTAAATAGGAATGGGAATTTTCCCCAGGCTACCTTTAGGATCAACCTTTCCTGGTACCTGGCGCGGGGTACGAACCTCTGAAGGGAATTTAACCCCCCTAAAAACCCACAGGTTTTGAGATGCCTTGGGTGGGGTTCGAACCCTGGTTAGTGACGCACCACCATCACCACCAGGCCCGCGCGCTAACCCACTGTACTACCACGGACGTACAAAAGTATAGCAACCTTAGTCCGATTTTTAAGAACCACGGTGATGGTCTCTCGAGATGAGTTTATTGGACTTACCATCTACGACTATTTTCGAACCACGGTGATAGTCTCTCGAGACGAGTTTATTGGACTTACCATCTACGACTATTTTACGCTATACCTGACGTCAACTCGGGTTAGTATTATTGTGGGTGCGGGACATTTTCGAGGGCATTACAGTTGGCTGCAGGTTTAGTGGCAGCTAGAGATGCGGTCTTATCATCCTGAGACCGCATCTCAGGGACCATAGCTAAATTTTTACCGAAAATGCAAAATATCAATAGGCTATGCAACTGGAATAATTATGTAGCCTACAATATCGATTAGAAATGTAAAATTATATCTAGAATATTGCTCATAATTGCTCATATGTATACAAGGTAAATATGTAGGAGCAGCAACACTACAAGTAACAATTTTTTAATGGTACAGTAGTTTGGGGTTCCTATCATCATATGCTTCATTGCTATATAATTTTTATCCTCAGGAAAAAAAAAAATCTTGGGATTTAAGAGTATATAGGCCTATCGATTGCCATGTCCCCATCTTCATTACTCGATTAATACAAAGATTTTGAAGGGAAATTCTTTGTTAATTATGAAAACTAGTCAGTATACAATACGTAGATGTATATTATTTTCATACTGTCCCATTAAATATAGGGAAATTCGCTGCTAAGGGATTCAGTTCACCATCAGCTGAAACTGGCACTTAACCCGGGAACGGCGAGGAGACTCTTGAGAGGTTTTGGCGGTGAAAGGCGACAGGACTCTTTAAGATCCAAACCCTAAAAAAAGCCTTTTAAAAGACCCCAGTAGCACTCAAAACAAAGGAATATGTGATTAAGTGAGATAATTCCACTCCATACCTCCTATCACTCCTTCACATGTCAAAACCCCCTCCTTCCCCCCTTCAATTATCACCTATTTTTCCTTTTATTCCCTTGTTTATCGGTTTATTTATCGCGCTAATATTTCCAACCTGGTTCAAAGGTCGTCTAGTGCGCATATAGAGAGCGTGGGAAGAGAAAGAAAGCCAGAGAGAGACATCAGTCTGCCTTCAGGCCTCGAAGAGGGCCGGCCGGAGGATATAGGCTACGTCTCGTTCGCCTCTCACCTCATGACTGGAGGGTCGGCAATAATTTGTCTTTTTCACCCCCCAAATAATATTCCCACTTGTTTTATTGCAGTTACATTTTAATATCTTCAAATTAAACGTAAAATAGGCACATATGAATAAGTAATAACGATATTTATAGTAAAATTATGATCTTAGGCGGGAATGAACCAAAATATCCTTGCTTGGCGGGAGGGTTTGAACTACAGTACCAATGGCGTACCGCTCTCGGGTTAACTAGATAGGCGCCGTCAGACCTTCACACTCAAGCACTCCCAGGGTTCAAACTGATATGCGGCCTAAGAACCATTTACCAGCCCCGGATTTGCATAACCAACATGCCCGGATAGCCTCTATCCGGCATCATCAAGACCAGGATAGTAACCCCTCCAGGCCCCGCCCACCATCTTCTTCGTCCTCTTCGGGTATCAAAGAGTACGGAGGTAGAACAGGACAAACTCAACCATCCCGGAGAATTCGACGGTCCACCACCACCTCGAATCTTCCAGAGCCCTCCAATTCCATCCATCCTTTACAGTGCCCCCCATACTTTCCCAAACATGCCGCCCATAGTGCCCACACCGACCAAGACCATCTGAGGCCTCCTCAGCCTTCAAATAAGGGCCAAATAACACAGAAGAGAGGGAAAATGCAACACGTGGACACCCAAGCCACACCAACCACCACAATTATCCCTCCTAAACAACACTTCCCCTGCAGCCAGCACCTGCAGAAATAGTCAAACATAAAGATAAATCAGATGTACCCCACGTAACCCCTCAGACGAACCGACCAGACAAATCGCCAGTCAGAGATGTGCCTTTTCTGCCCGGAGATGTCCCTGCCGCGACATCCCAGCCCGAAGAGATACCACTTCGACCAGCCTAAGCATCAGCAAGCATTCAGCAAGCTGGCTTGAAAAAATACACTACAGTATTTGGTTGCTACACAGACAGTCCTAAGGTTGGAAAGGATAAAACTAAGCCTAAGGTGGGAAAGGCTTGTCGTAGTACCAGCTGGGTATCAGGGCATGTAACCTATAATGCTTGCTATCCAGATCTTAACTCAGTGCAAACCCGTGTAACCTATAATGCTTGCCGGGAGAGCACAGTACTAGACTTACATTCAGTAATTATTCCTTCTAAACAAAGTTTAAATAATAACAGTCGCACAAGCCAACCAGCTGGAACTATTGCCATATAAGTGGACCATAATTTTGCCAGAGTCGCTGACACAGAGTATAGACATTTCCCCCCCAGTAGCATATTTTGACTATGGGAATATTCATTCAGTGCTATTTAATCAAGGAACAATGAGGGTATTTATTTGGCATTTCGGTGGGCTTTGTGGTGATGCATTGATACTAGGTACAGCACAAATTCCATCCCAATAATATCTTCCCATTGACATATCGGGATTCGAACCCGGGTCCATTGGATTATATACCAGTCCAGTGGCAAGACCACTCCACCACACCTCCCGATATTATGGCGAGGTGGTGAAGAACGGTGTCTGGCCTTGAGCTGTAAGAATTGTGTGGGTAGTACCTCTATCTCGAGTGGTGTGTGTGGAGCCTGAGTAGAATACTGTAGGTGCATTGGTGTGAGAAACCTTACAGTGGTGGGCTGGAACTGTCAGAGTGAGAATTGGTGTCCTATACCACCCATAGCCGGTTCTAACTTTACCTTTTTCATCATTCTTATTTCTAACTTTTTTCCTGAGAGTGGTGAAGGCAGTAGGACCATAATGGTGTGCCCCATGGTTCCCTAGTGGCTTACTCTCACAGCTCACTGGCACAAGTCAGCCTTTCTCTCGGTAGTGCAGTCAGCCTCTGCAACAGTTGTTGTTGTTGTTGTTCCCTAAGCTGCCTGGCCGAACAGCCCCGAGTCCCTGAAGAAGGCCATGGCCACGATCGGGCTTTCCCACAGAGCTCTCATTGAGTGTAGATTGTGTTATTGGCGTAAGTGGTTGTGTGAAATGCAGTCTTCTATGATGTGTTTGATGGCATGGGGTGCTGTGTTATATCCCGTAACATCCTGTAACAGTTACGGATGTTGTTGTTGTTGTTGTTGTTCCCCAGGCTGCCTGGCCGAACAGCCCCAAGGTCCCGAGCAAGGCCAAGGCCATAGAGCGCCCCCACAAAACCCTCCCTGCTTACCACTAACAAAACCCAGGTGACCAAAGCCACTCTAAGGCAGGGAGCTGAGGAGGGCGCGGAAACGCCCAGGAAACCAAAGCCCCACCCAAGGCCCTGTGCCCCTCAGCAATTATGAAGAGAAAGTTGAGGGGTAGTTACGGTGATTTCTTGTTACTGCCTTATTGTAGCAAAGTTAAGGCTGGTGTGGTGCATATTTGCCAGGTGAAAGTGCTTCATGGGGGCTTAGTAGAGTCTTGCTGAGACACTTAGCGCTATACCAACATCGGCTACAGTGATGACGTGATGTGGGTTTTTTGTGACTGTGCTGTGGATGAAGTGGTCTTTAAACTTGTATGTATGTATTGGTGTGAGAAACGTACTGAGCAATGCGGCTGATTTTTCCTGTCATATGTTTATGGGAACTGCCTAACTGATCTAAGTAAACTGTATTGATAAATTCTACTACCTGGGGGACATAATCAGTGCTAGCAATGGTGCAGAGGCCAGCTGTTTCAAGATGAAGTTCAAAGTGGTTAGCTTTTTACCACTATTGACAAAAGTGAGCCATTCTCTGCACTAAGGGAAAGCTATATGCTGCAGTGTGAGAAGTGTGCTGCTTTATAGTAGCGAGATGTAGGCAGTAAAGGACGAATGTACCATTAGACTGAATGTACTGAAATTAGTATTGTGAGATGGATGTTTTACACATCTATCCATGTCAAAGAGAGAGAGGAACTAGTAAGCGTAGAGCAACTTGGTATAGACTGTATTAGTGAGGTGATGCATATACTGTAGAAAGACTGCAGTGGTTTGGCTATGTGGAGAAAATGGATGAGGATGATTTTTTTTCTTTTTCTATATTCCAACTTACTTCCTCTCGGGCATAGGCTGAGAGCCTTAACATTCACCGCTTTACAATGAACAGTGAAGACCGTGAGGTCTTGTTCCAGTCTAGGGAGTGAGACATGTGAAGCACGTAGAGTACAACGAGCACCTGCCATCTTGCCTTCACATGAGGCACGGTGCTCACTCATGGCCCGAAACGACCCCATCTCTGAAGCCACCTCGTTCCCGTGCTTCACTGTCTCATCCCCTACACTCGGACTCTCACACAACGCCACCTGTTGAGCAGATAACTCACCAGGCATTGCACCCCTATAGCATATTTTGAATATGGGAATATTCATACAGTGCTATTTAATCAGGGAACAATGAGGGTATTTTATTGACATTTCGGTGGGCTTGTGGTAATGCACTGATACTAGGTACAGCACAAATTCCATCCCAATAATATCTTCCCATTGATACATCGGGATTTGAACCCGGGACCTTTGGATTACCAGGCCAGTGGCAAGACCACTCCACCACACCTCCCCTTGGTTGAAACATATTAGGAGCATGGAAGTGAAGGGAAGAATGAATATATCTATCTATCTATCTATATATATACATATATATATATATATATATATATATATATATATATATAGCTCGATTGGTAGAGCGTTCGCCTGCTAACCGTGAGGTTGACGGTTCGAGCCTCGGGCCAGCCAGTGAGTTATTGGCAGATGTCAATATGAATGTCAATGTGAACGGTGCGGTCTAGCTATCTGTGGCAACTATTTCACTAAGTCCCTGATTCATCAGGGCACCCACCCTAGCCTTGCTATTCAGCAGGGAGTGTATGGTGGTAAAAACTGCATCATCATTATCATATATATATCCCAAACCCACCCCCATCAAGCCCCAGTAACTGGCCCCGAAGCCCCCCAACCGCGGCAAGGGGCGTAATACTAGGGGGTCGAATGACAGTTGATAGACCAAGGAAGACCTAGGATAAGGTCTGAGGAAGGATCTGAGCATTATTGAATTGACACTGTGCTGCATGGAGTGGACATCAGGTGACCAAGATAAAACCGTGAATATCATTGAGCTACCGGTACCTTTTTAACTGGGAAACTTAATCAATGGCATGATATTTGTTTGCCAATTATTCATAAGTACTAATTTTTAGACTGGTGATGGGCTGGTCTATCAGAATGAGAGTTGAGCGTTCTCTGCCATACCCATAGCTTACTCTGTCTGTTCCTTTTACTTATATATTTTCTAGATCTCAAGTGACGGCGTCTTTTCCGTGGATTGACCTCCCTACTGCCAACCCTGGCAGATTGGGAGCCAAAGCGTCACATTTTTCCTTTGCCCCTCAACTTTCCCTTTATAATTGCTGAGGGGCACAGGGCCTTGGGTGGGTCTTTTGTTTCCCGGGTGTTTCCGCACCCTCCTCAGCTCCCCGCCTTTGAGTGGCTTCGGTCACCTGGGCATGTTAGTGGTGGGCTGGGAGGGTTCTGTGGGGGCGCTCGGTTATGGCCTTGGCCTTGCTCGGGACCTTGGGGCTGCTCGGCCAGACAGCCTGAGGAACAGCAACAACAACAGTATACTCATTACTAACATTATAAACCACATGGGTAATTCAATCAATGTATCTTATAAATAGTATTTATTAGCTCCTGTTCAGGTACTTAGCATAATATATTTACATCATTTCAATGTTAGCTTGTGAATACATTACTGCAAACGAGGTGACAAATTATTAAGGAAACAGTAATGCTCAGTCATACACAAGGAAGAGAGTTCCCCTTCCCCTTTACACAATTTTGCAAGCCATATGACAATATCTATCAGTAATATCTCCAACATTGAAGGATCTCAACTTGCATATTCAAATTTTGAAACCAACTTCAAATCTCAAAGAAATATAACTATTCTCGAAAGCCGCACACTAGGCGAAGCGTCAATCTTACAATAATCAATGTACTGTACATTATGACATTACATTAGTTACATTTACTAATCTTACTCTGCTCATATTTTACGGGTATTTTTTTTATCGATATCACATACTAATTGGAACACCAGGTAGGTTAGTTTACCCTACATGACATGCAAAGTGTAGATACAATATGAGGCTGGTACTTTCTGTCAGCATTAACTTTTCAACTGGTTCATTTTCCTAAAAAATTGCTATTGTAAATTTGGAAAAGGAATGGGGATGTCTCCTACATGCCTTAAAGTCGGACTTAAATATCTACGCCTCAATGTTTATCGCCGTATCCCAAGCCTTAGCATTAACCATCTTCAATATCCCTCTTAGTGAGTTACCAGGCCCACATTCGTAGGTCCAAGGAAACTTCTCACCCTGGTGCCTCTCGTACAGCACATGCAGCGTCTGTTCCCACTTCACCGGAGTGTATAGTTGCTTGGGTAACTGTTTGCGTATGTGGTCCGCATCTTTGTAACGCTTCCCGTCCACGTTGGAATGGATGGGCACTAGCGGCCTCTCTATGTGTAGATTGTGGAGAATCTGGAAGAGAAAAAATCCAATTATGGGGATGAATGATTCAGAAAATAACAATGCCATATGTGAGTTACTTAGATGAGAAATAGCAATACGGATTACGGATGTTGCAGGTAAGCAACGTATAAAAAAATGACCGTATCGTTGCCAAGATGTTGAAGGCCTCTGGGGAGGTTGGGGTTCGAATGGTAGCGCAGCTGATTAATGTACATTAATGTAGTTGTAAGGGAGGAATAGGTACCTAATGACTGGCAAAAAGAGTTTGATAGTGAATATTTTAAAAGGGAAAGGTGACTTTATGGATCGAGGCATTACAGAGGACTGAAAATTATCTAATTTATTCATTTCATATGGATAAGAATAATTGGGTTAAGAAAAGTAATTCTATTAACATGGAGGGAGTTGCAACGAGAGGTAGACCAAGAAAGATGCAGGATCAGGTGGTACAAACTGATCTGGCAGCCAAATGACTGAATAAAAGGGACGCCGGAAGACCGGGCTGCCTGGAATACCGCCACTAGGTGAACAAAAAGACTAACCTAATCATGTGTAGATCATAGTCTTTAATGTATGTATGTATGTATGCATATTATATCTATCTATCTACAGTATATACTCAAGCACATACCCCATTATTTTTTTTATTTGGGGTGGTCGACTCGAGACGGAGCCCAAACAGGGGTAACACAATACAACGAAAACAAAATAAAAACAAAACACAAAATCACACACATCTAGGTCGTCCAGAGACCCAGGCTCATTTGGGGTCCCCAGCATAAGATTCTCAGGTCCCATATCTCCCAGATATAGAGTGTAATAATCGAAGGGTGAAAGGAGATAGTCTGTGTATATACATAATAATATATAATAACTAGTGACCGACCTGTTTGAATGGTTCTACAGCCGGCTTCATAAGGTTTGTGTGGAAGGCGCCCGACACTGGTAACCTTTTTAATCGACGCAGCTTGAAGTCAGACTTATTTTGCTCGATAAATGCTAAGGCCTGAAAAGAAAGTTATACGTCACACCCAGACACACACACAGAGAGAGAGAGAGCGAGAGCGAGAGAGAGAGAACGAGAGCGAGAGCGAGAGAGAGAGAGAGCCTTTTCAATTAACCTATTGAAGTAAGATTAATTTTGTTCTATAAAGCTACGGCCTGAAGTAAAGGAGAAGACCAATTGACGATACAATTTTTTGCTGTATACATAGCGATTTTGATCAGTTCTTTTGCATTTATCTTGTATCGTCCCAGTTTTAGTTTGTTTATTTTGCAAGTTTTACATTATAATACATTGGAATTTTGGAAGAAAACTATAGGCTATACTCTGTCTGTATAGTTCGGCTTTTATCATCACCAAATGCTGGGACCTAAAGACCCACTGATACTTAATTTCATCCCTTAGGCGCCTTCATAAATCGATTATAGTCCGTTCATTCTAGGTTGGGCAGAAATCGTAACCTCTAACCTCTGTAACTCAAAAAGGGCTAGAGCAAATGAGCTGTCAATTTCCACACCTATTTCCTAGCCAAGTCTTCCTATTTGGTAGAAAAATTAGCTCGATTACTCCTAAGTCCTTTTTTATTTACAGACGTTAGAGGTTACGAGTTCTGCCCAACCTAGAATGAACAGAGTACAGTATAGGCACATTATGATGAGTAAATACGTCATCTTGTATTCAACAATTACCTCTATATAAATAGGTGAATAATTTAGAAGTGGCAATTAAAAGATGCGAAGCCACGGATAATGTCATAACTGAGCATTTATATAAATGGGTCTGATGACCAAATTAATTTACATTCGGCTAGGCTATGGATATGTTCTCCTCTCGTATGGTAAACCGTCTTTTAACCCAAAAATGTCTTCAACAGTAATTTAAATACCCCATGAATTTCAGCTAAAAGAAAGTTCACTGTATTCAAAATTTAGATCACAAGCTTCCAGACTACTGCTGATGATTTAAGTTTAGGGATAACATTTTTGTATTGCATCATAAGCTACCAGACTAGTCTCATATTTTCTAAGCTAGCAAGAAATTGTATTGTTATTCAAAAGTTTTTATACTCGAAAATCCTTTGATTACGAAAAATATGATGCAGAGACGTAGCACTTTCATATTTTTCCATTTAAATTAGCTACTATGGGAGTATAATATCCACCAAGTTAAAAATAATCAAGTACAGTATAATGTTAGTAAAAGTTGAGGGACAAAGCACTCCTATGATACCAGCATAACTCGTACCTCATTGTTGCCTGCAATAACTTTACAATGAGGATAGAGATAGCTAGCCACTCGACAGTCAACGTCCGTGAGGCCCTTGCGCTGACAGAACTCCTTGGCCACAGAACAGGCAAACCCCAGGCGGGAGTCCGGACCGTACATCACCGTCATCATACCACTGGGGGTCAGTTCAGAGGCTAGGAGCATGGCCTCGGCACGTACTTTGACTAGATGCATCGCTGAAAAAAAGGATACTTGATGCATGATTATGTATTTATATATACTAAGGGAATAATAGACATCAGGAAAAAGCTAGGTCACATGAATTCAACCAGGGTTGTTGATTTTTTTGATTTTATTTAAAAAAATCAAAAAAATCAAAAAATCATTGATTTATTTGATTTATTTGATTTATTTGATTTATTTTATTTTTTTTAAATATCCCCCGCCCTATTGAGTAGTAATTCAAGTAGAGGAATTTATAACATACAATGTACTCTTTTAAAGTTGAAAGGTAATACTGTATACATATATTTGTAAATTTAAAAGCTATCAGTTATTTGTGTTACTACATAATGTACCAGTATCTACTATCTTACAATGAACCAATGCCTACACAAACTTATGAAAGCATGATAAATCTTCAGAATTCTTTTTATCTTGATTCACAGATAAAAAAAAAAAAAAAAAAAAAAAATCATTATTTTTTTGGTAAAAAAATCATTGATTTAATCAAGTGATTAAATCAAATTGATTTAAATCAATTGATTAAATCAAATTGATTTAATCAATATCAACTCTGAATTCAACATCCTCATTTGTAATTGTATACAGAGAAATGGTATATACTGTAGTACACTGAAAATTCTGTCCTTCCATCTACCGCAGAAATTTCTCAATGTCTATCTATCTATCTAGCAACCGGTATCTATCTATTGCCAGACAATTCAATCCCCAAGGGGGTTAACCCAGGAAATGCTAGACACCCCTAGGACTCACCTTTGCCCTGTGCTAGACCTAGGCTGATTTTTTTTTTCTATGTGAGTGAGGGAGACAAAAGGCAGAACTGCCTGTAGCAAGTGCCTCCCCAAAAGTTGAAAGAGTGACAGGGCCAAAATCAAGGGACGTTCGAGCCAAAATGCCAGGACACACGGAGTTTGAAGCAATCTAAGTCATAGGAAGAGGGAAAGACTAATTCTGGGAAAGTTCCAGCAGAGCTCAGCTGTTAAATAGAAGAAAGACAGAGTAACATTTCACTCATGGGTTGGAGAGTTGTACAGAGTAGGGGTGGGATTGTGTTGCAAGACAGGTGCTACGTGCTATACGAAGAGGTGGTATACACTGGGGGGGGAGGGGGGGGAATCAAGACATACATACATACATACTAGAGATGGAACGAATATCAATTTTCACTATTTGCGAATACGAATGCGAATGCGAATTTTTGTTGGTAAAATTTGCGAATTCGAATACGAATAGCGAATATTTCAATCTTTCTTGAAGGATGAAATTTTCATCCTTCAAGAACTGGTAATTCTTTTTATATCACCAACAAACGTTAATAAAATTACTATGAAATTAATTACCGGAAGCCAATGACGATGTGAATGTGTAAAGCTGCGTGTTTCGTTACCACCACTGATTAGCCATTGGGCTTAAAATTGGCAGAAAATGCCAAAAATGATCAGTGATATCCGAGACATGTTTACATACAGTATTCTCATCGTCCAACATATTACTGTTTCATAATCATCAGCCAACTTAAAATAGCCCTGTATAATATTTAATTATCACTAGAACAATACACTATATCAACAAGTCTGAGAATTGCCCGGCGCGACCGCAGCCGCTCCAAGGACGCGTGCCCCCAGGGCACGCTAGTCTTCTGGAGAAATAGGGCAAATTTATTAAACAATGCATGATAAACTAAAGCACAAACGTATGCTAGAATAGCATTGACAAATCTCTAGATAGTCACCAGACACTAAAAACTTGTATGTCACTAGAAAACATATGTTGAAGTATCTAGAATAATCTTTAACAATCAAAAAATCTCTACAATTCCTTAAAATAGGGAACATAACTTGAATATCGCTAGAATTCATCACATCTTGATGTCGCTAGATAGAAGTGATGGAAGTGATTCGCTGAATCTAGCTGTAGGCGCTACATTGGCAACATGTACCAAGACCATTCCTTCCATTATAATGAACACGGTCAGATTTCGAAACTATTACAATTATATTAAAGTTCAGAGATCATCAGATTGGTTTGGAAGTCGATGTACACAATTTCATTTCAATTGGTTTATTTTTTGTTTACATACTATGGTACTTAGAGGGTTTAATAAAGAAGCATTCCTTTCCCCGACATCGTACAAGCAAATGCAGGCTGTGTTTTTGTTTGTTTTTTAAGAACGTCAACAAACACTTCGTATATTTGGGTTTGGTAAACCTTTTGGGGGTCCTAGTTATATATTAGAACTGTATTTATATTTTGCACACTCTTGACTTAAAAGTTTAATATTTTACATTTTTGTATATCTTCTATTGGTTTCGTGAAAATATTTGCATGTTTGCAAATAGCTATGAATGGAAATGCGAATATGAATAAGAATACGAATGTTGAAAAACATAGCGAATATGCGCACATACGAATACGAAACGAATATTCGGTCCATCTATAATACATGCATATATATACTGTACAAATATTTGACAATTTTGTTCACATTAGGAAGAACATCTACCAATTAAAAGGCTACAGACTATGTCAATCAATCCTTTTAGCTACCATATATCCTTCCTAAGCTTCTAAAAAATTTCTAAATGTAGCTAAACTAAAAACAATTATATGTCACCGGGATTGTAAGGGTTAAGAGCTGATTTTATTATCATCAATTCCTGCTAAGGAGGGTCATGGTAGAAATAACCTAATTTAATCTAACCCAACATAAATATGACTGACCAATAAACCCACCATCCTCAAATGACAGAGCTCCACCAAAGACCAGCGCTGTTATTTCTCCGACACTATATCCAGCCACACCCACACACGACTCAAGTGCTGCCGGTCTCTCATCACGCAATCTGAAATAAAAAATATATACTGTATACTGAATAATGGCTCGTATACCTAGACAATCCCCATCATTGTCGGTGGTAATTACTGTATGTTTCCACATAGCGATTTTGATAATTTAATTTGACTTTATATTGTCCTTGTCCCAATTTTGGTTTGTTTAGTTTGCAAGTTTTACATTTTAATTCCTAGCCAGTCAATATAACATACTGGTACTGTAGTAAGGTGAGGGCTGGTCCTATCGAGAGTGAGGTTTGACATCCTCTACCCAATCTTAGCTGTTTCTGTCGATCTCTTTTCCTGTACAGTACTACTTTTTCTTGTAGGTGCAGGCGAGATCGATTGGGTGGCACTGCAAGGGGGGCTGCATATGGTGGGGGCATTGGCACGTGGGTGCAAGCCCATGGGCTGATGATCCCCTCCCCCACTTCCCTCTCAGAGACAGATCTCTTCTCACCCTGGCCCCTTCGGGGACCCGAGCATCTGGAGCGGCTTCGGTCAACCGGACTCGGGACTGTTCGGCCAGGCAGTCTGGGGAACTACAGTACAACAAAAACAAGAACATAATACCGTAGTACCGTAGTTGTAATTGCAATCAGAAAACAAAAACAAGAACATAATACCATAGTAGTTGTAATTGCAATCAGAAGTATTGGGACAGTATTTCTCAATGCAATTAAAATAACTAGTGTATCATTTATTAATTAAAATGTAAAACTTGCAAACTAAACAAACCAAAATTGGGACAAGGACAATATAAAGTCAAATTAAATTATCAAAATCGCTATGTGGAAACAACGTTTACTAAAATGAAAATTATTAAATAAAAGAACACAATCCACCACATAGGGTGTACATTACTACATGAGCAAGTTAATCTGTTTCCCAAGCAAACTAATCGCACATATAACAACGCACTATCGTCACGCATATGAACTGTCTAGAGATTGGCAAAACTATATGTTCAGGCTCTCGGTGGTGCGGAAATAGTATAGTTTCTACCACAAGATGTACATACTTAATTTGAAGATTGATAAAGGGGCATTTTTGCTTACCCTGAAAAGAATATGAGGCAGTATTATTTTTTTAGTAAAGTGAACAACTAAAAATATTATTCTTGATAAAAGCAAAAACAATCCACACCAACTCCAGCATAATTCTAGGGATGTACCGATACCAAAATTTTGACCGATACCGATACCACAAAATTATACCGATACCGATACCGATACCTGTGCACCAGGCTTTAAGGCTTATAAGTACCAAAGAATGGACTGCACTACAGTACTAGGCTACACATTATGTACGGTACTTAATGTAATTGTTATCAGATATGTACCAAGATTCCAACAAATATATTTCATAAATATTTCATAATTATAAAACAACCAATCATTGCTGAACCAAGCAACCTTCACTCCTTCAGAGTGATATGTGACATAGCAAATTACTTCTAGGTATCGGTAGAAAATCAGCCGATACCGATACTCTAAAAAAGGGCCGATACCACCGATACATCGGTACATCCCTACATAATTCTCTCAACTTAACATAAGAACATTAGAAAATGGGAGTCTGCAGCAAGCTGATTGGCCCACACAAGGCAGATCCCTCTCACACCCAACCCTAATATAAGGCCCAACTCACTAACACCATAAGGACCGACCTCACCAAAACGGTCAAAGGTCATCATAAGCCGATCAGTCTACAGCCGGCTGATCCCCCTCACACCCAACCCAATTTTTTTTGTTTTTTATTACTTACTTCTCTACAGCTGCCAGAGACGCTACAACAATGGCCGGCTGTTGGTATTTGGTCTGGAACAGTTTATTTTTGGGGCCGTTGAGGCAGAGGTCCAAAAGGTCGTATCCCAGGATACTTGAGGCTGCCTCGTACATTTCCTTCACATTTGGGAATTTCAATAGCTCTTTACCCATGCCTGCAAATTAGAAAGTTCAGAACTTTATATACCGTACTGTACTGTACTGTAATGTAGTTTTGTACAGCTGGCCAAAATAAGACTGAAGGCCATTCTTTTAACAATTTAATTTTATATTTTTGTTTACTTTAGTAATACCTTCACATTACTTCACCATGTACCAAATACATCAGGGTTAAGTTAAATATAGGCAATATCAAAGCAGATTCAATTCCCGCAGTCAAGTTTCTCTCTCACAAACAGAAGAGAGGCGAAAGGGTTTGCCATCAAGCTCCTAAAGCTTGAAATATCTCACACGACTTTGTTTACTATTTTAGATCAAAATTTAAGGCAAACCAAGACAACTGTGCAGTATGAATCTTGCTTTAATATGCTTAACACAGTGATAAAATAGAATGTGATTTTGTATGAGCTATGCCCTTTAACTACAGACACACAGATAAAGACATATAATTGCAACTTTCCAGCACCCTACACACACAGATGCAAGTGAATGCTCTAGTCGACTCACCTACAAACTGGGTGCCCTGGCCGGGAAAAAATATGATGGAGGTTGTTCTTGGGTCAATATTGGGACGCTTAGAGAATTTGGCTTGACTTTGTCTGTAAAATAAAATAAATCAACAGTAAGATCAGGTAGGAAAATTTCAGGGTGTCAAACTGGAGCAATAGTGTTTGAAGACTTGAACGAATATGAGAAGGAATACAAGACAACTAACATAGAATAGCATTGTTTTGGTCATTTTATCACTTACAAGCACATAATTTGAACTATAAACCATAATTTTATCTTTACATATACAGTACAGTACAATAATACAAACTAAAAACAATGCATGTATGACTGACATGCACGCAAGTATCTAAATTTTTTATAAACATTTATTATACTGTATATCATTTGTGTGCATTACGTGAATTTTTGAAGATCCTTTGCCACCATATGTTCCTTGCCTGGTTAACTTCAGAGGTAGTCTCTTGCCTTGGAAATTGACCATGCAAGGATTAATATTATGGCTGGGATTGTATCAAAGCTGTAAAAGAGTCAATGATTATTCTTATTAAACAATCTATATCATATGTAGATCAGATTATACAACCTAACAAATAGGGGAGTGCAGAAGTGAACCAAAAAGACCGCCCTTGGATTATACAGTTAAGACAGATGGTTTTGTTGACATTTGATGAAACACTTACTTTAAATCACTATTCTTGGGATAGGGCCCCTCCATCCACAGGTCCTCGAGTGACGCTGGCTGTTCACTATAACTGGCGGCATTGTCCAACAATTCCTTGGCCGACTCCTTCCCATACTCACTCTCTGAAGTTTCGATGGATTCACTACTTTCCTTTTTATCTGAAAACAAATACGGTAATGATAAATATAATTACGTATGGGAGCGAAGCATGGATATTTTTGGAGAGACAAATTAAGAGTGAGAGGAGTAGGGCTATAATTTCATGTGGTGTCACATGGAGAGATAGTCTGACAAAGAAAGAAGTACAGGAGTTATGTGGATGTAGACTACTGGAGAGTGTGAAGACTGAAGAGGAACACCTTGATATGGTTCAGTCATATCGAGCATATGATTTAGCCTAAAGAGTGTATGAGAGTGAGGAGGAAGGGTAGAAAGGGAGAGACAGACCAAGAATGAGATGAAAGGATGGAGTTAATGTAAAAGTGGTATGGTATTAGGTGGGATAAGGGATGCTGACTAATGGATGACAAAGGAGCGTGAAGGCGATGTATTCGTGGCCATCCCCTCAGGGATTAGTGTGTATTGCAATCAAATCTGTAAATAGAACAAAAACAGGCTATTTCTTTTAAATCATCAACATTAAAGCAAAGAACAAAACAAAAAATAAATAATGCTCCGAACTGTAATTGGCCGATTAGTTTATTTACCTGATTTTGAATATGTAACTGAAGAGATCCTAGTCATCCAACTTCTGGAGGTTGACAACTTGTGTCTGAGACTGGTTGGTGATGTGAGCTGATCATGTTGGCAAGATAGCAATGATCTTCTTGTGTGCCAAAAACATTTACGTAGCATGGCTCACTCTGAAAAAGGCATTAATTTTGTAATATTAGTTGGACTGACTGTTCAAAATAGAACATGGTCATGAACTATGGTAGTAATAATAACAAAAATAATAGGCCTAATAATAATTCTTTATTCCAGACTCACACAGTACAGAGGGGACCATACTGGGGTCCATATACAACTTACAATAAAATACAAATACAGTATACTGTACATACTGTAACATAGGCAGCAGGCCTACATACAAAAACTAAAATACTAGGCTATCCTGTTTGTCAGTATGTAGTTCACAGTACTGTTCCAACCATGAACCAAAAACAGTGGCCATCAAACTAGCCTACTGTGTATTTTAACCCGGGAACTGCGGGAAGACTCTTAAGAGTTCCCCCGGCGGACTGCGGGAAGACTCTTAAGAGTCAGAGAAAAAAAAAATCAACTTTAAACATCGGAAAAAAAACAAAAAAACAAATGTTTTATATATATATATTTTGTTTGCCCCTGGGCCATGCAAAATATCACTCCTCTACCTCCCCTCCTTCCCCACTTTCCTCCCCTCCTTCAGTTATCACCTATTTTCCCTGTTATTCCCTTATTCTGAGGTATATTTTCGTGCTAACATTAGCGAGTTGCAAGCAGGGCATTGTCATCACTGTTAGCAAGCGAGTGCAAGAGAGAGAGAGAGAGAGTATCGATCGACTGTGTCTCAGTGGCCTTGGGGGAAATTGGCGGGAAAGCAGGTTGCCTCACCCATACATTATATAACTCGCGGCCTGTATCTCCGAATTTTGACCATCCAAATGCTGTTTTCACTCGTTTTATTGTTGTTTCAGGTTAATACCTTTATAATCAACCCATAATAGGCGCGTATGGATAAGTATTAATGCTATTTATGGTAAAATGAATATTTTAGTGATGGAAACAGCTCAAATACATGCGCACAGGGCCCGCATGGGGGTAATTAGACACCTCTGCCTGTGGCACTGGCAGAGGTGTCTAATTACCCCCATGCGCACTTAAGAGGTTAATGACCAAATGTCTTAAATTCTTAAGTGTACAGTCTAGTACTAGTACAGTAGTACCATGCCTCACATTAGGCTAATATCCTAATAACTACCGGTACAGGAAATTGCTACAAAACAATATAGAAATGCCGGTACTGCACTAGCCTACTCACGATAGGCCTAGGCAGGCTAGGCTAGGCCTATATGGTAAAAAAAAAAAAAAAAAAAAGGCAATGTAAGCCTATCCTAGGGGTAGGATATTTGGGTACGATTTTAGTTACTAGACACCTATTTGACAGGTACCACAGAGGATTTAATACATATTTGTTTTCGGTTTCCACGCATCCAACACCAAGCTAGGCTAGGCCTACACCTTTTTCTGGTCCGGTAATAGTATTGAAAACGATATAATAGGCCTAACTTTTGGTATTTTTGTTTAAAAGACTCGCAGCCTTATTTGCGAGTTTTTTTTCCATTTTTTTTTGGAAATGGTAGTTTTGATGCTATTAGTTATAATTCCACTGTGGGATAATAGTTTTGATAGTTAACTATAGTTTTGATGTAAATACTACCGCAACTACGAATCTTGTTTCCGAGACCTAGTATATTAACCTAACCTAACCTAGACCCAGTACGTGGGATACAACACTAGCCCTTGCATGCCAGCTACTGTGGGTTCATATATTAGACATACAGTAACATCTTTGTAGAACATAACACTTTACCGTAGCGAGTGTTACGGAGTGTACTCCATTCCGAACACTTTTTGTATTTACCTAATTGTATTTACCTAATTGTAGTTTACAGGAGTTGAGCTAAGCTCGTGTTGTCCCGTCTCTCAGTCTACTTTTTATCCAATTTTTTCTTGAAAATATGGATGTTCCTTGCCCCCACCACCTCCTCCTCCAACCCATTCCATTTGTCAATACATCTATAGGGGAAGCTAAACTTCCTGATATCGTTCTTGCAGGTAGGTCTTTTTACTTTGTAGCTGTGGCCTCTAGTTATTCCTGTATCCATAATTAATATATCCTCCCTATCCAGCCTCTCCAGCCCCCGGGTACATTTGTACATCATTATCATGTCTCCCCTCTCTCTCCTCTCTTTTAGACTCGGTAGATTTAATTTGTCTAGCCTCCCTTCATATGGCAGTTCTCTGAGACTTGGAACCAATCTAGTGACTGCTCTCTGGATTCTTTCTAACTTGTGAATATGCTTCTTTAGATGCGGGGACCACACCACTGCTGCATACTCCAATCTTGGTCTAATCATACTCTTCATAATTTTCGCTACCATGGTCTCATCCAAATAGTTCAGAGCAACTTTCATATTCCCGGCCATTGCATACATTCCGCTAAAGAGCTTGTTAATATGTTTCTCCGGCGACAAAGTATCTTGTATAATCAACCCTAAATCTTTTTCTTTTTCGGCCTTGCTAATTTTATTATCTCCCATCCTGTACTCCCAATTTGGTCTATTCACACTTCTTCCCATATTTAACACATGACATTTACTTATATTAAATTTCATTTTCCACTTGGTGCTCCATTCGTATATTTTATCTAAATCCCCTTGCAGCTCCTCACAACTACTTTTATTGTTATTTGCCTCATAATTTTTACGTCATCTGCAAACATTGACATGTAAGAGTTTATGCCTATCGGCAGGTCATTCACGTACATAAGGAACATGAGAGGTGCCAACACAGATCCCTGCGGCACACCACTCTCAACTTTCCGCCACGATGAGTAAGTTCCTCTAATGTTGGTCCTCATTTCCCTATCTGTTAAATAGCTCTCCATCCATTTCAGCAAACTCCCCCTGACACATCCTAGCGTCTCAAGCTTAGATAACAATCTCTTATGTGGTACCTTATCGAATGCTTTGGAAAGGTCTAAGTAGACGCAGTCCACCCATCCGCCTCTTTCTTGGAGTACATCTATCACCCTACTGTAATAACATAGCAAACTGGTAACACAAGATGTCCCTTCTCTGAATCCAAATTGCTTTGGGGTTATTATTTTCTTTCTCTCCAACATTTTCATCCATCTCTTCCTAATTAGCTTTTCACAAATCTTGCATACAATACTAGTAAGTGAAACTGGTCTATAGTTTAGAGGGTCCTCAGGGTTTCCATTCTTGTATATCGGAATGATATTAGCTCTTTTCCATTCAACAGGAACCTGTCCTTTATCTAAGGAAGCTTGAATTATGTCCCTCACTGGCTCCACTAATTGCTCTGCACACTCCTTTAAAACCCAGGCAGACACTTCATCCGGTCCCATAGCTTTCCTTACTTCAAGTCCTCTCATCGCAGATAACAGCTCATCTCTAGTTATTTCAATCTTACTAAGACCACTCTCCAGTACTCCCGCCTGTGGTTCGTCAAAACCTTCCTCTCTAGTAAAAACTGACCCCAATTTGTTATTCATTACCTCACACATGTCCGATACATTTTCATACGTCCTAGCATCAACTCTTAATTTAGTAATTTGTTTCTTTACCTTCAACTTACTGTTTATATATTTATAAAATAATCTAGGGTCACTTTCACATTTATTTACTATGTTCTTCTCATAGTTCATTTTAACTTGCCTAATTATGTTAACATATCTATTCCTCTCCTGTTTATATTTATTCCGATTACTCTCAGTGTTCCTTCTTCTTAATCTAGCCCAATGTAAACATTGAACACGTCCGTAGCAGAGCTCTCAAGATTGCGGGGCTGAAGAAGAGTTTGTTTACGCGCGGGACTATTGTTATCGACAAAATTGAGTGTTATAAAACTTATCAAAACTATTCTCCCACAACGGAATCTATGTGAGTATATTATAAGGATTCCATAGAGCTTCACTGGTTCAATGTTATTTTAATACCACAAATTTTGTTGATATATTTGAAGATAAATATTGAATCTATATGCTCTAAAGATCATAATAAAATTTGTTTTAACCCTCGGCAAAACCTAATAAAAAAGTATGGTACTAAAATTTCTTTTTCGTAACAAGGTTGTCAATACGGTACTTTCAGTCATCGATAGCTCTAAAGATCATATGAAAATGTGTTAAACCCTTGTAAAAGCCTAATATAAAAAGTATGATACTAAAATTTAATTTTCGTAACAAGGTTGTCAATACGGTACTTTCCCGTTATCAATGTACAATCAAGCTGAAGATTGCAGAGTAAACACCATAGACTTCATCGATTTTGTTTTCAACTTCGTATAATCGACAGCCAATTTTTTTGTTTTTATTAAGGGATTAGTACTCAATCAGCGGGGGTGTGGGGGCAGCAGCCCCCACCCATAATACTAGGTTAGGTTAGGTAAGGTTGTTAGGTTAGGCTAATGTCTTTTCAAATCACTATGGGGAGCGAGCGTGTCTCAACATCGATCGATAGGCCTAATGGGGAAAATAGGTTTTCCCGAGATTTCTAATTAATTACAAACACTATATATTGATGCAAATGACCAATTTTGTTTATAAAAAACACTCGGAAAATTTGTGGTATTAAAATAACATTTTTCCGCTTCACTTTCCCTAATAAATTATGTATAATAAGGCTGCGAGTCTATTCCCTATAATTATCTAACTTTTTAAATGTGGTTTTCGACGAGAATAAATCGGCGGCGGGGGGAGTCCGTCATCGCGGTTTGTTTACCCAGGACGCTCGAGGTTACTACGGCCAGCTGTTTTACTTGCCCCCCTGCTGGCCACATATATGACGATTATTATAATTTACGGGGGGGTAGAGCCCCCCCTCAACCCTGTCCTGTATCCCACGGCCTATAACGGAAGTCTTTATCAAAAAATGGACCCAACAACTGGTTATATAAGCTTAGCCATTTGAAGTCGACCGCCAAGGCGGGACCGGGAAGTCACTCAGAGCGTAAAGTAAACAAAGCGACGCTACTTCCACGAACGCAACATAGCCTAGTTAGGTTAGTTATAATAATAATAATAATAATAGTTCTTAAAGCTAGCGCATGCTAAGCTAGCTAAGGATAGCTCAGTAAGGCCAATTAGGCGTATTTCCATTGGGGTCCTGTACTACTACACCATCCCCTTGCTCATGAGGGATGGTAACGACTCAGTGCTTGTGAAAAATCTTTAATGCGCCGAGCGTGGGCGCGAACCCGGGCCTTCTGGGTGGAAGTCCGAGACACTAGTCACTACACCAAGCGAGCCGGTTGGTGTAGTTGTCTTTATATTTTGTCTCATATTATCATTAGGCTATTAGTGTCCCCATTGCTTTTTTAGTGTTTCGTACACCAGAAAAGGGTGTAGCCTAGCTTGGTGTTGGATGCGTGGAAACCGAAAAAAAATATGTAGCCTATTAGGCTAAATCGTTGGCGGTACCTGTCAAATTATACTCAAATAGCCATAGGTGTCCAGTAACTAAAATCGTACCGATATTTGGACTGTCAAAATTGAAGTAAGAGTTGTGTTAGTGGGCGTACCGTAACCGTACACATTGTTTACAGTCACACACATTTGGGTCTAATTTGACTGCTATTTTCCACTGCTGGTAATAGGCTATAGGCTAGGGCCTAGCCTATAGGCCTATGATGATGACAATAAGTCATAGGGGGGGGGGGGGGGGGAAGGGATCTTTCCCCCCCCCCCCCCCCCCCCCCATGACTTTCTGAAGAGTGTGTAGACTGTAGAGAGAGGAGGAAAGCCTTTCGGAAGGGTTTTAGAGAGAGAGGAAGCTGTTGGAGTGACATTGTTATGCAGGTTATTATTATAGGCTAGTCTATATACGTCGTCAAGGTCACAAAGTGTCCCCTGACCACCCACTAAATGTCCGCCTTGGCTGGGATCGAACCCAGGTTAAGCAGATTCACACGTGAGCGTGCTCACCAGTTCTTCTCTTTCTTCTTCTTATTGTTTAAATGTGCAGTTTGCTTGGAGGGTTGTGGTGTCTCCAGATTACTGCACAGGCGTTTTAGGAGGGGTGAAAAGAACAATTGTTAGTATAATAGGGGTTAGGAGATAGTAAAGGTGGATTTTATACTACTGTACTGTATATGGGGGGTAAGTTTGTCGTTGTCTTTTGAGGTCAGGGTGATTTAAGTCTAGGTGAGGGTCACAGGGTGAGGTCAGAGATGATGATGATCAGTTGTAGTACAGTACAGTACTGCTCTATGTGTACTGTGTGATCAAGTCAAGGTGAGGGTGAGGTCAGAGATGATGATGATGATGATCAGTGGTGGTATAGTACAGATTCAGTTGGATGGTAATTTTATATGCTTGTGATTTTGTTTGTTGTTCTGATGTAGGTTCCTAGGGCTGATGCGATGACATGTTTACTGTGCTGTGGTAGGTCTCCTCCACCTAGGATATGCTTGATGTTGAATGTTCCTCCTTGTTGGGTTACTACACTTCTGAGGTGGGTGCGGGCACCGTAATGTCTGTGGCAGTGGAGTAGATAATGCTCCACTGTCTCAGGTGTGAGGCAGTACGGGCAATTTTCATTTGCTTGCAGTCCCATCCTGTACAGTAACTTCAGTTGGAGACTGGATTGCAGTTGTAAAGGCTTCAGTTCAGTTCAGTTGGAATTCGGGAAGTTTAGCCTTAACGTCGGCGAGAAGGCGGAGAGAGGGAACGAGAAGAAAGACAAGCGGTACAGGTATACGAGGAGAAAAGGAAGAAGGTAAAAATACTAATACAAGAGGCAATGATAAAACACGAGAAAGAAGAAGTAGAAAAGATCAGAAGCAAGGGGAAAGAGGGCCAAAAGGAGTGGTATAGGATGTTAAGAGGTGAGACCGGTAGAGAGGAAGAAAGCGTGGAACTAATAGTGGGAGATAGAATAATAAAGACAGAAGAAATAAAGATTGAAATAAAGCGATACTGGGAGGAAATAGGGGGAGTAAATGAACAAGGGGAGGAGAGGGAATGGAACTTGGAAATGAGAGAGAGAAGGCTACCAGAACAGGATAAGATGGAAATGGAAAGGGAGCTCACAATAGAAGAAGTAAGGAGAGGGATAAAAGCACTAAAAAAGGGAAAGGCGACCGGCCCGGATGGGATACCTAATGAAATGTACATAGAGGAGGGGGGGGAAGAAATGGCAAGAAGACTGAAGAAAATGTTTAATGAGGTAATGGGAAATGAGAGAGTACCAGAAAGATGGAATGAAGCGAGAGTAACACTATTGCACAAGGGAGGGTACAAGAGTAAGAAGGAAATGAAAAGCTACAGGCCAGTGACAGTGACAAACACAATAGGGAAACTCTTCTGCGGGATATTGAAGGAAAGGATGAATAGAGCCATAGAGGGAAACGGGCTAATAAGTGATGAGCAGAATGGGTTCAGAAGAGATAGGAGGGGGACAGATAATATCTATATACTGAGCGAAGTGATGGGGAAAATGAAAAGAGAGAAAAAAAATGGGTTACTGTGCATTCCTGGATATAGAAAAAGCCTATGATAGAGTAAACAGGGAACTGCTATGGAAAATAATGGCAAGGAGTGGAATACCAGAAAAGTATATAAACATCATAACATCGATGTACCAAGGAACAAAAGCGAAGTACGCGCTAGGAAATATAGAAACGGGATGGGTAGAAAGCAAGAGGGGGGTAAGGCAGGGGTGCGTATTATCGCCGTTATTATTTGCGTTATATATGGAAGAAATGACACAGAGGATGAAAAGAGTTGGGGAGGGGATTCAGATAAACAAAGAAAGACTGGGGGTACTGCTGTTTGCTGACGACGTAGTTCTGATGGCAGAAACGGGAGGAGGGTTGCAGAGACTACTAGAGGAAGCAACGAGATTCGGGGAGGAACTTGAAGTAAGATTTAGTAAAGAAAAGAGCCAGGTGATGAAAATGAATGGAGAGCTTCAAGAAGAAGAGGAATGGACACTGGAAGGAAACAGAATGAAGAAGACAAGGGAGTATAAATATCTGGGGGTAACGATCACGGAGAAAGGGTTTGAGAAGGCGAAAAGTGAAAAGGTGGGACAAATGCAACAATGGAATGGAAGACTATGGAGCGCGACAAGGCTAAGAGCGAATATAGTGCGAGGGCTGTGGAAAGGATTGGGAGTACCTGCAATAATGTACGGCTTAGAGGCGGTAGAAACAACAGAGGCGGAAACGAAGAAATTAGAAACGATACAGAATAAAATCGGGAGGACAGGATTGGGGGCAAATAAATACGTAGCTCAAGAAGCAATCCGAGGGGAGATGGGGTGGAGTACGTTTGAGGAAAGGATTGGGAAAGCGAAAGGGAAGTACAAAGTGAGACTAGAGGGGATGGAGGAAGATAGGTGGCCGGGGAAGGTATACAGATGGGCGAGTGAGCAAAGTAAATGGAACAGAGAGTGCAAAAAAAGATTGGGGAGGATAAATATAAAACAGGAACGGGTGGGGGGGGGATTTAGAAAAAGAAATGAGAGAGGGGAGTGGGTCATACTAGAGAATGGGAGGGGATGTGTCAGAGAGATAGAGAAGGGGATAAGGGGATAAAGGAGGAGGGGAGAAGAAGATGGAGGGAGGGGGTAGAAAATAAAGCCACGCTGGCATATTATAGAGAGAAGGAAAAACCAGCTAGAGAACTGTACTATGATGGGGGATGGGGATCGAAACTCCTATTTAAAGCAAGAACAGGATCGCTAGAAACAAATGAGAGAACAAGGAGATGGAATGGAGTGGGACCGCACTGCAGTCAATGTGAAATGGGAGGGGATCCAATAGTGGAGGATGTAGAACACATAGTAACCGAGTGTACAAGATATAATGAGGAGAGAGAGGAGTTGGAGAGGTACATGAGGAATAGAGTTGGGGAGAGGGGGTGGGAGGAGATTAAGCAGAGGGAAGATAGAGGGGTGGGGGCGCTATTGGGGTTAACACAGGAGATGGAGACACAAGACATGGAGATGATGAAGAGGATATTGGAGAAAATGTGGAGGAAGAGAAATGAGTGAGGGGGGGGGGGGGGGGGAGGAGCGGAGGTGAGGGGGAGGGGGGAGGAAGTGAGGGGGGGTTATACAAACAAAACAAAAACTGTCTCTTAAACTATCCTTCTACTCTAAACTTTCCCTCCTACTAACGTTTCTGAGCCAGTACCGATACAAAGGTCAGCCCTGCGGATCTGCACGGTCTGCGGGCGGGTTCAAAAGAAGAAGAAGAAGAAGACTTCCCTAAGAGGTTTTGTTATTTTTCTTTTTGTGACTTATCCCTCAATACCTTTCAGGTCAGTTCAGTTGGATGGCGAAAGTATTGCCTTTATAATAGCACTCCCTGATGTGTTCTTTTAGCGGTCTGGGTCTATTCTATTTTTTATGGTACTTAATTTTTAATCTTCTCCCTTATTTGCCAAAATGTATATAATGTTAATTTGGTTTTGAGATGCCAGAGGAGAAGAAATTGGAGAAAGAAAACACCAAACAATTGCCACCAACAACCAACCTGCAAGACCAACCAATCATGATTGCAACCATAAATAAAGACATGCAACATCAACAGGACAAAAGACGAAGAAAAACAGAATGGAGAAGGCACCATAGAAAACCCGTCCGACAGGGCAAGCTATTCCAACCTTACGGAAGATGCGCATCCAAACCAGAATATTCCCGATGCCTTCCTGCAAAAAGAAAACTCAGCACCTTTCAACATATACCACAACCACCAAACCCCACATAACAAACCCCATTCACATCATATACCCCCCACACCACAGGTAGAAATAGGCTACCCAGAACACAACCCCAAACCGAGGGGCCAGACATGAAACACAGAGGAAGGTGCAACTACCACTAAATAGTTTTTTTGTGGGCAACATCAGAGGACTCTACCCACGAAACAATTAATGTAAAGTCCCCATGTTGGAAGAAATTGCAGAGGAAGATAACTCAATTTTTCTAGCCCTCACAGAAACACACTTGAACGAAAACATTTTGGATGCAGAGATCAATATCCATAATTTCACACTATTCAGAGCCGACAGAGTGGACAGAAGCCACGGAGGAGTAGCACTCTACCTAAGGGATCGAGGATATGGCTGCAAATACCGAAACTTTAGTTGCATTCTCAAACGGCACAACAGAGCTACTAGCAGTACACATAAGACAAACCGACATGCTCATCATAATTTTGTATCGACCTCCAAACACCACAGGGGAAAATTTCAAGGAGGTCACAGAGAAGATACAATCACTCATACAAAATCTGCCAACTCCCGCTACAGATGTCATAATCACAGGAGATTTCAACCTGCCCATCATCAATTGGGCAACCATGAAAATAGACGGAGGATCCAGGGATGAAAAACAGCAAATGACTATCATGGACACTGCATACATGAAGCAATACATCGAGAAACCTACAAGAGGCAACAACACACTGGACTTACTATTTGGCAACAACTTCGACCTGGTACACTCATACGAAACTGTAAAAACTATAATGTCCGACCACAGCCTCATCAAAGTTAGAACCCCCACACCAACCACACCACCCAGAAGATGTCAACAGGAATCAAGCCAAATCCCCTGCACCTCTCTGAAAGATCTCAACTTCTACAGCAAAGAAATAGACTGGGACAGACTGAGAGCAGAACTGGCAGTAACTGACTGGAGGGCACTATTCGAAGATAAAAACGTCGACGAAACTCTCAGTATCCTCCAGAAACAATGTTTGGAGACCTGTAAAAACACCATACCACCCAAATCAAGCAGGAAGCAGATAAAACAGATTCCCAGAGATAGAAAAATACTAATGAAGAAAAGGACGTACTTGAGAGCCAAGCAAAGGAAGACCAGCCATGTGCACACTATCACCAAACTACAAGAAGAGCTCGATGATGTTGAACGAAAACTCATCCAGTCACACCAAGAGCAAAGAACACGTGAAGAACTCCAAGCAGTTGCAAACATACGAGTAAATAGCAAATTCTTCTATCTATCTATCTATCTATTGCCTGACGCCGTGATCCCCGAAGGGGTGGCCACGAACGAACCGCCCCCATGCACCTCTGTCCCCAGTCAGTCGACGCCCCTCCCCCCAACCAGCACCGCCTTCGTTCATGTAGTTCCTCACTCCATCCTTCCACCTCATATTCGGTCTACCTCTCCCCCTCTGTCCCTCCACCTCGCTCTCGTACACCCTCTTAGTCATTCTCTCGCTTTCCATACGTTCCATATGGCCGAACCATCTCAAGTTGTTCCTTTTCACACTTTCCAGCACATCTACCTCCACACCACACCTTCTTACTTCCTCATTAGTCTGTCTATCCCTCCATGTAACTCCGCACGCACTCCTTAAGTAACTCATTTCCACTGCTCTCACTCTTGGTCTGAGTCTCTCAACCAACGTCCATGCTTCGCTTCCGTAAGTCAGTGTCGGGATTACCACACTGTCATGCAAGGACTTCTTCACTTCCATACTGACCACCCTATTTCTTGTTACTGCTTTTAGCGTTCCTACAACCCTCTTCCCCTGTTGTACCCTCTCCCGCACCTCTTCATCCATAGTCCCATTTTACTCAACACACTGCCCAGATACTTAAAAGAGTTGACGATCTCCATAGCCTGACCGTTCAGCTTCACCTCACACTCTGTGACTTCACCCCTTTCGACGACCATAACCTTGCTCTTCCCCGTATTTACCTTCAAATTCCGTTTTTCGCACACTGTTCCAAACTCATTTACCAGACCCTGCAACTCCCATTCATTATCACTCATCAGAACTGTATCATCCGCAAACAGCAGTATAGGTAGCTTCCACTCAATTCCCTCCCTTTTCAGCGATACACCAACATCCACTGCTCTTGATAGTATTTCTTTCATGACTCCATCCATATATACAGTAAACAACCACGGGGACATCACACACCCCTGTTTCAAACCAACATTCAGGTCAAAGAACTCGCTCTGCTCACTCTCCACACGTACTGCCGCCTTTGCACCCTCATACATGCTCTTCACTGCTTTCAGCAACTTGCCCTCTACTCCGTATATTCTAAGTACTTTCCACAAACCTTCTCTATCCACTCTGTCATAGGCCTTCTCCAAGTCCATAAAGGCAACATACACCTTTTGTTTCTTCTCCAGATACTTCTCCACAACACAATTCAGGGTAAAAATCTGATCTACACATCCTCTTCCCTTCCTAAAACCTCCCTGCTCGTCGCCTATCCATTTCTCCGTTCTCACTCTCACTCTCTCAATCACTACCCTACTGTATACCTTCCCTACTACGCTTAGAAGACATATTCCTCGGTGGTTACCACACACTCCTCTTTCCCCTTTGCCCTTATATAGGGGGACTATTATGCCAGTCTTCCAGTCATCGGGTGCACTCCCCTTCTCCCATGCTAGTTTGCACATTTTCCATACCCATTCTATCACTATCTCACCACCATACCTCAACATTTCCCCACACACTCCATCTGTTCCTGGTGCTTTCCCCAACTTCACTCTTTTCATGGCTTCCCACACTTCTGACCTGATCCCCACCTCCTCCTCCACTACTTCTCTTCTTCTCCCTCCCATACCATATCCAGCTATGTTTGCTGGCTCTTCATTCCTTTCATTTAGCAACTCACTGAAGTACTCCCTCCATCTTTCGACTCTCTCTTGCTTCTCGGCTAGCATTCTCCCATTCTTATCTTTCACACCCTTACTGTTTCCCTTGCTACCTTCCCTAACTTTCTTGACTTCTTTCCAGAACAGTTTCTTACTCTCCCTCCATTTTACACTCAGATTCCTTCCAAATTCCTCATCTACTCTTCTCTTACTTTCCTTCACTACTCTCTTCACCACCCTCTTACTCTCCACGTACCTCGCTCGTTTCTGTCGCTCGGAATCTTCATTCCCTCTACTACCCAACCACTCTCTATATGCTTTCTTCTTTTCTTCCACAGCTATTCTTACCTCTTCTGTCCACCATGCTGTACCTTTCACTCCCCTCCCTCTTCTCCTCACTCCACACACCTCCTCACATGCTGCACAGATCTCATCCTTAAACACCTTGCTCATCTCCTCCACTTCCTCCATAACTTCCAGGTCGAACCCACCTAGTCGTCTTTCCACTGCTCTCCTGTACTCCTCCCTGACTTCCTCCTCCTGCAACCTCTCCACCCTCCTCACCATTCCACCCTCCTCTCGCCTCCCTCCCGCTCTCCTCACCCACTTCTTTTGTATCCTAACCTTAGCTACCACTACATAATGATCAGACAGACCCCCTCCAATACCCCTATACACCCTAGCATCCATCACAGATTTCTTCATTCGTTCATCCACACATACATAATCAATCAATGACTTTCGTTCCACCACTGTCTTATCTTTCATCGTCAACATCCGTTTCCACGTGTACCTGTGGATCATTCTGTGTCGGAAGAAGGTGTTGGCTATCCACAGCCTCCTCCCCACACATACGTCCACAAGTGCACTACCATTCCCATTCACCTCTGATGGTACCCCCCACCCTCCCACCACTCCCTCAACTTTCCTATCACCCACCTTACCATTCATATCCCCAATCAGAAATATTCTTTCGTTCTTGTCAAACTTCTCCAGGCACGCCTCCACATTCATCCAGAACTCCTCTTTCTTTCTTTCAAGTATATCCTCTGTCGGGGCATACACGCATACAATCACCCACGTTTGTATTCCTACTTTCATTCTCACCCACACAATCCTTGAACCCACAGACCCATACTCTCTTACACATTCCTTCCATTTGCTACTTACAAACAAACATGCACCTTCTCTCGCTGTTCCTTCACTCACTCCAGCACACACACCCATTCCACATTCCCATTCTCTCACATCTGAACCTTTCCATTTGGTCTCTGTCATTCCACATACATCCAGCCTGGCATTCACTAACACTTCCAGAACCTCTCTCTCTTTTGTGCCATCATTCATGCCACTAACATTCCACGTAGCCATTCTCAGAATGTCCGAAGGCATGTCCTTAGTCGGTCGTGGTTCGTCAACGTTGGTTCCGTCCGCATCCGAGGCTGTTCGTTCGTTTTTCTTTGCTTAGATATTTTTCCGGGTGGGGGTCGCAAGCCCACCGACCCAACCTCTTTCTTCTATGCATACGCAAAAAGGAGATTCAGGAACACCTCAACTATAGGACCGCTTGCAAAACCTACGGGCGAACTTGAGAGTGACCCAACCGAAATGGCCAAGATACTCAAACAGCAATACGAAAGTGTCTTCAGCCCGCCAAATGATGACAAGAAAATCGATATTGCAACGACCTTCTTTGACAACGCTCCTGGGACACCACATCAACTCTCTTCGGTAACAGTATCAACAGAGGACATAATAGCAGCCATCGACAAGATTGGACCAAACTCTGCAGCAGGACCAGACGGCTTTAATGCCCAACTGCTAACAAAATGCAAACATCAGCTAGCCTTGCCTCTAAAACTGCTGTGGAGTAAGTCCCTCCAAACTGGATATGTACCACAATCCCTAAAAGAAGGTACTGTCACACCAATACACAAAGGGGGTAGTAAAGGCATAGCCAAAAATTACAGACCAGTGGTGCTGACGTCACATCTTATTAAAATCATAGAAAGAACAATATG
The DNA here is from genome assembly GCA_032716605.1 of Paralithodes platypus. Taxonomy (NCBI): domain Eukaryota; kingdom Metazoa; phylum Arthropoda; class Malacostraca; order Decapoda; family Lithodidae; genus Paralithodes; species Paralithodes platypus. The sequence goes on along the minus strand of CM064566.1, from coordinate 57,873,066 downwards.
GGTTAGGATGGTCAGCTACCTGGAAGACAACGAGGCATTCAACGAGGGTCAACATGGCTTTAGACAAGGCCGCTCCTGCCTTTCACAACTACTATCACACAGCCCGTAGCCTAGTAGGTAGAGCTCTCGTCTCACACACGAGGGGTCGGGGGTTCAATCCCCGGCCGGGCAGAGACAAATTGGGCTTGTCTCCTTTCATGTGTTAGCCTCAGTTCACCTAGCTGTAAATAGGTACCTGGAATAAGTGGACGACGTTGTGACGTCCCATCTGGGGTTGGCAAAAATGGTACAAGGCGAGATGGGTATCATATGGTTCACCTAAACTGATGGCTACCTAAGCCTTCGGGCGAGACGGTACCGTCTATAGTGAGAATGGTACCATACAGATCCACCCTAAGCCTTCGTTTCCGATGTCGCCAATTGGCTAAATACAGACTACACACACATCCACAGCCATTCCAACGATACATATAACACCTACACATATAGGAGGCGGGAAATAACGAGCATACTCACTCCCGCAATACAACTAGAGTACGTACAACTAGAGTAAGTACTACGACAAAATCCTACAGGATATTCAAGACGGAGAAAATGTAGACGTCATATATTTAGATTTCGCCAAAGCTTTTGACAAGGTGGACCATGGGATCCTTCTACATAAACTCAAATTACTGGGAATAGGGGGAGACCTTGGAAGATGGCTCCACAGTTTCATCACCAACAGAAAACAAAGAGTCACGGTTCAAGGAAGCCTATCAGAAGCAGGTGGGGTCATCAGCGGAGTACCACAAGGATCAGTACTGGGACCTCTCCTATTCCTCATCATGATAGGAGACATCGACAGGGACCTGGAACACTCAACAGCCTCATCGTTTACAGACGACACCAGACTCATGAAGAAAATCACCTCACAACATGATGCACAGCTACTACAACAAGACTTGGACAAAATCCTGAAGTGGGCAGAAGAAAACAACATGGCCCTAAACGGAGACAAGTTCGAGCTTCTAAGGTACGGGAACAAGAGAGCACTACAAAACGCCACCAACTACAAAAGTGGACAGCAAGAAATTACCGCCAAGGACACAGTGAAGGACTTGGGAGTAAATATGAGCAGTGATGCCACTTTTTCCCAGCATATTACCAAAGCCACAATAACAGCAAAACAAATAGCAGGCTGGATCCTGAGAACCTTCCACACAAGAAATGAGAGGTGTATGTTAACACTGTGGAAGTCACTGGTCCTACCACGACTGGAGTACTGCTCTCAGCTCTGGTCTCCCCAAAAAGTAGGAGAAATAACAGAAATTGAAGCCACCCAGAGGACATTCACCAGAAAAATCCATGGGTTTCAACACCTTAACTACTGGGACTCAAGGAGCTGCAGCTGTACTCACTTCAAAGATGTAGGGAGAGATACATCATCATCTACGTCTGGAAGATTTTGGAAAAAAATCCAAATCCAAACATCCAAGAGACTCAACACCAAAGGCGAGGGAGGCTGTGCTATGTGAGGACTATGCCGGGATCAACACAAAAAATCAAATCCCTGATCCATCACAGCTTTGCATACAATGAAACCAGACTGTTCAACTGTATAATCAGCCCCTCTCAGAAACATGACCGGGGTGTCTCCAGACACCTTCAAGAAACACTTGGACATGTGGCTGGCCAAAATACCGGACCGGCCACCAACACCAGGATACCCCAGCACCAACTCCAACCGACTTCTGGAATGGAGAGTGGAAGAAAGCGAGCTGCCTGGTCGCAGTGGAGCCCCAGCTCAACTGTGTCACTAACGGACGGAATACAACAAAGTATAACAAAGTGTAAAGTGTAACCACATGGCCTCCCTCTACAACAACGACACCACCAGTCCTATGCAAGTTAAGCATCAACATCCTCGATAGACTACAATCTAAGCAGTGAAGTGTACACACAGATGCGAATCAAATGCTTAAAACCAGTGTTAACGTACCATATAATAACTCATACGACGATGAACTAAACAGGCCAGCAATAGCAGAAAAGCCTCACACGTCCTATGCAAATCTATAGCTCTCAGAACCTGCCTGAATCCAATACCAAAGTAATATCCATGTATGCACTACCCAAACGTAAATCCAAAGTGCAAATAAACCCTAGTGCGACTGGCTCCCTGAGAGAAAACAAAGCCAAAGTAGCTATATAATTATACCATGCTCCTCTTGCCCCGAGATCGTTCAACCAAGACACCGACAAAAACAGATCGAGTCACTATATGCACGCTGAACAACGTAGAGTTAAGCATTCAGCCTGCTGGCTTTAACCATATTTTTGGTTCTGAACTCAGTAGGCCTACTCCTAGTTTAGAAAGGAGGAATAATGAAATTGATTGTTGTGATCGAGGAAGTAACTGTCTCTTTTCAAATGGGACAGAGAATAACTCAATCGGGGTCTACTGCAACTTAAGTGAGACCAAGATTGAGTCACGCAATCAAAGGCAAGACAGGTCCTGTGATTAGGCTATCCAGCTATCAATCTGCGACCACATCAAATCAAATGGGACGGAGATTGAGTCACTATAGCATTTAGGTCATTGAATAAATTCGACCTAGACCAAGAACTTAATTAGTACTATAAGTGCAAGTCTGCCCAAGCCCCCTAAGCCTGGATTTGTATCAACATACTCTATCGAGATTCAGGACATATATAATCCCTCCATTATCCCTCAATACCTTCACCTGACCGCCGAACCGGGCGGGAAGCTAGGCCTTTACAATTGCGACTCCCTTTAGTTGTGCTTTTTTTTTTTTTTTTTTTTATAAAGTTCAGTATGTTTTCTGCTTTTCTTTTTGTAGGCCTAAATGTATTTTTTTATAGTGAATTATTGTCTTCTTCTTCTTTAGAACCCGCCCGCAGACCGTGCAGATCCATAGGGCTGACCTTTGAATCAGTACTGGCTCAGAAACGTTAGTAGGAGGGACAGTTTAGAGTAGAAGGATAGTTTAAGGGACATTTTTTTTTGTTATAGACCTACCCCTCACTTCCTCCCCCCTCCCTCTCACCGCCGGCCCCCCCCCCCCCCCCATACCCATTTATCTTCCTCCACATCTTTTCTAGTATCTTCTTCATCATCTCCATGCCTTGTGTTTCCATCTCTTGTGTTAACCCCAACCCCTCTATCGTCTCTCTACTTTACCTCCTCCCACCCCCTCTCCCCAACTCTATTCCTCATGTATCCCTCCAACTCGTCTCTCTCCTCATCATATCTTGTACATTCCGTTATTATATGCTCTACGTCCTCTATTATTGGGTCTCCTCCCATTTCGCATTGATTGCAGTGCGGTCCCATTCCATTCCATCTCCTTGTTCTCTCATTCGTCTCTAGCGATCCTGTCCTTGCTTTAAACAGCAGTTTAGATCCCCATCCTCCATCATAGAAAAGCTCTCTAGCTGGTTTTTCCTTATCTCTGTAATATGACAGCATGGCTTTGTTTTCTACCCCTTCCCTCCACTTTCTTCTTCCCTCCTCTTTTATCCCTTTCTCTATCTCTGATACATCCTCTCCCATTTTCCAGTATGACCCACTCCTCTCTCCCATTTCGTTTTCTAAATTCCCCTCCCACCACACGGTCCTGTTTTATATTTATCCTCCCCAATAACCTTCTTTTGCACTCTCTGTTCCATTTACTTTCCTCGCTCGCCCATCTGTATACCTTCTTTGGCCACCTACTTTCCTCCATCCCCTCTAGCCTCACTTGGTACTTCCGTTTTGCTTTCCCTATCCTTTCTTCAAACGTACTCCACCCCATCTCCCCTCGGATTGCTTCTTGTGCTACGTATTTATTTGCCCCCAATCCTGTCCTCCCGATTTTATTCTGTACCGTTTCTAATTTCTTCGTTTCTACCTCTGTCGTTTCTACCGCCTCCATGCCGTACATAATTGCAGGTACTCCTAGTCCTTTCCACAGCCCGCGCACTATTTCATAGCTATTCGCTCTTAACCTTGTCGCGCTCCATAATCTCCCATGCCATTGTTGCATTTGTCCAATCTTTTCGCTTTCTCAAACCCTTTCTCCGTAATTGTTACCCCCAGGTATTTATACTCTCTTGTCTTCTTCATTCTGCTTCCTTCCAGTGTCCATTCCTGGTCCTCTTGGAGTTGTCCATTCATTTTCATTACTTGGTTCTTTTCTTTACTAAATCTTACTTCTAGTTCCTCTCCGAATCTTGTTGCTTCCTCTAATAGTCTCTGCAACCCTCCTCCAGTTTCTGCTATCAGAACTACGTCGTCAGCAAACAGGAGTACCCCCAGTCTTTCCTAGTTTATCTGGATCCCCTCCCCTACTCTTTTTATCCTCTGTGTCATTTCTTCCATATAGAGCGCAAATAATAACGGCGATAATACGCACCCCTGCCTTACTCCCCTCTTGCTTTCTACCCATCCCGTTTCTATACTTCCTAGCGCGTACTTCGCCTTTGTTCCCTGGTACATCGATGTTATGATGTTTATATACTTTTCTGGTATTCCACTCCTTGCCATTATTTTCCACAGCAGTTCCCTATTTACTCTATCATAAGCATTCTCTATATCCAGGAATGCACAGTAACCCGTTTTCTTCCCTCTTTTCATTTTCCCTACCATTTCGCTTAGTATATAGATATTATCTGTCCCCCTCCTGTCTTTTCTGAACCCATTTTACTCGTCACTTATTATTCCGTTTCCCTCTATGGCTCTATTCATCCTTTCCTTCAATATCCCGCAGAAGAGTTTCCCTATTGTGTTTGTCACTGTCACTGGCCTGGAGCTTTTCATTTCCTTCTTACTCTTGTACCCTCCTTTGTGTAATAGCGTTACTCTCGCTTCATTCCATCTTTCTGGGACTCTCTCATTTCCCATTATCTCATTAAACATTTTCTTCAGCCTTCTTGCCATTTCTTCCCCCCCCCCCCCCTCTATGTACATTTCATTTGGTATCCCATCCGGGCCGGTCGCCTTTCCCCTTTTTAGCGCTTTGATCCCTCTCCTTACTTCTTCGATTGTGAGTTCCCTTTCCATTTCCATCTTATCTTGTTCTGGTAGTCTTCTCTCTCTCATTTCCAAATTCCATTCCCTCCCCTCCCCTTGTTCATTTACACCCCCCCCCCCCCCTATTTCCTCCCAGTATCGTTTTATTTCAATCTTTATTTCTTCTGTCTTTATTATTCTATCTCCCACTATTAGTTCCACGCTTTCTTCCTCTCTACCGATCTCACCTCTTAACATCCTATACCACTCCTTTTGTCCCTCTTTCTCCTTGTTTCTGATCTTTTCTACTTCTTCTTTCTCGTGTTTTATCATTGCCTCTTGTATTAGTATTTTTACCTTCTTCCTTTTCTCCTCGTATGCCCTTACCGCTTGTCTTTCTTCTCTTTCCCTCTCTCCGCCTTCCCTCCTATTTCTCTCTATCATCCTTCTCCTTTCTCTGTTCGCATCCCTTCTTTCACTTCTTGCTTGCTTTATTTCCCTATTCCACCATGGTTTTTGTTTTGTTACGAATCCAGTTAATCCAGTTCCTAAACAGCTGATACACATGATTGTCGCCCTCTCTGCAATGTTGCCAATCTAGTTAGTTTTTTCCCTAGATATAGATATTTACTTCGATCTAGCTGCAATTATTGATATCTAGCGACAAATAGCGATATATATATATATATGTTTGTTATTATAAGCAATATTCTAGTTATCTTTTTTACATTTCTAATAGATTTTCTAGATACTATTGCATTTGCATATTGATAATCTCCATTTTCTACTCTCTAATTGAGTTGGTAACTGTGGTAACCTTCCCGAGACTGTCACTAAAACTGAAACTGAACTGACTGAAATTCACCGTATTATTCACGCGACATCATTACTTGAAAGGTGATTATTGGAAGAGCATGAGGACTGGTTCTGAACACAGTTACTTCGGTTCAATGTTATTTTAATACCACGAATTTTGTTGATATATTTGAAGATAAATATTGAATCTATATGCTCTAAAGATCATAAGAAAATTTGTTTTAACCCTCGGCAAAACCTAGGCTAATAAAAAAGTATGGTACTAAAATTTCTTTTTCGTAACAAAGGTTGTCAATACGGTACTTTCAGTCATCGATAGCTCTAAAGATCATATGAAAATGTGTTAAACCCTCGGAAAAACCTAATAGGCCTAGCCTATAAAAGTATGGTACTAAAATTTAATTTTCGTAACAAGGTTGTCAATACGGTACTTTCCCGTTTTCAATGTACAATCAAGCTGAAGATTGCAGAGTAAACACCATAGACTTCATCGACTTTCTTTCACCTTCGTATAATCGACAGCCAATTTTTTTTTTTTTTTTATTAAGGGATTAGCCTAGGCCTAGTACTCAACCAGCGGGGGTGTGGGGGCAGCAGCCCCCACTCATAATACTAGGTTAGGTTAGGTAAGGTTGTTAGGTTAGGCTAATGTCTTCAAATCACTATCGAGGGGCTGTCTCAACATCGATCGATAGGCCTAATGGGGATAATAGGTTTTCCCGAGATTTCTAATTAATTACAAACACTATATATTGATGCAAATGATCAATTTTGTTTATAAAAAACACTCGGAAAATTCGTGGTATTAAAATAGCCTAACATTTTTCCGTTACTTCTTACGTCTGTAGATATCTTGATAAACTTGTAGTTAACTTAGTTATTCTAGGCTATAGGCTAGTGATTTAATCCGTGAGTCATACCGAAAACTAACGGACGGTCTAAACCCAGCTCATGTTCCCTGTTTATGGGTACGCGATGGTCTAAACCCAGCTCACGTTCCCTGTTTATGGGTACGCGACGGTCTAAACCCAGCTCACGTTCCCTGTTTATGGGTACGCGACGGTCTAAACCTAGCTCACGTTCCCTGTTTAGTTTTCGGTTAGGTTAGGCTAATGTTGAAAATCCTAAAATGCGACGGTCCTCGGTAGGCTATTAAACAACACCACTGTAGGCCTAGGCTAGGCCTATATCAAAGAAAAAAAAAATAGAATTAGCCTAACTAGGCCTAGGCCTAGTAAAAAGGCTGTCCGGGGTCTCTTCAATTTTTGGTTAATAGGCCTAGGCTATACAGGAGACGTAACAACGTGTTTTTCAGGTATTGTTTTTTTTATTTTTATTTTTTTGTTGGTGTTTTAGTCGAATCTAGTGATGAAATTGAATGGGAATTAAACATTTACCCATTATCCATCAATCTAAAGACATGCCCCCGATAGTGGGGAGGGCTATGAAGATCAGGGAAATTGAGGGGTAAAAAGTGTATAGAACACGATAATACACATTTGTAACCAAAATTTGGGATAACATTCAAGACCTCTTTCGCCGCCTTATTAGAAATAATTTATTAGGGAAAATAGGGACCAATAGACTCGCCATATTTTTCTCATTATAGTCCGCATGGAGGAATTTCGTTATCGACACTTGAAAAAACCCGATTACACCGAAAAATAACACAAAAATAATGTCCCGAACGTAAACAAAGCATTGCACCCAATGAATCCTTCGACCTGGGTCCTCTTCTTCTTGTTTTGAAAGATGCGGTGAGTGCGATTCACCCAATAAATGGCATGAACGTTACTCACAAAAACGATATTATATTATATTAGGGTTAGGTTAGGTTAGGTTAGGTTAATCTAATCTAATCTAATCTAATCTAATATAATATTTGTACATTTTGGAAGCGTGCATGGCCTCCCCACAATTTTCCTTACCTACTGTAAAAGCGCGATTCACCCAATAAATGGCGCCAATTGACGGAGTATCTTCAGATTAATGAATAATGGGTAAGTTAATGCAAATCCTCCACTCAAACCATGATAAACAACAATTAAACACTATATTCCCTGGAAAAAATATAAAGAAACTTGGTAAATAAGGCGGCTCTAGCTGTCTTGAATGTTACCAAATTTGGCTCGGGTTTTGTCAATTTCCAGACCCATAAAACCCGACTTTTTGAAAACCCGAGCCAAGTTTTGACGAAAGTTGGCTCGGATTTAACTAATTTAAAAATGAAAATAACACAGTAACCTTATTAAAATGTTGGCTCGGGTTTTGTAAATTTCCATACCCATATAACCCGACATTTTGAAAACACAAGCCAAGTTTTGACGAAACTTGGCTCTGATTTTACTAATTTTCATGTTAAAATTACACAGTAACCTTAATAAAATCTTTGGGTTTTCATAGGGTTAACATTAGCCTAACCTAACAAACTTACCTAACCTAACCTAGTAAGAATGGGGTTAACATTAGCCTAACCTAACAACCTTACCTAACCTAACCTAGTATTAGTAAGAATGGGGTTAACATTAGCCTAACCTAACCTAACAACCTTACCTAACCTAACCTAGTAAGAATGGGGTTAACATTAGCCTAACCTAACAACCTTACCTAACCTAACCTAGTAAGAATGGGGTTAACATTAGCCTAACCTAACAACCTTACCTAACCTAACCTAGTAAGAATGGGGTTAACATTAGCCTAACCTAACCTAACAACCCAACCTAACCTAGACCCAGTACGTTGGATACAAGACTAGCCCTTGCATGCCAGCTACTAAGGGTTCAAAGTACCCAGTACGTAGGATACAATTTAAATAGCCCTTGCATGCCAGTTTAAACCTATGCGAACAAAAATCTTTTACTTTATGTTACTTTGCGATCACCCATTAAGATTCCCGAGCTAGCTGTGGTCCGGCTCCTTAATAATTGTCCCAACCAACCAACTAACCTTAATGAACAGAGGAGGTACTGGCTTGAGTGGCTGCCTGGCTGGCTGCTGGAGCTCGATCACCACTCATCTTGGTCAACAGCTGGTTGATTTTTGTTTCAAATTTTTCCATGTCAAAAAACTGTATGTGCATTTCAAAACCAGCTGTCCTCGTCGGCTGTATTTGGAACACTGGTTATTGCACTTTGGACAGTTTACACTTATTGGAAGGCGAAAATGTCTTAAGCAGCCTCAGTGTTTTTAAAGACGGTGGAAAAAGCTTTGATCGGCTCACACCCTCTACACAAGCTGGCCAGAATCAAACTGATAGCTTATATCCCGGGCCACCTGTTTTCCAAATCATGGCATCACCTGATTGGTCGATAGACATCACGTGTCAGTGAACTCGAGTACTCTTGGCATGAATTAGGTAGGGTGATTACTTTGGCCACGACGCCACCAGTATAGTTCATTGCATTCGCCACCAGATGTCTCAGTTGTTGACTGACAGTCACGCAAAAGAGGTCTCCCAGAAGAAGACGAAAAAGAAGAAGTGTAAACAAACCCTTAAAACGTAAATATCCATATAATATGTATTATGTTAGTTTCCTGGGAATGACACCTACATCAAACATTTGGAAAAAAATAGCTTAATCACATGCTATTGAGCTTAATTTTTTACCAATATTGTAGCGCCTCCTGTATATTGACCCAATTTTTTACCCATTTTTCGGAATTTTTTATTTTAATACCACGAATTTTCAGTGTTTTTTATAAACAAAATTGTTCATTTGCATCAATACAGTATATAGTGTTTGTAATTAATTAGAAATCTCGGGAAAACCTATTTCCCCCATTAGGCCTATCGATCGATGTTGAGACACGCTCCCCGATAGTGATTTGAAAAGACATTAGCCTAACCTAACAGCCTTACCTAACCTAATCTAGTATTATGGGTGGGGGCTGCCGCCCCCACACCCCCGCTGGCGCTGGTTGAGTAGTAATCCCTTAATACAAAAATTAAAAAAATTGCCGTCGGTTATACGAAGGTGAAAGAAAAGTCGATGAAGTCTATGGTGTTTACTCTGCAATGTTCAGCTTGATTGTACAGTAAACCCCCGCTCTTTCGGACTTCAATCTTTCGGAATTCTCAGACTTTCGGACTAGCATTTCAATTCGGACTCATGGTTCAGCCTTTCGGATTTGTCCGAAAGGCTGAGAAAATACCTCCGTCCTTTTCGGACTACATTTAATTTCGGACTCATGCTTCAGCCTTTCGGATTTGTCCGAAAGGCTGAGAAAAATTAAATCGCATTCGGACCAAAGAGCCGAGTTTCGGACTTGTCTGGTTAGGTGAATGTGTATTCGGACTTATAAACTTCGGACATTATTTCAGCCTTTCGGATTTGTCTGAAAGGCTGAGAAAAATTATTTCGCATTCGGACCGAAGAGCCGAGTTTCGGACTTATAAACTTCGGACATTATTTCAGCCTTTCGGATTTGTCTGAAAGGCTGAAGTGTGAGTTCGGACTCGGCCCTTTCGGACAGGGGTCTCCCCCAATTAGTCTGAAAGAGCGAGGGTTTACTGTACATTGATAACGGGAAAGTACCGTATTGACAACCTTGTTACGAAAATTAAATTTTAGTACCATACTTTTATATTAGGTTTTCCGAGGGTTTAACACATTTTCATATGATCTTTAGAGTACAGTATATAGATTAATTATTTATCTTCAAATATATCAACAAAATTTGTGGTATTAAAATAACATTAAACCCATTTTTCTTCTCATAATCTAGGCTACTCTCCGATCGCCAGTATGGCTTCCTTAACCTAACAAGTGCGCATGGGGGTAATTGGAAACGTCCCCCTGTGCTGACGTATTTGAGGTGTTTCCGTCACTAAAATATTCATTGTACCATTAATAGCATTAATACTTATCCATATGCGCCTATTATGGGTTGATTATAAAGGTATTAACCTGAAACAACAATAAAACGAGTGAAAACAGCGTTTGGATGGTCAAAATCGGAGATATAGCCCGCGAGTTGTATAATGTATGGGTGAGGCAAGCTGCTTTCCCGCCAATTTCCCCCAAGGCCACTGAGACACAGTCGATCGATACTCTCTCTCTCTCTCTTGCACTCGCTTGCCATCAGTGATGACAACACCCTGCTTGCAACTCACTAACGTTAGCACGAAAATATACCTCAGAATAAGGGAATAACAGGGAAAATAGGTGATAACTGAAGAAGAGGAGGAAAGTGGGGAAGGAGGGGAGGTAGAGGACTGAGATTTTGCATGGCCCAGGGGCCAAAAAAAAATAAAAAAATAAAAAAATAAAAATAATTTTTTTTTTTTTTTTTCGATGTCAAAAGTTGATTTTTTTTTTCACTCACTCTTAACCTCTGAAGTGCGCATGGGGGTAATTGGAAACGTCCCCCTGTGCTGACGTATTTGAGGTGTTTCCGTCACTAAAATATTCATTGTGCCATTAATAGCATTAATACTTATCCATATGCGCCTATTATGGGTTGATTATAAAGGTATTAACCTGAAACAATAAAACGAGTGAAAACAGCGTTTGGATGGTCAAAATCGGAGATATAGCCCGCGAGTTGTATAATGTATGGGTGAGGCAATCTGCTTTCCCGCCAATTTCCCCCAAGGCCACTGAGACACAGTCGATCGATACTCTCTCTCTCTCTCTTGCACTCGCTTGCTATCAGTGATGACCACACCCTCCAATCGGATTTCTAATGTTAGCACGAAAATATACCTCAGAATAAGGGAATAACAGGGAAAATAGGTGATAACTGAAGGAGAGGAGGAAAGTGGGGTAGGAGGGGAGGTAGAGGACTGAGATTTTGCATGGCCCAGGGGCCAAAAAAAAAAAAAAAAAATAATAATTTTTTTTTTTTTTTCGATGTCAAAAGTTGATTTTCTTTTTCTCTGACTCTTAAGAGTCTCCCCGCAGTGCGCCGGGGGAACTCTTAAGAGTCTCCCCGCAGCTCCCGGGTTAAGAGTCTCCCCGCAGTCCGCCGGGGGAACTCTTAAGAGTCTCCCCGCAGTTCCCGGGTTAAGGGTTGCTCTACTGGTGATCTTCTGTCATATCTTACTAACTTGGTCATCCTCCTATCGGGACTTTGTTGAGACCTTTTCTAGGACTATAAAGGGACAGTATAAAGTTTATGTAATTAAATTCAGACATCGATTTTATCGTGGCCTAGGCCTATAGGCCTTGGTTTCTTATGCCATGTATTTCATTCTTATATGTGGCCTAAATGTAAAAATGTATTGCTGATCCTGAAAAAAACAAATCCTCTAGGCTAGGCCTAGGCCTATATCGCATACTTCGCAAGGGGCGGTTGAGTTTGTTTACATCCGCCGCGAGTGAAGCCTCGGCAACTTGTGTACAGTTGGGGAAAATGAGGTTTTTGCCCCCTACTAGGCTACTGTTTAAATATATGAGGATTTCGATAAGTCCTAGGGGGGGGTGAGGGGGAAGTCCCGCTGGGGGGCCCCCCCCCCTCATCATATTTTGTATCCCGCGGCAAACGGTTATGGCCAAATAGTTATTTTTCGTTAGTGGGGGGGGGGGGGGGTCGTGTTTTTAGATTGTTGTTTAATGGGTAGCCTAAATATGCATTTCCTACTAACCTATTATCACACATCAAAACACCCTTACACAACTTTAAACTAGATAAAACAAATCAGAATTTTTGTTTAGCAATTTAATTACATAAACTATATAGTGACCATATAAAGTTTATGTAATTAAATTCAGACATCGATTTTGTCGTGGCCTATAATTTCTTATACCATGTATTTCATTCTTATATATGTCTATATGCACATAAACATTTATTACTGATACTGAGAAAAACAAAAAAATCCTCTAGAGTCTAGCCTATATCGGCACATTCCTGGATGATGTCCTTGCATAGCTGTGGACGGAGTTTGGTGTTGCTGCAAACATGGCACCTTCTCTGTGTCCTCCCCTTTCCCCCTGTTGCCGGAATGCCCTGGTTAGAAAGGCCTTGGCCTGCAGCATGTGATTCCACAGATTATGTGCATTCAGGAGTCAGGTCGGTGAGGTAGTGGACCGTGGTGGTGGAGGCCAGGAGTACTTTTTGATACCATCTGCAACTTTTCCTCAGGCAGTCCACAACACTGATCTGCATATAACTTTTATGAAGTTTTATCCACCAGCCTCATATTACTGTTGTAATTAATAACAGCATCAGCAACGCGTTCCGTTGACAGCTAGCAACGGAACGCGTTGCAGGTCATGACGACGGGCACCTGAATGGGAGCTCCTGTGGTTTCTCATTCCCATCTCTTCTTGCTGCTATCCACTAGATCGCCCTTGTGGATAGTGGATAGGATATTGACTGGCTTGTTGTTGCACCAGTAAACAGCCAGTATCCTATCAGTGCTTCTCTTTTTCCAGACAATGTTGCCTATTGCCAAGTGTGGAGAACTGAGGCCAGTACTTCCTATTATTCTCATGTCACAGGATTTAATCTTGCTAGCCATGAGCCACAGTTATTACTATCTTTTTATTTCTAGCATTAAATAGCTGTACTGTTTTCCAAAACCTAACCTAACCTTTCCTAAGTTTACTGGGATATTTGGAGAATATTATAAGAAAGGTTAAGTTACTGTTTCAACTTTCTTTTGTCTCATTTTTCAGGAACTACACATATAAGTAAGGAATATGTTGTGTACTTAAATAAGACCCTTTGGTCCTTTGGTTTGAATGTTTAAAGTCAAGCTCTGAAGTATCTTGGATATAATTGAGTATTTTATTGTCTTTTTTTTCGTTTGATACAGATTCAAATAGGTGCTCATGACTGTACAGTATGTGTATCTTTTCAGGTATCAGTATGAATACATCAGGATTACTGCGGGTGTTAAGACTGGTTGAGGGTGCACAGCTTCATACCACCACCGCCCAACACTACATTCAGAAGTTGACTCGGCTGCGTGTGGTGGACAACAGTCAATTGGGTAAATCGGCCATGTTGGAGGGTCGTCCGCCAAAGTGTATCCACGTTTATAACAAGACCGGGTTTGGCTATACAGGTAGGTCAACAGGTGTAGCCTGATGACATTTTGGTTTGAACATTCCTTGATTTTGGGCCTGTCATTCTTTCAACTCTGGGGGAGGCATTCGTCACAGGCAGTTTTGTTCTTTGTCTCCCTCATCCACATAGAAAGAAAATATATATATGGTTCTCTAATATTTCAACCATGACAACCAATAGATCTTTAACAGTGTTAAATTAACTGCACTTAATTAACTACCTCTCCACGGCAAGTGTGGGCAGGTTCCACCCATACCGCGCTTCTCGAAAGGGTAGAATCAAAATAATTTTCTCATCAACTCGCCTACTCTTACTAATTCTGTGCAGTCTTTTTCTACATGCATCAAGGTCGCATCTCTCTCTCTCTTCTACCGCTACCGTATTACTATAATCAGCGTTCTTCAGAGTTTTCTCGGTGCATAACCCATCCCGTGCGGAGCGTGGGTGGCACCCGCCTTTTAATACATTTCCATCCCTATTCTGTTCAGTTATCTAACCCAAGAGTAAACCAATTTTCCCAAGTCTTTCTTCCACTCAACAAATAAATTCAGGAACTCTTTCCCTTTGACTGCTTCACATGTCCAGAAATGTTTATTCTAACGCATACCTTGAATTTGGCTCTATCACTCTTTCAACTTTGGAAGGGAGACTTGTTACAGGCAGCTTTGTCTTGATAGCGTAATGCATAAGTGCGCGGAATTTCGGTGTGAGTATCCTAGGTTAACCCTTTGAGTACCAGCGACGGGTGGTATATATTATTCTAGCTATATTTGGACGATATTATATAGCTTCAGAAGGATATGTGGTAGTTAAATATGTTGGTTGAGATAGTATGAAGTCCTATTATTGCTGGAGGTCCATCCTAAGCTGAATAAAATCGTCTAATCATTGCCAGAATATCATTAAAAGGACGTCACCGGTACTGAACGGGTTAAAGTACTTGGAGTGCCACATGTATTTGTTGATTTCATTAACCCCTTCTGTACCGGCGACGTCTTTACATATTATTTAAGCTACATTTAGACAATTTTATTAAGCTTAGGAAGGATATATGGTAGCTAAGAAGATTAATTGAGATAGTCTGTAGCCTTTTAATGAGTAAACGTCCTTCCTAAGCTGTACACAATCGTCTAATAGTTGCCAGAATATAATGAAAAGTACATCACCGGTACAGAAGGGGTTAATTGAGTTTAGAAGTGAAGTTGGTTGGTGATTTTTTTTAATTTAGTCTATTTCATACACATACAGTACATACAAACATATATACAGTACATTTAATGACCGTGTGCTCCCAGTCTCATGTCCTAATGGCGGCGCTCGTCGAAAAAACAAAAATAGGGCCAACTTCACCTAACTTAGCCTAGTCATAATTATATTTTAACTAGCATATGAGTGTACCATATATTTATTGTACAGTACTGTAATGAAGTTTTCTTTGGCCTTTCCTATAAAAGATGAATTATAATTTTCTCATAAACATACAGTATTAATGTACATTGAAACATGGTTAAGTGATCTGCTTTAATAGTACTGTATATAATTATGTAAACGAAAGTGCAGAGATGACTGACGTTTAGGCTCCCGCATGAGACCGATCGATTGTAATCCTGATTTATCATGTTTTAAATGTTAAATGTGTGTAATCCTTTTCTATAAGTGCCATATAAATAATTATAGCATCATTAATTCATAATTGAGGAAAAAAAATCAATCAGTTAGCCTAGCATAGCCTCACTGCCATATCGCCTACAGTATACTTCCCTAATTTTGTTTTGTTTTTTAGGTCATAGTGGCCTCGGGGAGGGGGGTCCCTGAAATCTGAAAAATCCAGTAGTCCGCAAGTTGCTCTGCACGCTGCATTCCGGATTACAGGACCTTTACTGTACTGGGTCATTGGCCAGTTACACTTTCCAGCATTACGTCAAGGTGGCTGACAGCATAGCCCGGGATGCCAGTATGGACATGTGGCCCTATAGGTGGAAACAGTGTGCTGTTCCCAGCAATCTCATAGGATTCCTGGAGGTGGTAATGTGGTGCTGGAGCCCAGGACCCCCTCATAACTGCTGCGTTGCAGTTGGGGATTACCCTTTTTGTTTCCACAACCACCTCATACATAAATGTAG
Source organism: Paralithodes platypus (assembly GCA_032716605.1). Classification (NCBI taxonomy): domain Eukaryota; kingdom Metazoa; phylum Arthropoda; class Malacostraca; order Decapoda; family Lithodidae; genus Paralithodes; species Paralithodes platypus. Next base: position 57,857,118 of record CM064566.1, on the reverse strand, counting down.
GCTATGTCTGTCAAGCATGCATGTATCTAAGTCTTGTAAAAACTGACTTGATGGTGTAATGCAGTGGTCTTCATTGCGCGGCTCGCAGACCTAATTGGCGGCTCGCAAGAGAGAGAAAATTCATCAGTAATCAGAGAATAGTTTAAAGTATTAGATATAAATTGCATCATAATGCCGTATCAGACGTATCACTTAATAATATTGCTAATGGGAATAGGCCTATATAGTGACTGGCAATTCTTTACTTTTCATAATTATTCAACACAAAGAGAAAAGGAGAAAAGAGAGAGCACCCATTATACAGGAATGATGAGAGAGAGAGAGAGAAAGAACGAGCCTTCTGTAGGCCTACAGGAAATGTACGTGTGGGTTACGTAAGTCCAGCGCTCGGCGGCCCATGTTCAGCCAGTCTTGTCCATTCACTAGTTTTATTAACACCACATCAGAAAAGTGGGTTATGGTGCCTCATAAATTAGTGTTATTTTATGACAAAAAGACTGTTTCGGTGTATGCATGAAATGTGTGGACCTAAACTCGTATTCTTACAAATTCAAACGATGTATTTTCCACATTTGGTTATTTTGTCAACAATTTGTCGTATTCCCGGCAGTGAATTAGCTAGATTCCAGGCTATAATCAAAATGGAAATTTTTTATTATAAAAAGTAAGCACACAAAAGAATATTAACCACCAGAAATACAGTTAACCTTCCACAAGTGACAAATTACAAGTACAGCATGGAAAAATTAAAAGAACAGCTGGCTCATTTCCGGTCATCACAACATTAAATTAAAGTATTTATTTTTAAAAAGTATATTAGTAGTCGAGAATTTTAATATAATTTATTTTTACTAAAGAATTTCAATACAATAATTGTTACTAGTCTTGTTCTATGAATCTGTGGCTATGGAAACCCACAAAAAATATGTAATTTAGTTCCTATATATATTTTGTTCTGCTTATCCCTGTGGCTTATTTGCCTTATGGATTATGCGGCTCTCACGCTGAATATGTTCTGAACTTTTGGCTCTCTTGAAAAAATTAGTGAATAACACTGGTGTAATGGTTAGAGTGTTTAAAATTTGTGTGTGGAAACCCAGGTTCGAATCCCGGTGGATCACATGCTTTCATTAATTTAATTAGGAGGTGTTTGGTGTTGGAGTGAAATAAAATAAAATAGATTATTGATTTTACTTATGGATTGCGAGCAGATCCTCTACTAACTTGTGCTCCTCGCCTGGTTGACTTCAGAGATAGTCTTTTGCCTTGGGGGTTGGCCATGTGGGGATTGCATTTGTGGCAAGAATTGTATGAAGGTTGTTGGATAGTTGATAATTTATTTTAATAAACAATATGTAAGTATGTTCAATACTATCTTACTAAAGTAGTATACTGTATGGTGTTTGTTTCACTATCTATCTATCTATATACAGTACTCTGGACCAATCCCCACTTTTCCTTTTATTTTTTATTTTTTATTTTTTTTCGGGGGGGGGGGGGGGGGACTCAAGACAGAGCAAGAATAGGGACAACACAAAACACAACAGAAAACAATGAACACACAGAAACAAAATACAAATTCACACACACACCTAGGTCATCCAGGAGAAGACCCAGAGACCAGGGTCACCAAGGTTCCTCCAGCACTCCACCGGCCACCCGGAGAGGCTCCGATCTCGGCAGGCAGACATGCAGCGGAGCCGAAGCCACAAGCCCGCCCACACACTTCCAGGCGCACCCTTCATATTAATCGTCTCCCCGGGCCAGGCGCCTGATGGACTATTATCTAGTCCAACTTGTGCCCGACCCCTTCCCCCTAATGACCATGTGTTCACTCATCTATTCACAAGCATTCTCCATTCATTCCTGTTTATTTATTTATTCCTGTTTGTTTCACAGGTGACAAAATTCTAGTGGCCATTAAAGGACAGAAAAAACAAGCCATCTTGATCGGGTGCCACCAGGACCAGAAACCATTGATGCCCAAGTTTGATACCAATAACATAGTGCTTATAGACGACAACGGCTCTCCTCTGGGCAACAGGATACATGTGCCCATCCCCACCATGCTGCGCCATAAACTCACCAACATGTCCAGGCCAAAAGGAGTAGATTACACCAAGATCTTAGCCATTGCAACAAGATATATTTAACCTTATAGAATTTAAAACTTAATGCTGTGTATATAATTGTACTGTATAAATTATGAGGATAAAATCCAATAATTGCAATGTACTGTACTGATTTTACAAAATGAATGTATGTCTTAGGTATTTTGTATTATTCTTCATACAGGCTGAACTATGCTATAATAGTGATATTGCAGTCAAAATCAATAGTTTACCTACAACCTTGCTCTTAAACTATAATTATGTTAATATCTCTTTGCTTTGACAGTGTGTTAATGCTCTTTTGGTGTTATTCTTAATTTTCCCTATTACCAGTATTATTTTTTGTGTGTACTGTAGTTTGTTTTTTGTGTGTCACCTCGTCCAGGCGATACCACATTACAATATTTCCTGAAGAAAAGTTTCTACATAGTAGAAGGGGCATTGTGGCACGGGCAAAGGCAGTACTGGTATGTCTAGGCCAAGTAGCTTTGAGGGATTTCTGCCATGGCCATCCATTCATGTCAAGCTTCAACATACAACAAATAATTATTAACCCTTTCACGCACGTGTGGACGCAATCGTGTCCTCAAGGGATACTTTTAACCTTTGTGACCATAAGGGGTGTATAGAAACCTTTAGTTTAATTACTTCAACCTCTGCAGTTGTCTTTGAGTGAGTTGTGGGCAAAAAACTAATTTTGGAGAGGTAATTATGAGAATCTATCTATCTATCTATCTATTTACTATTATGAGAGCAAGAGAATTCTATTTTGAATACTAAACGGCAACCCCCGGACCTGAAAGTGTTAAGGCTTTTGGCAATCTACTGATTTTAGCTATACAGTTGAGGTTAGTTCCAAGCAGGACACTATTATCAAGAACTTTAACCCCTTCAGTACCATGACACCTTTTTACAGTACCTTTGATTCTTGCTAAAATTAGATAGTACAGGTAATTTGGTTCTGGCTAAAATTCCCCGCCATTAGGGAGCCACCTTGTCGCGGTGGCGGGGCTTGAAGCGTGCCCGGTGGTGTCTGTTCCTGGGGGGGACACAAACCTTCTTAGGATTGGGGCTCCGCCAACCTCGTGGGCTAAGACCTCCCTCCTCATTGGTTTACGGAAGCCTGTGAGGTACCACTTTTTTTTTTTTTTTCTTTTTCTTTCTTTCTTTCCCCCTCTACCTTTGTCTTTTTCTTTGCTTCTTCTATCGTTGACGGCTGGACTACTCTATATACTTCGATGGAGGGTGGATGTGGATGGCATTCTCTTCCACCCAAAGGCAGCTTTCTAGGGCCTTTCCTAGCTGATGCTAAGAGGATTGGGTTCTAGTCATGTGGTGATGGGCTGGTCTATCAGAGTGAGAACTGAGCGATCTCTGCCATACCCATAGCTTACTCTCTGACTGTTCCTTTTACTTATATATTTTCTAGATCTCAAGTGACGGCATCTCTTCCGTGGATTGACCTAATCCACCAATTTTTTTTTTTTTTTTTTTTTTTTTCTATATTCTAACTACTCCCTCTCGGGCATAGGCTGAGAGACTGCACACTCTACCGTTGAACACGGTGAGGCCTGTGAGGTCTTGATCCAGTCTAGGGAGTGAGACATGCGAAGCACCTATTCACGGCTCAAACCCAGCTCCATCTCTGAATCTGCTTCGCCTCTGCACTTCACCGTCTCACTCCCCAGACTCGGACCCACTCTCAGAACGCCACCTATTGAGCAGTTAACTCACTAGGCATTGCCCCCCTGTAGCATATTTTGAATATGGGAATATTCATACAGTGCTATTTAATCAGGGAACAATGAGAGTATTTTGTTTTGGCATTTCGGTGTGCTGTGGTAATGCACTGTAACTAGGTACAGCACAAATTCCATCCCAATAATATCTTCCCATTGACATATTGGGATTCGAACCCGGGTCCATTGGATTACCAGTCCAGTGGCAAGACCACTCTGCCACACCTCCCCATTGCAAAATTGGAAGCCAAAGCGTCACATTTTTCCTTTGCCCCTCAACTTTCTCTTCATAATTGCTGAGGGGCACAGGGCCCTGGGTGGGGCTTTGGTTTCCCGGGAGTTTCCGCACCCTCCTCAGCTCCCCGCCATGGAGTGGCTTCGGTCACCCAGGCTTTATTGTGGTCGGCAGGGAGGGTTCTGTGGGGGCGCTCGGTTATGGCCTTGCTCGGGGCCTTGGGGCTGTTCGGCCAGGCAGCTTGGGGAACAACAACAACAACAACCCGTAGAACTGAAGTACTGTAACCTGACATGCCCGCACGAGGGGAAACTTTTACCGTCAAATCTCGCCCTCTGTGTTGGACCCGAAACTGACGAGTTGACCGTCCATAAGGCACAGGGGGTCGGGGTGTATATCTGGGTTTGACTCCTAGGTCATATCCCAAGTCCTCTAATTCTTGGCTCCATGGTGGGTGTGGAGTTAATCCCGGATGAATCTTGATACCTTCGTCTTATGGAGACTTCCTCTGGATTTTCGATCACCGGCACTGGCGTGGATAAGGCTAATGTGTCCGACTCTCCTTCCTTGACCGTCCTCCCCTCGGATGGTGGTAGCTCTTTGCCTGCCACTATACCGGGTTCTTTACCGGCCCCTGCACCGTCCTTAGACAACCATCCGACCTCTGCTCAAAATACAGTACCGAGCCTAGTCGTATAAAGTTCTCTTGGCACGTCTACCTCCTCTACGTTCGCTCCCTCACTAACCACTGACTCAGTTCTTGCCCCTTTGGTTAGATGCTCTTTATTAAGAGCAGTCAAGAGTCTTTCTGAAGCGAGCAGAGCGAGTTAGAGTAGGAAATAATGAGTTGAGTGAGTGGTTTGAGATAAATGTAGGTCTGCGACAGGGTTGTGTAATGTCACCGTGGCTGTTTAATATACTGTATATATGGATGGTGTTGCGAGGGAGGTGAAAATGAGAACTATGGGTAGAGGATTGGGTTTAGTAGGAAAGAATAGTTGAGATTGGGAGTTGAACCAGTTGCTGTTTGCTGATGACACAGCGCTGGTGGCAGATTCTGAGGAGAAACTGCAGCGAGTAGTCAAAGAGTTTGGTGTAGTTTGTGGGACGAGGAAGCCGAGCGTGAATGTCAATAAAAGTAAAGTGATGGTGTGTAATAGGGGTGATCGTAGGGTGAATCTAGATGTACGGCTGGATGGGGAATTACTGGAACAAGTGAAGTGTTTTAAATATCTAGGAGGAATGATAAGCAGGAACAGAGGTATGGAAATGGAGGTTGTTGTTGTTGTTGTTGTTCCCTATGCTGCCTGGCCGAACAGCCCCGAGTCCCTGAGAAAGGCCATGGCCACGATCGGGCTTTCCCACAGAGCTCTCATTGAGTGTAGATTGTGTTGTTGGCGTAAGTGGTTGTGTGAAATGCAGTCTTCTATGATGTGTTTAATGGTATGGGGTGCTGTGTTACATCCCGGGCAGGTGTCGACAACGGAGTCATCCAGTCTCTTCTGATAGCTCAGGAGAGCTGGATGGTGTCCGCATCTCAGCCTGGCCAGGTGGACTCTGTCCTCGCGAGGAAGGGAGGATTCGGAAGGATGGATTTCGGGAGGTCGTGCATGCAGCTGCGTGTTGTCTGTGAGTGAGTGGATGGATCGGTGAGAGATATGAGTATGGATGTGCTTCTGGAAGTTGGTTCGGGGTGGGCAGGGAGGGAGAGAGGACAATAATTGTGTGTGATACCGTGTGCTGGGTGTTGTTTTGATATTTCTTGGTGTCTGTGGGTGTGTTGCCATGTAGTTTAGTGGGTGGTCTTGGTTCGTGGAGGCTGCTGCCAGAAATGGAGGTAAAACAGAGTACCTGTATGTGAAGAAAGGAAAGTTTTAAGAGCAATTGGAAGCATGTGAAAGGTGAGAAATCTTGGAATGAAAGCTAAAAGTGCAATGTATCAAGGGATAGTTGTACCAACAGTGATGTATGGGACTGAGACATGGGCTCTGAAGGCAAAGGAGAGAAGAAAGCTGGATGTGATGGAGATGAGCTGTTTGAGGAGTATGTGTGGAGTGACTCGTAGAGACAGATTGAGGAATGAAGAGATACATAGGAAAGTGGGGCAGTAGGAACATTTGTCAGCCAGAGTGGACAGAAGGGTACTGTGCTGGTATGGTCATATTGAGCGAATGGAAGATGAAAGACTTACAAAGAGAATATGTGAGTCAGATACAAGGGGAGGTAGAAGGGTAGGAAGACCTCCATCGAGATGGAGAAAATGTGTAGTACAAGCGTTGGAAAATAGAGGAATCACTATAGATCAGGCAAGCGAAGTAGTAAAAATAGGAATGAATGGAGAATGCTAGTGAATAAATTAGTGAAAATGCAATCGTTTGGGAGAGTGGGTCAGGCACCAGTTGGACTAGATAATAGTCCATCAGGCGCCTGGCCCGGGGAGCCGGCATATATGAAGGGTACACCTGGATGCGTGGCGGGCAGGCTTGTGGTGGTAGCTTCGCTGCATATTTGCCTGCCGAGACCGGAACCTCTCCAGGAGGTAATGAGATGAGCGTAATGAGATGAGAATGGTGAGATGGATGTGTGGGGCCAGGCTACAGGATAGAATAACAAATGTTGAGCTGAGGAGACGTTTAGGTATAAAGAGTATTAGCGAGGTGATGCGTACAAGTAGACTGGGATGGTATGGACATGTGGAGAGAATGGATGAACAAAATTGGGTGAAAAAATGCAGGTCTGTGATTGTGGAGGGAGCTGCACCAAGGGGTGGACCGAGGAAGACCTGGGATCGGACTATACGCGCCGATCTCAAATCCAAGAACTTGACAAGTGAAGCAGCCCTTAACAGGGTTGCCTGGAATGCCGCCATTAGGACAAGAGACTGAAACTGCACTTATGTGTGGAACACTCAGTCTTAAAATTTTGTGTATGTATGTATGTATGTCTGGGACCTGGGAATCCTGCTGGGGACCCAAAATGGGCCTGAGTCTCTGGGTCTTCTCCTGGGCAACCTAGATATGTGTGAATTTGTGTGTGTGTTGTTTTTTTTTTGTATTCCCTGGTCGGGCTATGTCTCGAGTCGGCCATCCCCAGCTTTAAAAATCAATAAATACAAAATAAATGGGGTATGTACCTGAGTATATAGATATAATAAATTGGTGCTCATAAGACTTTTCACCCAATTAGTTGTTGATTTTATTGTGGGCGAGCGATAGTGAACTTCAATTTAGGGGAAACCAGACTTTTTTTTTTTTTTTTTTTTTTTTTTTTTTTTTTTTTTTTTTTTTTAAGCTTGAAGGGAGTTCTGGTACTTCTACTCTGGTGGGTACTTCAGGTCATCTGGGGAAAGCTGTTTTTTTTTTTTTTTTTTTTTTTTTTTTTTTTTTTTTTTAATCCTTCCTCCCCGGGTGTCATTTTAATATGACACCTCGAAATAAGGGCTGGTGCCCGGGTGTCCTTTCAGGAAATAGTAAGCTTGAAAGCCTATTCAGCTTGGTCTGAACGCCGTGCGTCCGACGCATGTAAACAAAGCCGATCGTTGCGTCACCGCACCTCCGAAAACAAGAAGAAGACTCGTTTGTTATTGTATGCCTGTATGTCGTTGTTTCAGTAGTGAAAAGATCGTCGTATTGCTAACATCGCCTGAAAATGCTCTCCACTAAAATCGTCATCACAACTGAACCAGTTGACTTAGAGCTCTACTCAACGCCATTTTACAGATTGGAAACCGCACTACAATTATAGATGCGTGGGAAATTTCTAGCAGTTAAAATTAACCAAAATACGGTAGCCTAGGCCTAGACATTTTTCGGCCAGATCGCCCAGGTAGCCCACCCTGTCCTTTGGAGATACAGCCCGGGCCAGGAGGGTTAAAGGGCAAACTAAAGATAAACTCCTCAAAAATGTATAATAAAAAGAAAATCTTCAAACGTTGGATGGGCTAGTATTTACCTAATTGTAGTTTACAGGAGTTGAGCTAAGCTCGTGTTGTCCCGTCTCTCAGTCTACTTTTTATCCAATTTTTTCTTGAAAATATGGATATTCCTTGCCCCTACCACCTCCTCCTCCAGCCCATTCCATTTGTCAATACATCTATAGGGGAAGCTAAACTTCCTGATATCGTTCTTGCAGGTAGGTCTTTTTACTTTGTAGCTGTGGCCTCTAGTTATTCCTGTATCCATTATTAATATATCCAGCCTCTCCAGCCCCCGGGTGCATTTGTACATCATTATCATGTCTCCCCTCTCTCTCCTCTCTTTTAGACTCGGTAGATTTAATTTGTCTAGCCTCCCTTCATATGGCAGCTCTCTGAGACTTGGAACCAATCTAGTAACTGCTCTCTGGATTCTTTCTAACTTGTGAATATGCTTCTTTAGATGCGGGGACCACACCACTGCTGCATACTCCAATCTTGGTCTAATCATACTCTTCATAATTTTCGCTACCATGGTCTCATCCAAGTAGTTCAGAGCAACTTTCATATTCCCGGCCATTGCATACATTCCTCTAAAGAGCTTGTTAATATGTTTCTCTGGCGACAAGACGTTATCTTGTATAATCAACCCTAAATCCTTTTCTTTTTCGGCCTTGCTAATTATATTATCTCCCATCCTGTACTCCCAATTTGGTCTATTCACACTTCTTCCCATATTTAACACATGGCATTTACTTATATTAAATTTCATTTTCCACTTGGTGCTCCATTCGTATATTTTATCTAAATCCCCTTGCAGCTCCTCACAACTACTTTTATTTGTTATTTGTCTCATAATTTTTACGTCATCTGCAAACATTGACATGTAGGAGTTTATACCTATCGGCAGGTCATTCACGTACATAAGGAACATGAGAGGTGCCAACACAGATCCCTGCGGCACACCACTCTCAACTTTCCGCCACGATGAGTAAGTTCCTCTAATGTTGGTCCTCATTTCCCTATCTGTTAAATAGCTCTCCATCCATTTCAGCAAACTCCCCCTGACACATCCTAGCGTCTCAAGCTTAGATAACAATCTCTTATGTGGTACCTTATCGAATGCTTTGGAAAGGTCTAAGTAGACGCAGTCCACCCATCCGCCTCTTTCTTGGAGTACATCTATCACCCTACTGTAATAACATAGCAAACTGGTAACACAAGATGTCCCCTCTCTGAATCCAAATTGCTTTGGGGTTATTATCTTCTTTCTCTCCAACATTTTCATCCATCTCTTCCTAATTAGCTTTTCACAAATCTTGCATACAATACTAGTAAGTGAAACTGGTCTATAGTTTAGAGGGTCCTCAGGGTTTCCATTCTTGTATATCGGAATGATATTAGCTCTTTTCCATTCAACAGGAACCTGTCCTTTATCTAAGGAAGCTTGAATTATGTCCCTCACTGGCCACTAATTGCTCTGCACACTCCTTTAAAACCCAGGCAGACACTTCATCTGGTCCCATAGCTTTCCTTACTTCAAGTCCTCTCATCGCAGATAACAGCTCATCTCTAGTTATTTCAATCTTACTAAGACCACTCTCCAGTACTCCCGCCTGTGGTTCGTCAAAACCTTCCTCTCTAGTAAAAACTGACCCCAATTTGTTATTCATTACCTCGCACATGTCCGATACATTTTCATACGTCCTTGCATCAACTCTTAATTTAGTCATTTGTTTCTTTACCTTCAACTTACTGTTTATATATTTATAAAATAATCTAGGATCACTTTCACATTTATTTACTATGTTCTTCTCATAGTTCATTTTAACTTGCCTAATTATGTTAACATATCTATTCCTCTCCTGTTTATATTTATTCCGATTACTCTCAGTGTTCCTTCTTCTTAATCTAGCCCAAGCTGCATCACGCCTACCCAAAGATCTTTTGCATTTCAAATTAAATCAATCTTTCTGCTTAGTAAAATTTCCAGTTTTATATCTTGGGACAAACAGATTGGTTCCTACTCTATAAATTTCGAGGAATCTACTATATTTACCTTGTACGTCCTGTTCCTTCAAAATAAGATCCCAATCTACTCCCTCTAAATATCTTTTCAAGGATACATAATCAGCTTTACTATAATTTAATCTGTCATTTATGTAGCTATTGTCTAATCTATTGGCATTACTCGAGGTCAACTTCCATTTTAGTAATAGGTGATCACTTTTACCTACAGGACATAGATAGTTTATATCACTAATTTTGTGAGGATCCTTTGTAAAATTCAGATCGAGTTTAGAAGGTTCGTTATTACCCCTCATTCTTGTATTTTCCTTCACATGTTGTGCAAGTACATTTTCCGTAACCAACTCCACTAGCCGACTTCCCCAAGATCTCTGATTTGGCCCTGCATCTCCCGATTCCCAATCAACCTCACTACAGTTGAAATCTCCTACCAAGATCAATCGATTCTTCCTTAAAAGCAATCTTCTCAACGACTGAATCATATCCTCGACCATCTCCTCAAACTCCAACTCCCTCCATGCTCTGGTCTTTGGTGGCATGTAAGCTACTGCTATGTCTAGCTTTTTTCCTTCTATATCATTGAGTTCAACTGCCATTATTTCTGCCTTGTCATTATTTAACTCCACTTGCTTTGCTGTCATAGGGTTCTTAACTAATACTGCCACTCCACCTCCCCTTTTTCCCTTTCTATCATATCTCCATATATTATATCCTTCACTAAACACTATATTGCTGTCAAAGTCCTGGTTCAGCTTTGTCTCCGTCAAACAGACTATCTGTGGTTGATCCTTTCTCAATATATCATCCAATTCTACCTTTTTACTGTTTATTCCATCTATATTAGTGTAGTAGCACAGTATATTGGAATCCTCCTCCTTGTTTCTCTTCCCTCCCTGCCTCCCATCAGGTTCACCTCCTCTTCCATCCCCTCCCTGACCTACCTCCACATTCCCTGCTAGTTCTATTCTCCTCCCCCCCCCCCCCCCCTCACCATCTCTCCGTCCTCGGGCTGATCCACTACCTGACTCACCGTCTCCATCCCCTGCTCCTCCCTCACCATCTCTCTGTCTTCGGTTTGATCCACTACCTGACTCACTGTCTCTATCTCCTGCTCCTCCCTCACTATCTCCTTGTCCCCGATTTGATCCACTACCTGACTCACTGTCTCCTTGTTCATTTCTCCTCGTATTTTCCGTTCTTTCTGACTCTGAGTGTACCACTTCTTTAGTTTCCCTTCCTTTACTCTCCAAAAAAAAATCCTTTTCTCCTCATCTGACAATTTTCGATTTTCATCGTCAGCCCTTGCTTGAACCTCTCTCAACTTTTCCCTTTCCTCTATGCTTAAGTCCTTTTTCACCCTAATATGTTTCATTCCAGTACAACTATTTAGCCTTCAGCTTACAATGGTTAATGCTTCAACCACTGACCTAGATTTAAACTCTGCTTTTATCGGTCTCATCTCACCCTTTTTATATCTTCCTAGCCGTCTTACTTCGTCCAGTTCTCTCCCCCAATCACAGCCTTCGTCTAGACACTCCAATATTTTCTTTACTTTGTCCTCATCCCTTCCTCTTCTCTCCCTCATATCTGCTAAATGTTCTTCAATGTCTCCAAAAATTATTATGCTTTTACCTCTATCTACTGTTTCCCTCACTACCTTTTCCTTGCTCTTCAAAACCTGCACTACATTCTTCTCAAACTCTCTTTTCTCTTTTTCTCTCTCTTCCACCTGCTCCTTCATGATTTCTTCCAATGCATCCACCTTAGCATTCCCCACCCTTGTCCACTCATTTTTCTCCTCACTTATTACTCTCTTTACTTTCTCACTTAAATGGCCCTCATACTGCTTTAGCTGCTCCTTGAGTGCCATGTTCTCTGCCTCCAGCTCATCTACTTTCCTTATCACAGCATCTAGGTTAGCAATTAATGGCCCATCTGCAGTTGCCACTGAACTGGCTTCACATATTTCTGTCAGTGACTCTACCTTCACACCTATATCTCTCCTCCAATTCTCCATAACTCCCTTCCATCTTAACAGACCCATCATCTGTCTCTTCACCACAGTCAATTGATCCTCCACTTCATTACCCTCTGCCAGAAATCCCTCAAATTCATAGCTCTCTTCATCTTCCAATAAACTCTGCCTCCGTTAGCCTTGGCCCGCCATTGTTTATATTTATGTAGCCTACAGTTAAAAATATACAAAACACTTAATAAAATTACAGTAAAATTAAACTACTACCTGGGATAAACCCAGGTAGCGCCGCCCCCGTTTGTGTCACCCTATCTTGAAAAAAGAACAAATGGAAAAAATAAATAGAAATGGGTGTTTGCGAGGTCACCACGAGCAGGTGGGGTACGACTTGATTACCTTCCTAAGAAGGGAACCCAACCGAGGTGTCGCAAGTACTAGGCAAAGATGAAATTGAAAACTTTAACCGTGTTTTGGGCCTTCAGCAGTAGCAGATACGTCACTCGGAAAACTAAACCTCATTGGTTACGATACCGCCACTGCGCAAAGCTACGGTGCGTGTTCTTTTAACCCCTTCAGACTCATATGACGCAGAGGTTGGCAGATTAGCAATAAGAAATAGAGTTCTCTCACTCTTATAATTACCTCTCCAAAATTAGTTTTCTGCCCACAGCTAACTCAAAGACAACTGCAGAGGTTGAAGTAACTAAACGAAAGGTTTGTAAATACCCCTGATGGTAATAAAGGCTTTAAAGTATCCTTAATAGGCTCAACATTGCGTCATATGTTGGAGAGGGTTAATATACTGTATGCTAATTTTATTTATATGTACAGTAAACCCTCGCTATCTCAGACTAATTGGGGGGAGACCCAGTCTGAGATGACCGAAAATCCGAGATGTCCGAAGTCCGACTTAAGAGAGGGAAAATTCCGAATTAGAAGAGGAAAGTCCGCGTCACCAGAGAAATTGATTTTTTTTTTTTTTTTTTTTTTTATATATCTATTTAATGCATCTATCTCCCTTATACATATATATAACTATGTCTTATTTGGTCTTTTTTTAATCTATGAATCAATTCTAATACGATGGAATTGAAAACAATATTACCCTTCTAACACACAAATAATAAAATGAAAAAGAGAGTAAATAAAAATATCTCCTTTGTCTTTCAGAAACATAAGTCCGTCTCGTATATGTTAGTATTTTATCGCTCGCTCGCCCCTAGCCACTCTCTCTCTATCTATTTATCTCTCTAATGCATCTAACTAACTCCCTTATACATTAACATACCTATGTCTTATTTGGACTTTTTGTAATCTATAAATAATTTCTAATGCGATGGAATTGAAAACAATATTATCCTTCTAGCACACAAATAATAACATGAAAAAAGAGTCAATAAAAATGTCTCCTTTGTCTTTTCAGAACCAATTAAGTCCGTCTCATAATAGTTCGTGTTTATCGCTCACTTCCCCTTCTGCAACTCTTTCTATCTATCTTGTCTTTTCAGAACCAATTAAGTCCGTCTCATAATAGTTCGTGTTTATCGCTCACTTCCCCTTCTGCAACTCTCTTTCTATCTATCTTGTCTTTTCAGAACCAATTAAGTCCGTCGTATAATAGTTCGTGTTTATCGCTCACTCCCCCTCTGTAACTCTTTCTATCTATCTATCTCTCTAATGCATCTACGTAACTCCCTTATACATTAACATAACTATGTCTTATTTGGACTTTTTGTAATCTTTGAATAATTTCTAATGCAATGGAATTGAAAAAATATTATTCTTACAGTTTCTTACAGTAGATCCTCTGGAAAAAGGCAAACTATGCCTGTGTATCCATCTCAGTACCAGTACTTGCACTGCTGCGGTCGTTCACGGTGTTGGCGGCGGCGGTAGCAGACGCAACATTTTTACTATTCTGTATTTTTGTTTTATAATCAAACTTCAAATCTTGTCTTCCCCATGCTTTTATCAAGATTACTTTCAAACTCCCTTATTGATTCGGAATCGACTACATACTGGGGCAGTGCGTTCCACTCATTTACCACTCTATCACAAAATGAGTTCTTTGCCTTCTCAAGCCTATTTCTTTCTTTGTAAATTTTCTTAAGAGTGTCCTCTCGTTCTTGTTCCCTCCTGCATCAAGAAGATACCTTCACACACATCCTCATCGTACTTTCCTGACACTATCTTAAAAGTCTCTATCATATCCCCTCTCTTTCTCCTATATGCCAGTGTCGGAAGCCCCAGTGTCCTCAACCTCTGCTCATAGCCGGCGTTCTTCAACGTTGGTACCAGCTTGCTAGCTCTCCTCTGCACTTTCTCCACTGCTTCTATATCCTTTACCATATATGGAGCCCACACCTGGTTCCTTCTAGCACACAAATAATAACATGAAAAAGAGTCAATATAAAAGTCTCCTTTGTCTTTTCAGAACCAATTAAGTCTGTCTCATAATAGTTTGTGTTTATCGCTCAATCCCCCTCTGTAACTCTCTCTTTCTATCTATCTATCTATCTAATGCATCTACGTAACTCCCTTATACATTAACATAACTATGTCTTATATGGACTTCTTGTAATCTTTGAATCATTTCTAATGCAATGGAATTGAAAAATATAATATCGGACATTTTCCGAATACTTATATAAAGTCCGACAACGTCAGAGACTGTCGGAACGATGACGGAAATGTCCGAAATACGGAAGTGCATGTCCGAGAGGCCGTAGCCAGTCCGACTAGTACGGGTTTCCGACTTCTATAGGTCCGAGATGGCGAGGGTTTACTGTATTGGATCTGACCCCAACTGTACAGAAGACCCTAGAGTATCACTACTCAAGGGGCTACCATACTATTTTTATTGATACATTTAAAAATATTAGCATTACTAGAATATTATCTTCATAACAATGACATATTTTTGGTGGCTATCAAAGTGTTTCATGGGAATTTAACCACCTGGCTCCATATATGACCTTGTTGACTATTAGCCCACTGCTCCTGATTTCTTTACCTATTAGCTTTTGTTTGTTTTTATTAAATATATCTAGTACGATACTGCATTATAAATACAATTATTATACTGCATATACAGTACCCCTAGGGTTAAAGGGGCCTCACATTTACTGGAGGAAAAATCATATGCCCCACTTACCCTTCTGCTTGTTGTAGAAGGTACCGTAACCAAAGGGAGGGGATAGTAAATCTCTGGTCAACAATCATAACATATATATAGATACCTGTATATATATAATTATATAGTACATACAGTATATAATATATATAGTCAGGCTCTTGGTAACACTGTTATTTCGTCCTTTCATAACAGTGTTACCCAAAATAGTTACTCAAATAATGGGAAAGGGGGGCGGGAAGCTGAGCGTTGCCGAGTGTGACGTCACTGAGCCAAGCATGACGTAACCGGGCAGAGTCGATTTAACGGTAGATTTAAAATGTTCCGTGTTAGAATAAAGCTTTCGCAATCAGCGAGTCTATGTTAGAAGAAAAATGCGCTATTCAACAGTGCGTTATCGAGAGCCTGACATACTGTACACTATATATGAGTCAACCATTCGGACTATTCTTGCCAAGCAGGACGCCATTCAAAAGCCTGCTCGGGCAAATGGAGCATCAAGTGTGGACAGCAGTGTTCTAGTTGCTGACCATGCAGTCATTATGATGGGAGAGGTTTTTGGTATTGTATTGCAGTTACAAGGAAAGGGAGGGAGTTCTGATTGATTTGTTGAACATTGGCAAACAGGCCCGCCATCCTTTCTCGGTTCTCTGTTGCAAGTTTCACAAGCTAACTTAACTAAACTATTCACCTGTATCCTAGCAGGCCACAAAATGCGACCCTGTGTTTTAAGTGAAATCAAGAAACCATGATGCTTCAAACACTTAACCAATAAAATGCAATAGGCTCATAAGAGGCTCTCCTGGTGAAATGCGATAGGCGTCACATGAGCACGATTTTCAAACATGTACCAAAACCGAGGAAAGGCAGGATACGTTTGAACCTTGGTTGACAAGTAGCTTTAAGTGGCAAATTTTACTACTAACACGCTGATATACATTTCATTACGTTGCGAGGGTCGGATTTTCGATCAAGTGCTAGCACCAGGGCGGACTGTTCAAATCACGAGCTAGCATTCGGTAGGTTAAAACACATAAATGAGTCTGGAGTATACGGGGCAAAGTTTAACAGTGGCTGGATGATACACAAACTTAATGATTGGTTTAACACTTACAATGCGGGGATATTTTAGCATATTTCCGCTATATTAGGGCTCATTCAGGCACTCCCGAACGAATAAGCAAGTGTGGTGTACCTCTGTGTTAGATAATATGCCTTAACTTAAACCTATTAACACCTTGACAAGTACAGTAGGGGCTCACATAGAACGTGTTCGCATAGAACGAGTCGCTTATAAAACGACCGACCTAAAATATTGTTCCAAAATTTTCGTTAGGAACGAATGTGATCATATAGAACGATTTCGCCATCAAAGTAGGGCAAATCCGAGGAGTTCTCATATAGAGCGCCGAAATATCGTACAAAACGTACAAAATATCGTACGCTCCTGACGGAAATTTACGCTTACAGTGAACATTGACCATATTGGGCCACCAAAATGCCGCGATCACATAGAGCGAAATCACATAGAACGGCCTCGTTTATCGACCAATTTCTCGTTCTATGTGAGACCCTACTGTATATACAGTACCAAGACATATTGTAGCTATTTTACTATTTCAGAAATGAGAAAGGCATCCAGACACTAAGACCGTCTTATCAACTGACTTAAAGACGTCAGAAGTAAGAAGAGTAGCCTACAGAGGAAAATATGTTACATGTAGCATTTACAGTAGCATCTCATAGAAAGAAATACTACTGCTAATTCAATATGGCACTGTATAAAAAAATAAAAAAATAAATTTAGTGCACAACTCAGTGAAAATGCAAGCTGAGAGAGAAGCAGAATAGATGAAGCAGTCCAAGAATGTGAAAGAGTACCATATTAGAAGAAACAGTCCAAGAATGTTAGAGAACCAGAATACTGTAAATGAAACTACACTCCAAAAATATGGTAAAAGAACCAATACTGTACTGTATACTGTAGATTAAAGTAATTAAACAGACCAAGAATATAAACAAGAACCAATATACAGTAGATTTAACAGTCCAAGAATGTGAAAAAGAACCAGAACAGATAAAACTGTCCAAAATTGTGAAAAAAGAACCAATATAGATTAAATGTTTCAAGAATGAAAAGAACCAATATAGATTAAACGGTCCAAGATTGTGAAAGTGAACCATAACAGATTAAACAGACCAAGAATGTGAAAAAAGAACCAGTATATATATAGATTAAACGGTCCAAAAATGTGAAAAAAGAACTAACATAAATTAAATGGTCCAAGATTGTGAAAGAGACCCATTACAGATAAAACAGACCAATAATGTGAAAAAAGAACCAGTATATATTAAGTGGTCCAAGATTGTGAAAAAGAACCATTAGATAAAACAGACCAAGAATTTGAAAGAGAACCAATTTAGATCAAATGTGAAAAATAATAGAAACATTAGAACCTGGCCAACTTCCCTCCCTACAGGTTCCAACTTCTATCTATCTATCTATTTACTATCTATCTTATCTATTTACTCAGGCCCAATCCCCACTTTTCCTATTTTTGTCTTCTTTTCTTTCCAACTTCACCTAATCTTATTGACCTTCTACTGTGATAAGAGAAAAATACAGCACTGGTACAGCAACATAACCTGATGAGCATCAGTGTCCTTTTGTTGGTCACAATGATGACACAAATTATCTTCACCACACTCTTAGGTTAGTGATATAATTTGAAGTTTTCTTATTGAGAAGCTGGGCTATATATATTTGGATGGATGTAGGCCTGTAAATCCCCCAGTATAAAAAATATATATACTGTATACTACTACTACTACAGTAATAATAATAATACCGGTAATAATGAAAATAAAAATACAGTAAAACCCCACCCAACCGGGAACCCAAGACTTCCGGATGAGCATTCTGTTTCGGACATTTATCCAGTCATCCGGACTTGTCCGGATGGCATGGAAAAAAAAAAAAAAAATCAGACAGAAACAACCTTTGATTTCAGACATATTATCCAGCCATTCGGACTGGTCCGGTTGGCTTGGGAAGAAAGGCATCGAGTTTGGACAGCACAACCTAATTTTGGACAAACAGTATTCCCAAGCCAATCGAACTAGTCCAGTTGGCTGGGGGAAAAAAAATGCATCCGGTGTAGTCCGAGTTACAGACAGTACGAACTTTAACTATTTTTATCTCTGACATTCAGAGTAATCCGAGTTAGAGAACCGGACATCATTATCTCAGATATCCGGAATTGTCCGGTTCGCTGAATACCTAATCGGACTACGGCAGATCCGGACTTTTGGCACTTTCGGACTGGATTCTCCCCCGATTAGTCCAGTTGAGCAGGGTTATACTGTAATAACATAAGATCCTTGCATTGTAACTTTCCAAGGCAATAGACTACCTTGAAAATTTACCAAGTGAGGATTACAAGTTAGCAGAGGCTAAGAAATATTTTTTGTGGTTCTAGTGGTGGCAGTGGGAGGATCTGTGTTTATTGGCTCCAACATCAACCAACTAGACAATCATCTTCCAATTATTCCTGAACCCCACCTCAACATAAGTCACAATGTCTCTGATGTTCGCTTCCTCCTCTGGACCAGGTTAGTTAGTTAGTACAGTACCATCATATTGATATATTTTTAAATCACTGTAAATACTGATAGTTTCAAGGACTGGTATACCATTCAAGCCAAGAGAGAGAGAGAGAGAGAGAGATTGGTAGTATTTGAGGTTCTATGACAATTGAGCACCAGCCATCAACTAAGAAAATTTTGCTGTGCCAATTTAGTCCCAATGTTATTAAGTGTGAATGTAGTATCCATTAATATGACAGATAGTCAAGTTAGTATTGGTATTGCTAATTGAGAGTTCAATGTACATCCATGAAGCATGGCTTACATTATGTTTACTGTACCCCTAAACAATTATCTGGGGAAAGAGCCATCACACCTTTAGACAACTAATTTTAGTAGCCACTTTACGACACACATTTGAATACTGGAGAACCATAATGCACATGTGTATATTTATAAATCAGTTCAATAATTCACAAACTGTTATTATGCCACTGAGTATAAATAATTACAAATCAAGATCGCCGATCTTCTCGCTCATTAAATATTAAAATCCTAACAATTTGGTTGGTGTCAATTTCTGGTTTACAGGAGCAATGCGGAGGATAATGCTCATTACCGCCTGTTTCCCAATGACCTGGACAACCTGCACCAGTCCCCATTTGATGCTTCTCTCCCAACCTACTTCATGTATCACGGCTTCAATGATCAAGGGATGTGTGGCTGGATCCGTAATGCCAAAACTGGTAAGGAACTTCAAACTAATTTCAACATTTACTAAATTATTTATTTCCTTGTAAAATTAAATTACACAGTAATAAGAGAAGCACAATTTAACCCATTCAGCCCCATCCTAAGAGAAACTTAATGTAACACCCAGTCCCAAGCATTCAGAAGATACCAGTGAGTTCTGCCTCCTGATTGTGATCCTGGATTGTGTTCTTTTATTTATAAAATATTATTTTACTTAAGCGGTGTTTCCACATATCGATTTTGATTGGTTGTTTTGTCTTTTTACTGTGTTCGTATAAGTTTTGGTTATTTATTTTGCAAGTTTTACATTATAATATATAGCTAACCTAGGTTAGGCTTCTTTGTGAAGATATGAATATTTCAAACCAGCATTTGCCGTAGCCGCCGGTATGGCCACTGTGCAATCAAAGGAAAAGTGGTCATGGAGCCAGAATAACTTTTATTTTTTACTTTCAATGAGAACCACTAGGTTTAGAAAGTTCTATTCTTCACCATTCATATAATTATAACACCGAGTTCTGCCTCCTGATATATTAAAATGTAAAACTTGCAAAATAAACAAACCAAAACTGGGACGACACATGATAAGGTAATTTCTTTGTGGAGATTTGAATACCTGTATGTCAAATATTATTGAAGTACTGTACTGTACTGTAGGTAGATTGGTAGCTGGCTTACCAACTTGTTCCCTCACAATAACATGTTTGTGTGAATCACCAGTCTACTTTTGTTTACATGTTATGTGTGGTTGAAAATGGAAAATAGGGGCTTAGTTGAAAAAGTGGCAGAATAATTTGATTTATTTAGTAAAGAAAGTAGATGTGTGTGAATTTGTGTTTTGTTTTTGTGTGTTCGTTGTTTTCTGTTGTGTTTTGTGTTGTCTCTGTTCTTGCTCTGATGTCTTGAGTTGGTCACCCCCCCCCCCAAAAAAAAAATAATAATAATAAAATAAAATAAAATAAAAAATAGGAATAGTGGGGATTGGGCCTGCGTAAATAGAGGAAAGTTTGCCACGCCAGAGCAACGTTTTAGCCAGACTACATTTTAGCCAGACTACATTTAGCCGGAGGGAGAGTAAGAAACTGTTCTGGAAAGAAGTCAAGAAAGTTAGGGAAGGTAGCAAGGGAAACAGTAAGGGTGTGAAAGATAAGAATGGGAGAATGCTAGCCGAGAAGCAAGAGAGAGTCGAAAGATGGAGGGAGTACTTCAGTGAGTTGCTAAATGAAAGGAATGAAGAGCCAGCAAACATAGCTGGATATGGTATGGGAGGGAGAAGAAGAGAAGTAGTGGAGGAGGAGGTGGGGATCAGGAGGTCAGAAGTGTGGGAAGCCATGAAAAGAGTGAAGTTGGGGAAAGCACCAGGAACAGATGGAGTGTGTGGGGAAATGTTGAGGTATGGTGGTGAGATAGTGATAGAATGGGTATGGAAAATGTGCAAACTAGCATGGGAGAAGGGGAGTGCACCCGATGACTGGAAGACTGGCATAATAGTCCCCCTATATAAGGGCAAAGGGGAAAGAGGAGTGTGTGGTAACCACCGAGGAATATGGTATACAGTAGGGTAGTGATTGAGAGAGTGAGAGTGAGAACGGAGAAATGGATAGGCGACGAGCAGGGAGGTTTTAGGAAGGGAAGAGGATGTGTAGATCAGATTTTTACCCTGAATTGTGTTGTGGAGAAGTATCTGGAGAAGAAACAAAAGGTGTATGTTGCCTTTATGGACTTGGAGAAGGCCTATGACAGAGTGGATAGAGAAGGTTTGTGGAAAGTACTTAGAATATACGGAGTAGAGGGCAAGTTGCTGAAAGCAGTGAAGAGCATGTATGAGGGTGCAAAGGCGGCAGTACGTGTGGAGAGTGAGCAGAGCGAGTTCTTTGACCTGAATGTTGGTTTGAAACAGGGGTGTGTGATGTCCCCGTGGTTGTTTACTGTATATATGGATGGAGTCATGAAAGAAATACTATCAAGAGCAGTGAATGTTGGTGTATCGCTGAAAAGGGAGGGAATTGAGTGGAAGCTACCTATACTGCTGTTTGCGGATGATACAGTTCTGATGAGTGATAATGAATGGGAGTTGCAGGGTCTGGTAAATGAGTTTGGAACAGTGTGCGAAAAACGGAATTTGAAGGTAAATACGGGGAAGAGCAAGGTTATGGTCTTCGAAAGGGGTGAAGTCACAGAGTGTGAGGTGAAGCTGAACGGTCAGGCTATGGAGATCGTCAACTCTTTTAAGTATCTGGGCAGTGTGTTGAGTAAAGATGGGACTATGGATGAAGAGGTGCGGGAGAGGGTACAACAGGGGAAGAGGGTTGTAGGAACGCTAAAAGCAGTAACAAGAAATAGGGTGGTCAGTATGGAAGTGAAGAAGTCCTTGCATGACAGTGTGGTAATCCCGACACTGACTTACGGAAGCGAAGCATGGACGTTGGTTGAGAGACTCAGACCAAGAGTGAGAGCAGTGGAAATGAATTACTTAAGGAGTGCGTGCGGAGTTACATGGAGGGATAGA
The DNA here is from genome assembly GCA_032716605.1 of Paralithodes platypus. Lineage (NCBI taxonomy): Eukaryota > Metazoa > Arthropoda > Malacostraca > Decapoda > Lithodidae > Paralithodes > Paralithodes platypus. The sequence goes on along the minus strand of CM064566.1, from coordinate 57,835,137 downwards.
CAGACTAATGAGGAAGTAAGAAGGAGGTGTGGTGTGGAGGTAGATGTGCTGGAAAGTGTGAAAAGGAACAACTTGAGATGGTTCGGCCATATGGAACGTATGGAAAGCGAGAGAATGACTAAGAGGGTGTACGAGAGCGAGGTGGAGGGACAGAGGGGGAGAGGTAGACCGAATATGAGGTGGAAGGATGGAGTGAGGAACTACATGAACGAAGGCGGTGCTGGTTGGGGGGGGGGGCGTCGACTGACTGGGGACAGAGGTGCATGGGGGCGGTTCGTTCGTGGCCACCCCTTCGGGGATCACGGCGTCAGGCAATAGATAGATAGATAGATAGACATTACTATGTTTCCTATCCGCGCGTCTCCACTATACAATACGAATTCTCCGTAGGGACCTCAGGGGTGATGCATGCTCTTTGAGGGTCATAAACTAGAGGCAAAGTTATATTATTATATTCCTTACCAATGACATATTTTCTATTTTTCTACTATAAATAGTGGTCTCGGTGTGTCTAACGTACCTAGTAGAGAATTAAGGTGCATTCTCTAGAAGACATTGGTTTAACCGCGCAGTGGTACAGATAAATCATCGGTGCTCTGAGAGTGGATGATATATACGATGTATAATTACTATGTTAGATACGGAAAGGCTACTATTTTCCTAAACCTAACTGCATATCATCGATAACAATGCTTTCCCCAAACCTATATTATAATTCTTTTGAACTAGTTTAATTCATTACATTATATGGAACTACAGTAGATGAAAAATTCACAATATAAATCCATATTTATTTAATTTATGGTACACTGTAGCTATACTAAAGTATGAAGATGAAAAAAAATGGTATCTTATGAAAAAACTACATACCGGTAATCCGATACACTTTAACCCCTCAGCCTCGGCTATGTATTCCATACCGAAACCCGGGGGTTTTGGCCGAAAAACTTCTACGCCTAGGCTACCGTATCTTTGTTATTTTGACTGCTTCCGCATTCCCGCGCATCCCCAAGCGTAGATGTGTTTCGTACCTGTAGAATAGCGTTGAGTAGAGCTCTCTTAAGTCAACTGGTTCAGTTGTGATGACGATTTCCGTGGAGATAACTTTGTGGCGATATCAGCCACTTATCATTACTTTTCACTACTTAACAATAACATACAGGCACACACGAACAAGGACGCCTCTCCTTCTTGTGGTCGGAGATGCAGGGCGTCGGTCCAACCGGCTGTTGTTTACATGCGTCGGACGGACGGCTTTCAAAACAAGCTTACAGGCTTTCAAGCTGCCGGAGCCTCAGAGCCCTTCCGGGTTCTGCGGGGGTGTTTTTTATGGATGACTCAGAGCCCAACCGGGTCTGAGGGGTTAAAGGTGAACTACAGGGATGAACAAAAAAACAAAGATTAATGCAGGGTCATAACTTGGCATGAATATACTGTAATATATATATGGGCAATATTGATATAATTCCATTAACCCTCCAGCCCCGGCTATGTATTATATAGCGTTAAGTAGAGCTCTCTAAGTCAACTGGTTCAGTTGTGATGATGATTTCATTGGAGATAACTTTATGGCAAAAACAGCCACTTTACACTACTTTTCAATACTTAACAATAACATACAGGCACACACGAACAAGCGACGCACTCCTTGTTGTGGCGGGAGATGCGGGGCGTCGGTCCAGCCGGCTGTTGTTTACATGCGTCGGACGGACGCCTCGCACACCAAGCTCACAGGCTTTCAAGCACTGGGGGCCTCAGAGCCCTTCCGGGTTGCGCGGACCGAGTTTTTTATGGGTGTTTAAGAGCTCTTCCGGGTCTGATGGGTACTCCAGAACAAAATACAATATATATATAGTCGTTGGTGACGAATTGGCATTTTCAGCCAGCTGGAGTGACTCCATTGTGTAGAGACGCCGTTTGTAAACAAGATATGCGGTCCTGAACAGTGAGGTCTGTTTTTCGTAATTAATACCTTTCAATTCAATACTCAAGCTCTGCAAAAGATCGACCAACGTCCTGATGATGTGGTGCACATCAAGAAATAATCCCAGCTCGCCAGCAATTAACATACAGTACATGCAGTGTTTATGCATGTTTAGCCTGGTCCAGAGTTGAGGGAACTCGGTTCTAAGGCCTATTTCATAATGATAATATAGTTTTCTGTTCAATTTATATATCGCGGTCCCTTGACCAGACAGTGGTGAAGCCAAATGTTGAGCTGTAAACATGCATACAAATTATAAGTTTCTCAAATAAAAAAAAACACAGATTCACCCATTTCCCACGTCGAGAGTTCCCGCCATTGGCTACAGTTACGTCATGGTAAACACGCCAGTTCGCGCCACATAAAATAACTTAGATAAGCTGTATTTCTATATTGTTAAAACAAATTGATGAAAGTTCTTCAGTATCATGTACCTAAAACCAAGCAGATCCCAATGGACATTGTCGTTTGAATAGGTTTCATCCCTGGAATTCACCTTTAAGGCAAAGCAAAGGAGACACTATACTGTAACTGTATATAGTTAAAGACAGTGCAAACATGTTTTATGAACCTTAGCTTGGCACTTTCATATTGGAGAAATCACTATACAGTATAAGAGACCTTGTTGTAACCATATTGGCAAAGTGAAATTTTTATAAGTTTCATTATTTCAGATAGAAACCCTTCTTTTGGGACTAGCCTTTTACAGTGCATTGGACTATAATAATAAAGGGGGTGATTAGGAGGACAATTATGAGAGAGCAGGTACAAATATACATAAAATAATACGTCAAAATAAAGACAAATTGCTTAGATGGAAAAGATTGACTGCCAAAGAAAAAATAGGAATGCTAGTCAAATTATAGTTGAGGTACATAGGAGGGAGATTGATGAGTGACTGATTGATAAACAGAACAGCTAGTCGAATCCTTCCTTCTTTTCCCTGATGGCCTCCCGAAAGCGTTCTTCCAGTAGGGACAGTTCCGAGATTAGGTCAGTGATGGCGTGCATGAAGGCATCGTGAGGGGTGTAACTGGCATCAGTAGTCTGGAAGGAACATTATGAATTTATTAAAGTACAGTATAGCCTAGTAAAATTTCTCTAGTCCAACACACAATAATTTGGCAAACCCAATGGTCCGGATTTTGTTTTTTGTTTTTATCAAATATAAATTAGTCTCTGGTCAGCCACAAAGTCACACTATTGAACTCCCTTTTCCAACTTTTTGTCGTCATGGTGGGCGGCCCGTGACACACACACACGTCAGCTGACCCCTGCTTGTGTAACAGCCCAAAGCAATCAATCGATGATTTTCTGCAGTCCAAATCGAGGGATGAAAGCAGTTGAGAGTGACGAGAATTTTTACAATGGTGAAATAAATCAATAATACTCCATGATCAAATAAATAGATGAGCGAGTGTACACAAACAAGCGGTTGGCGCTGGTATGGTGATCGCAACTCCAAACCTCCACTTATATTTTCCTCAAACAAGAATATCTTGGTTTACAATGTTACAGTCTTCACCATTCACAAGATAACAGAGAAAGCTACCTCCTCATATATACAGTATATATATATAGCCTATAACCTAGGTTAGAATATTTCTTTACTGAGATATGAATACGGCAAAATTCAGGGAACTGGTTGAAATGGTCGAGTTGTATGGGAACCCTAGTTTATACATACAGGTCTATACACTAACCTGAATTCTGAGAATAACTTTGTGCTCCAGGGGATGGGGATTCTTGTAGCCAGCAAACATAACATTGGGATCTTTGAGCAGCTGCATGCGGATCATGTTGCCCAATGTGTGGTCCTCCTTGTTGACGGTGTAGATACAAGCATTTGGAACCTTAATTAAAGGGGGAAAAAGAAACGGTTTATATACATGAAGAAATCTGTGATGGATGCTAGGGTGTATAGGGGTATTGGAGGGGGTCTGTCTGATCATTATGTAGTGGTAGCTAAGGTTAGGATACAAAAGAAGTGGGTGAGGAGAGCGGAGAGGTTGCAGGAGGAGGAAGTCAGGGAGGAGTACAGGAGAGCAGTGGAAAGACGACTAGGTGGGTTCGACCTGGAAGTTATGGAGGAAGTGGAGGAGATGAGCAAGGTGTTTAACCCTTGTCTAGCGGGGTGTTTTGGGCTCATTTGGGCATATTCAGGCCCTCCTGCATGATAAATCAAGCATCTGCATGACAAAAAAAGTATTTAGCAAAAAACTAGGCACTAAAAGCTTCAAAATGAGACCAGAACGAGCTACGTAGCACTCGTGGTTCTCTTGCACTGGTGCTACGAACATGGAAGTTTAGCATATATCGGTATATTTTTCCCAGCTATGCTCACTACTGGCTACACTGCCGGCCTCTCGAGAACACAGGGAACATGAGTTAATGGGCGGCGGTAAGCCCTGGGAGTCGGCTGTCTGGCCCGCTGCGCTCCCGGCCATTTGCACTAGATTTTAACCCTTTAAAAGCCTTAATAATGCTCCTAACTTGCTGCAAATTGGTGCACGACTTAAGTCGAGCGCCGCTCTTTAAGGGTTAAGGATGAGATCTGTGCAGGATGTGAGGAGGTGTGTGGAGTGAGGAGAAGGGGGAAGGGAGTGAAAGGTACAGCATGGTGGACAGAAGAGGTAAGAATAGCTGTGGAAGAAAAGAAGAAAGCATATAGAGAGTGGTTGGGTAGTAGAGGGAATAAAGATTTCGAGAGACAGAAACGAGCGAGGTACGTGGAGAGTAAGAGGGTGGTGAAGAGAGTAGTGAAGGAAAGTAAGAGAAGAGTAGATGAGGAATTTGGAAGGAATCTGAGTGTAAAATGGAGGGAGAGTAAGAAACTGTTCTGGAAAGAAGTCAAGAAAGTTAGGGAAGGTAGCAAGGGAAACAGTAAGGGTGTGAAAGATAAGAATGGGAGAATGCTAGCCGAGAAGCAAGAGAGAGTCGAAAGATGGAGGGAGTACTTCAATGAGTTGCTAAATGTAAGGAATGAAGAGCCAGCAAACATAGCTGGATATGGTATGGGAGGGAGAAGAAGAGAAGTAGTGGAGGAGGAGGTGGGGATCAGGAGGTCAGAAGTGTGGGAAGCCATGAAAAGAGTGAAGTTGGGGAAAGCACCAGGAACAGATGGAGTGTGGGGAAATGTTGAGGTATGGTGGTGAGATAGTGATAGAATGGGTATGGAAAATGTGCAAACTAGCATGGGAGAAGGGGAGTGCACCCGATGACTGGAAGACTGGCATAATAGTCCCCCTATATAAGGGCAAAGGGGAAAGAGGAGTGTGTGGTAACCACCGAGGAATATGTCTTCTAAGCGTAGTAGGGAAGGTATACAGTAGGGTAGTGATTGAGGGAGTGAGAGTGAGAACGGAGAAATGGATAGGCGACGAGCAGGGAGGTTTTAGGAAGGGAAGAGGATGTGTAGATCAGATTTTTACCCTGAATTGTGTTGTGGAGAAATATCTGGAGAAGAAACAAAAGGTGTATGTTGCCTTTATGGACTTGGAGAAGGCCTATGACAGAGTGGATAGAGAAGGTTTGTGGAAAGTACTTAGAATATACGGAGTAGAGGGCAAGTTGCTGAAAGCAGTGAAGAGCATGTATGAGGGTGCAAAGGCGGCAGTACGTGTGGAGAGTGAGCAGAGCGAGTTCTTTGACCTGAATGTTGGTTTGAAACAGGGGTGTGTGATGTCCCCGTGGTTGTTTACTGTATATATGGATGGAGTCATGAAAGAAATACTATCAAGAGCAGTGGATGTTGGTGTATCGCTGAAAAGGGAGGGAATTGAGTGGAAGCTACCTATACTGCTGTTTGTGGATGATATAGTTCTGATGAGTGATAATGAATGGGAGTTGCAGGGTCTGGTAAATGAGTTTGGAACAGTGTGCGAAAAACGGAATTTGAAGGTAAATGCGGGGAAGAGCAAGGTTATGGTCTTCGAAAGGGGTGAAGTCACAGAGTGTGAGGTGAAGCTGAACGGTCAGGCTATGGAGATCATCAACTCTTTTAAGTATCTGGGCAGTGTGTTGAGTAAAGATGGGACTATGGATGATGAAGTGCGGGAGAGGGTACAACAGGGGAAGAGGGTTGTAGGAACGCTAAAAGCAGTAACAAGAAATGGGGTGGTCAGTAAGGAAGTGAATAAGTCCTTGCATGACAGTGTGGTAATCCCGACACTGACTTACGGAAGCGAAGCATGGACGTTGGTTGAGAGACTCAGACCAAGAGTGAGAGCAGTGGAAATTAATTACTTAAGGAGTGCGTGCGGAGTTACATGGAGGGATAGACAAACTAATGAGGAAGTAAGAAGGAGGTGTGGTGTGGAGGTAGATGTGCTGGAAAGTGTGAAAAGGAACAACTTGAGATGGTTCGGCCATATGGAACATATGGAAAGCGAGAGAATGACTAAGAGGGTTACACTTGTTACACTTTGTTGTATTCCGTCCGTTAGTGACACAGTTGAGCTGGGGCTCCACTGCGACCAGGCAGCTCCCTTTCTTCCGCTCTCCATTCCAGAAGTCGGTTGGAGTTGGCGCTGGGGTATCCTGGTGTTGGTGGCCGGTCCGGTATTTTGGCCAGCCACATGTCCAAGTGTTTCTTGAAGGTGTCTGGAGACACCCCGGTCATGTTCCTGAGAGGGGCTGGTATACAGTTGAACAGTCTGGTTCCATTGTATGCAAAGCTGTGATGGATCAGGGATTTGATATTTTGCGTTGATCCCGGCGTAGTCCTCACATAGCACAGCCTCCCTCGCCTTTGGTGTGGAGTCTCTTGGATGTTTGGATTTGGTACCTTTTTTTCCAAAATATTCCAGACGTAGATGATGATGTATCTCTCCCTACGTCATTGAAGTGAGTACAGCTGCAGCTCCTTGAGTCTCTCCCAGTAGTTAAAGTGTTGAAACCCATAGATTTTACTGGTGAATGTCCTCTGGGTGGCTTCAATTTCTGTTATTTCTCCTACTTTTTGGGGAGACCAGAGCTGAGAGCAGTACTCCAGTCGTGGTAGGACCAGTGACTTCCACAGTGTTAACATACACCTTTCATTTCTTGTGTGGAAGGTTCTCACGATCCAGCCTGCTATTTGTTTTGCTGTTGTTGTGGCTTTGGTAATATGCTGGGAAAAAGTGGCGTCACTGCTCATATTTACTCCCAAGTCCTTCACTGTGTCCTTGGCGGTAATTTCTTGCTGTCCACTTTTGTAGTTGGTGGCATTTTGTAGTGCTCTCTTGTTCCCGTACCTTAGAAGCTCGAACTTGTCTCCGTTTAGGGCCATGTTGTTTTCTTCTGCCCACTTCAGGATTTTGTCCAAGTCTTGTTGTAGTAGCTGTGCATCATGTTGTGAGGTGATTTTCTTCATGAGTCTGGTGTCGTCTGCAAACGATGAGGCTGTTGAGTGTTCCAGGTCCCTGTCGATGTCTCCTATCATGATGAGGAATAGGAGAGGTCTCAGTACTGATCCTTGTGGTACATCACTGATGACCCCACCTGCTTCTGATAGGCTTCCTTGAACCGTGACTCTTTGTTTTCTGTTGGTGATGAAACTGTGGAGCCATCTTCCAAGGTCTCCCCCTATTCCCAGTGATTTGAGTTTATGTAGAAGGATCCCATGGTCCACCTTGTCAAAAGCTTTGGCGAAATCTAGATATATGACGTCTACATTTTCTATGTCTTGAATATCCTGTAGGATTTTGTCGTAGTGTGATAGTAGTTGTGAAAGGCAGGAGCGGCCATGTCTAAAGCCATGTTGACCCTCGTTGAATGCCTCGTTATCTTCCAGGTAGCTGACCATCTTAGCTCGTATTGTTCTTTCTATGATTTTAATAAGATGTGACGTCAGCACCACTGGTCTGTAATTTTTGGCTATGCCTTTACTACCCCCTTTGTGGATTGGTGTGACAGTACCTTCTTTTAGGGATTGTGGTACATATCCAGTTTGGAGGGACTTGCTCTACAGCAGTTTTAGAGGCAAGGCTAGCTGATGTTTGCAGTTTTTCAGCAGTTGGGCATGAAAGCCGTCTGGTCCTGCTGCAGAGTTTGGTCCAATCTTGTCGATGGCTGCTATTATGTCCTCTGTTGATACTGTTACCGAGGTTTTGCAAGCGGTCCTATTGTTGAGGTGTTCCTGAGTCTCCTTTTTGCGTGTGCATAGAAGAATTTGCTATTTACTCGTATGTTTGCAACTGCTTGGAGTTCTTCACGTGTTCTTTGCTCTTGGTGTGACTGGATGAGTTTTCGTTCAATTTCATCAAGCTCTTCTTGTAGTTTGGTGATAGTGTGCGCATGGCTGATCTTCCTTTGCTTGGCTTTCAAGTTCATCCTTTTCTTCATTAGTTTTTTCTATCTCTGGGAATCTGTTTTATCTGCTTCCTGCTTAATTTGGGTGGTATGGTGTTTTTACAGGTCTCCAGACATTGTTTCTGGAGGATACTGAGAGTTTCGTCGACGTTTTTATCTTCGAATAGTGCCCTCCAGTCAGTTACTGCCAGTTCTGCTCTCAGTCTGTCCCAGTCTATTTCTTTGCTGTAGAAGTTGAGATCTTTCAGAGAGGTGCAAGGGATTTGGCTTGATTCCTGTTGACATCTTCTGGGTGGTGTGGGGGTTCTAACTTTGATGAGGCTGTGGTCGGACATTATAGTTTTAACAGTTTCGTACGAGTGTACCAGGTCGAAGTTGTTGCCAAATAGTAAGTCCAGTGTGTTGTTGCCTCTTGTACGTTCCTCGATGTATTGCTTCATGTATGCAGTGTCCATGATAGTCATTAGCTCCTTGGCTTGCTGTTTTTCATCCCTGGATCCTCCGTCCATTTTCATGGTTGCCCAATTGATGATGGGCAGGTTGAAATCTCCTGTGATGATGACATCGGTAGCGGGAGTTGGCAGATTTTGTATGAGTGATTGTATCTTCTCTGTGACCTCCTTGAAAATTTCCCCTGTGGTGTTTGGAGGTCGGTACACAATTATGATGAGCATGTCGGTTTGTATTATGTGTACTGCTAGTAGCTCTGTTGTGCCGTTTGAGAATACAACTAAAGTTTCGGTATTTGCAGCCATATCCTCCCTTAGGTAGAGTGCTACTCCTCCGTGGCTTCTATCCGCTCTGTCGGCTCTGAATAGTGTGAAATTATGGATATTGATCTCTGCATCCAAAATGTTTTCGTTCAAGTGTGTTTCTGTGAGGGCTAGAAAAATTGAGTTATCTTCCTCTGCAATTTCTTCCAGCATGGGGACTTTACATTGATTGTTTCGTGGGTAGAGTCCTCTGATGTTACCCACAAAAAAACTATTTAGTGGTAGTTGCACCTTCCTCTGTGGTTCATGTCTGGCCCCTCGGTTTGGGCTAGGAATCTCTCCATTATCGTTTGAGACCGTTTTTCCACTTCCAGAAGACGTCCCATTAGTACCTCTAAAAAAGCACTTTGGTCGGGCATAGCCGTGTGTACCGCTGTGTACCGGGTGTACGAGAGTGAGGTGGAGGGAGAGGTAGACCGAATGAGAGGTGGAAGGATGGAGTCAGGAAGTACATGAACGAAGGCGGTGCTAGTTGGGGGGAGGGGCGTCGACTGACTGGGAACAGAGGTGCATGGGGACGGTTCGATCGTGGCCACCCCTTCGGGGATCGCGGCGTCAGGCAATAGATAGATAGATAGATATATATATATAGGCCTATAGTATATATAGAGTAGCCTATACCGGTATATATATATATATGGTTACACAAAACAATTGATAAGGATTTAGTATTCGGGCATAGGCCTACCACCCGCGTTTTTTACACTACAGTACTTAGCACGCTCGCTATCATTTTGACTGCCGTGGGATATAATAAGAACATAAGAAAATGAGAGTCTGCAGAAAGCCGATTGGCCTAAGCAAGGCAGATCCCTGTCCCACACAACCCCAGTTCAATTACAAAGCCCAATTATAGGCTCAACACTCTAATACCCTGAGGATCATCTTACCAAAACGGTTAGAGATTAACGCAGGATTATGGGGGTATGCAGAGTGCTGATTGGCCCAACCCGGCTGATCCCCCTTCACACCCAACCCTTCTCGTCCATATGCTTATCCAATTTTATCTTAAAGCTCCCTACCGTTTTAGACCCCACTATAGCATTTGGTAGTCCATTCCACCCATCTACAACTCTGTTACCAAACCAATATTTGCCTATATCTTTTCTGAAACGAAATTTATCTAATTTGAAACCATTGGTACGAGTTCTTTCGCTATCACTGAGCTTTAGTACATTTGTCATGTCCCCTTTGTTAATCCCACTAACCCACTTGAACACCTCTATCATATCCCCTCTAACTCTGCGTCTCTCTAACGAATGTAAACCTAATTTCTTCAACCTTTCTTCATACGAAAGATTTCTAATATTATGGATCATTTTTGTCATTCTACGCTGTACTCTCTCCAATGAATCTATGTCCATTCTGTAATAAGGACACCAAAATTGGACAGCATAATCCATATGGGGTCTCACTAATGACAAGTAAAGTATTAAGATAACATCAGCAGTTCTGTTACTCACACTCCTAGAGATGAACCCGAGAATCCTGTTTGCCTTATTACGAACGCTTATACACTGTTTTCTAGGCTTCAAATCATTGCTAACAAACACACCTAGATCTTTCTCACAGTCTGAATTTTCTAATTCTAAATTAGCTAGTTTATATTTAACATTTGTTTGCATCTTCCCTATCTTTAATACCTTGCATTTGTCAATGTTAAACTTCATCTGCCAATTTACTGACCATTCATGTAAGGTATCTAGATCCCTTTGGAGGCACTCTATATCGCTATCTGAATCAATTGATCTCCCCATTTTAGTATCGTCTGCGAATTTACTTATCCTACTAGTTATACCTAAATCTAGGTCATTTATGTATATAAGAAACAACAGGGGACCTAATACCGATCCCTGGGGGACACCACTTTTGACTGCTCCCCACTCTGACTTGGTACCATTTATGCTGACTCTCTGTTTCCTACCAATTAGCCATGACCTAATCCATCCCAACAACGATCCTCCTATTCCATGTGCCTCAACCTTTCTCATCAATCTCTCATGAGGGACTCTGTCGAAAGCTTTACTGAAATCTAAATAAATAATATCATATGACTTGTCACTATGTCACGGGGTTTGTCGACAACCCCGACACAGACAGAGGGCTGGTACTACAAAACCAAACCGATAACCTCATCATCCTTAACGACATCCATCAACATACCCATATTCCTCACCAAGCCCTCTATAACCCATCATCTCCAGACATCACCTTTTGCTCCCCAGAACTCGCCCCCACAACATCCTGGAGGGTGGTCAGAACCTTAGGCTCTGACCACCTCCCGATCATTATCACCACCAAAACCAGACTCACCCCAGCTAGCCACAAACACACATACACCAATTATAAAAGAGCTAACTGGGAAGCATTCACAAATGAGACAGAACAACACTTCACAACTCTAAACAGTACACCCATCACTAACATCAACAATGCTGTACACATACTCAATAAAACTATCCAAAACGCTGACAAGAAACACATTCCAAGAGGTAACAGAAAAAGACACAACCCCAACTTCACACCAGAAATTCAAAACCTCATCAGACAACGCGACATACTGAAACACTCCCCAGCACCCCACACACAAGACATCACACAACAAATTCAAGCACTCAACACCCAAACTAACAACAAAATACAAGAACAACAAAATCTAAATTGGAATAACTTCCTACAAACACTTGATCACAAAACAAACCCCAAAAACTATACAAAACACTAAACAGCATCACACTTTCCAACAGCAACACAACACAATCACATGCTGCAATCACAACAACAGACTCTACTCCTTCATGTAAACAACAAGCAAACACTCTCATCAATCACTTTTCACATGTCAGCCACCTAAAACCTCACAAAGACGACCGACGTGTCATCCGACGTAAGAGACAATTCCCCACAGACCCTGACTATACACCCTTCACCAATCACCAGACAAAGCATATCATCAACAATCTCAAGCACTCACCCGCCTGTGGCCTAGACAACATAAGCAACATACACCTCAGACACCTGGGACCACAAGGCATACAAGCACTCACTAACATATCAAACTACAGCTATTCACACAACACAATACCAGACATTTGGAAGCATGGTATCATCATCACTTTCCCCAAACCCAACAAAGACCCCACGCTACCCTCCTCGCACCGCCCCATCACACTCCTTTGCTCCCCCTCCAAAGTCATGGAACGCCTAGTATTACAACTAATTACACCTGACCTACCCCTAGCTCCAACACAACATGGCTTTAGGCCACTGCACTCCACAAACACTCTTCTCACAGACCTTACACAAAGAGCTTTCGACGGCATCAATTCAGCTAGACCACCACACAGATCACTATTAGCCACACTCGACATTAGTAAAGCCTTCGATGCCATCCCCCGCCACAACCTAACAAACAAAATCTACAACACAAACATGCACAACAACACAAAACGATGGCTGGCCAACTTCCGAGCAGGCAGATGTGCACACGTATCTTTTGCCGGTCAGTCATCTAAAATCAGAAACTTTCCAAACGGAGTCCCACAAGGATCCGTCCTATCGCCCGCACTCTTCAATCTGTACATGCACGATATAACTACACCCAATACGCCCCAAATAAACTTAGCCTCCTATGCAGATGACATAACACTCACATGCACACACCATGACCCAAAAAGAGCAACAGATCTCCTTCAACCCTATCTCAACACACTACATGGCTGGTGCACTACAAACAGACTTAATCTAGCCCCAGCCAAATCCACCGCAACCCTGCTCACAAGTTGGACAGGAGAACACGAATACATCCCTCAACTCACCATAAACAACACACCCCTAACACATACACACACACCCAAAATCCTAGGAGTAACATATGATACTCATATGACATTCAAACAGCACACCACAAACATTAAAAAGAAACTGACACCCAGACTTAACGCCCTCAGGTCACTTGCTCACACAAAATTTGGACACAACAAAGAAACTACCACCACAGTATATAAACAATACATAAGATCAGTGATGGAATACGCAAGCCCAGCCTGGGCTTCTAACCTAGCTGAAACACATCATAAGACCTTACAGACTATTCAAAACAAAGCCCTGAAGATCATTACAGGCTGCACAGCTACTGCACCCACAGATCACCTACATCAAGAAACCAAAATCCTCAAAGTCAAAGACCATCTGGACATGAGAGGCACTCAATTCCTGGCAGCAGCCTCCACGAACCAAGACCACCCACTAAACTACATGGCAACACACCCACAGACACCAAGAAATATCAAAACAACACCCAGCACACGGTATCACACACAATTATTGTCCTCTCTCCCTCCCTGCCCACCCCGAACCAACTTCCAGAAGCACATCCATACTCATATCTCTCACCGATCCATCCACTCACTCACAGACAACACACAGCTGCATGCACGACCTCCCGAAATCCATCCTTCCGAATCCTCCCTTCCTCGCGAGGACAGAGTCCACCTGGCCAGGCTGAGATGCGGACACCATCCAGCTCTCCTGAGCTATCAGAAGAGACTGGATGACTCCGTTGTCGACGCCTGCCCGGGATGTAACACAGCACCCCATACCATTAAACACATCATAGAAGACTGCATTTCACACAACCACTTACGCCAACAACACAATCTACACTCAATGAGAGCTCTGTGGGAAAGCCCGATCGTGGCCATGGCCTTTCTCAGGGACTCGGGGCTGTTCGGCCAGGCAGCTTAGGGAACAACAACAACAACAACAACAACAACTTGTCACTATCTACTGCTTCATATACCTCTGAGAAAAAGCTAAGCAAATTAGTAAGGCAAGAACGTCCCTGAGTGAATCCATGCTGAGAAGAATTTATTAAGTTAAATTTGTCTAAGTGGCTTCTAATTTTCCTAGCAATAATAGACTCTAGCAACTTTCCTATGATTGATGCGAGACTAATGGGACGGTAATTGGATGCTATCGATTTATCACCTTTTTTGAAGATCGGAACTACATTTGCAAGCTTCCAAGCTTCTGGAACTAAACCTGTTTCTAAAGACTTGTTAAATAAAAATGCTAATGGGCTACTTAACTCATCTCTGCATTCTTTTAATACTCTAGCATATACCTCGTCAGGACCAGGCGATTTTTGAGGTTTCAGTCTGTCAATTTCCTTAAGCACATCATTTCTACTTATACTAACTGTACTTAACATATTTTCTATACTATCACTATATACCATATTGACTTCTGGAATCTGTGCCAAATTTTCATTAGTGAAAACGGAAAGAAACTGACTATTTAACGTACTGCACATTTCTAAATCATTACTGGCCATCCTTATTTCATAATTTCTTTTTGCTTTCCTGATTTCCTTTTTGACCTGTCTTGATAGAGTCTGATAGTATATATGTAGATGATTTTCGCCTTTCTTTATTTTTCTATATATTCCTTTCTTTTTTCCTATAAGATCTATTAGCTTATTAGTCATCCATTTTGGTTGGTTCTGCGGTGATCTAAATTTTCTTTTAGGGATATATTGATTTTGAGCATTGTGGAGTGAAGCAATAAACTGGTTATATGTAGGTGGCAAGTTTAACTCTGGCATATCCTGACTTAATTGCTTAACAATAGGGTCCACCCTTAAGTCTCTTCTTAGCCCACCATAATCGGCTTTTCTGAAATCTGGGATAAGTGTCGTATTCTCTTTAGCATTCCCTGTCCATTGTATATTGAAATAAATAGATTTATGATCGCTATTTCCTAGGTGGTCACCAATCTCTACATCATTTATCGTTTGTTCATTGTTACTGAAAACTAAATCAAGAATATTAATACCTCTAGTCGGCGTATCTATGAATTGAAATAAAAAACTATCTTGTACTACCTCAATAAACTCTACTGAATCGGAGTCGCCTATTTGGTGCTGCCAATCAATGTTCGGAAAATTAAAATCCCCCATAATGCACACATTGCTAAACCTTGATGCTATTTTAATTTCCTCCCATAACGATGTTCCGCCATTTCTACTCATATTAGGCGGTCTATATATAACTCCAATAACTATGGTCTCACTACCTTCGTTAACCTCTACCCAAACACTTTCATTATCATTATTTAGTCTAATACCTGATTTAATACAGCTTTTTAATGTACTTCTGACAAACACTGCTATACCCCCGCCCCTCCTACTTGTTCGGTCATATTTAAACAATTTATATCCTGGAATATCAAATTCTGCTAAAAAATGCCTAGATTCTGTATTAATCCACGTTTCAGTTAGCGCTATTATGTCTATATTTTCTGTGCTAACGAGTACTCTAAGTTCGTTCATTTTGTTACATAAACTCCTACAATTTGTATAATATACCCTCAACCTATTACTTTTATTTGCAACTAATTTTCTATTGTTTTTAGCTAACTTATTATTTCCTGTTGAACTACTAGCTCTAGACGAAAATTCTACTCTATCAGTAATCTCATCTTTACTATCAGTTACATATGTAGTGTTATCGATACTACTATTACACATCACTATATTCGCACTATCTTGACTGATTATTTCTATTTTACTCACTGGTTTGTCACATGAAGTACCTGCTCCATATGGAGACAGTATTTTACTTACATACCCAGGTTTTTTTAACGAAACCCCGCAACAATCTTGTCCAGTGAGCTGGCCAAGGTCGAAACTCCTAGTCGAGAAAGATGTACTCCATCCTGGGCATACAGTTCATCCTTACCATAGAAGTGGGTCCAGTTATCTAGGAATGGTATTGACTTTGCCTTGCAATACTTCTCCAGCCGGCTATTTACACCAATAGCCCTGGAGGACCATTCCTTCCGTACCCCTCTTCTTGGCAGGATACTGTGTACCACAGGAAATCCACCCTTCTCCTTGATCCTCTCCAGCATTTCCTGGTACTTGGTCACAACTTCCTCAGTCCTGCATCTCCATATGTCAT
The DNA here is from genome assembly GCA_032716605.1 of Paralithodes platypus. Classification (NCBI taxonomy): domain Eukaryota; kingdom Metazoa; phylum Arthropoda; class Malacostraca; order Decapoda; family Lithodidae; genus Paralithodes; species Paralithodes platypus. The sequence continues at coordinate 57,819,127 of CM064566.1, read as the reverse complement.
TGGATCCCGCATTGATGAAGATGATGGGGTCCTCCCCACCCACTTCTAGGACACCATCCATCTTCTCTGCCACCCTCCCGACTCCGGCTCCAGGTAGGCAGACAACTTTACTAACATGAGTGTTAGTAGCCCCGTCAAGGTACCTAACCATTGAATCACCGACAATGAACTTAGCTTTTTTCCGTTGTCGGCGTGTAGCAGGAGTTGTAGCAGCAACAGCAGCAGACTTCCCCCCTCCCCTCTCACTGCCTCGATGATCGCCACTTCCTCGCCATCACTCTCATCAGCCAAGGTGCTGAAGTTGTTGTGGGTCTTGAGTGGCTGCCTTTTCAGCTTGCAGGCCGTTGCACTGGTTGACACCACTTTCCAAGGGGCTTCACGATCTCTGGGAACACTTCCGGTAGCCTCACACTTCTTCTCCGCCATAGCTAGTCTCAAGGCCAAATTTTCATCTTTGAGACACTGAATCTCCTGCTCCACACTCTCCAGTCTTTCTTGCAAAGCAAGACAAAGCTGGAGAGTATGGGAGGAGACAGCAGACTCATCAACAACAGCCATCACTAAGAAAGTTCACTAGGACCTCACTAAGGGTAAACAGGTTCACTAGCGGTCACTGGGGACGTCCGCACTGGTCAAGGGTCAGAGGGCAACGGGAATAATAATAGGTTAAGCCCCCCCCCCCATCTTTTTGTCATCATCATACGCAGCGGTGGCTTAGCACGACTGTGAGGCCGGAGCCTCTGGACATAATACAAGTAAGATCAAATATATTACCAGCAGGGGGCAAATAACAGAAAAAATATTCATCAAAATAAACGGGAACATTCGGCTACCGCAAGAGCACGACAGATGAAGCCCATACATGACGACCGTACGGCGAAGCCCAGATAGTACATCCTTCCCTAATAATTTTAGGCCTTCACAAATTATTCGGTTATAGGCCTACTGATGTTTTGGACCGACAGTTAGCCCATCGATCTGTTTAGGCCTAATAGGTCCGGTAGAGCATATGAGGACCCTGGAGGACAAGGGGCGAATGCGCCACCATGAGCAAAATTGAGTTAGGACTGGTTCCCGATAGATGGAAGCACTGAAAATCACGTGGTGAAGAGCGTGTGAAGAGCGTTTTGCGATTCCCACCCATGCGGGCTCAGTACCCTAGGTTCTAAATCCCTTGTTTCGACCTTGTGTAGCGGCGGAGGAGGTATGGATTGTAGGAGGTGGAGGGGCGAATGTTCCCGCGCGCTCAAGCCAATGAGCAAAATCTTTGATACAAATCTTTTATATTACCCAAACTCTGCTATGCTTCACCCGTTTGGTCATCCTCTCTCAACTTAACCCAAAGAAATAAATTAGAAAAAATTCAGAAGAGAGCACTCAGAATAATGTTAGGGGCCAACTACACCACTTACCAAGATGCATGTAACCTAATTAACGTACTCGCCATATCTAACCTCTACGAACAACACCTTCAGCAGTTCTCCAGCAAACTACTAAACAACCCCAGACACCGGCACCTACTACCGCCCGACGCCCCTCCTCCTCTACGCGCTGTTCGCCACTTCAACCGTATTGTCCCCGTAAGAGCACCACGGACTGACCGCTACAAGAACAGCGCCATTCCTTCAATAATTAAGGTCTTAAACAATCAATAAATTATATACATATTTTTCATTGTAAATTAGCCTGTTAGCTCGTGTCAATTTTAATTTTAATTTTAACTATGTATCAACTTCCTTGTATATTTTCAGCCTTCGGGCTGCTTTTGTGAATAAACCGTTAATTATTATTATTATTATTATGAGCGGCCGGCTAGCATTCCCCGAGTTAAAGGCCCGCCTCCCGGCCAATCACACGCGCGTTTGCGCGTTTTTTTGGCTGAAAATTTAACAGTATCTTAGTTTCATGGACATCTAATACAGGATTAAATTTCAAGCAGATTGAACAATAATTACTATAGGCTGAAAAAAAAAATAATCTAGACCTAGCCTAGGCCTATTGTGTGTGTGTGTGTTTTTTTTTTTTTTTTTTTTTCTAACAATTTGTCTCTTCCAGAGGATTCTAATGGTATATAATAACATGCTATTCTGTAATATTCTATGTATGCCACCTATTCCAGACTTTAAACACTCATAACTCGAAAGTAAGGTATTGGCGCATTCGCCCCTTGTCCTCCAGGGTCCTCATATACATCATTGCTATATATGTCATTAACCCTTCCTACCCGGTCTGCCTTAGGTAAGGACAGCTCGAAAGAAGGGCCGCTACCCGGTAGGCTATGCCTTACCTAAGGCAGCAGCTTAATAGCCTAATTAAGCTTGGTCTGAACGCCGTGCGTACGACGTATGTCAACAAACCCAAGCGTTGCGTCACCGCACCTCCGAAAATAAGAAGGAGAAGACTCTTCAATGTTATTGTTCTGACGTCAGATGAAATTAGTGTCTGAAAAGCCCCCATAGGACCAGTGTGCCAAAATTCGCCCATTTTCTTCGTGATCCCGAACCTAACATTGAAAAAATATTGATACTGAAATAGGCTAAGAGCCTGTGACTGTCCCGGGGCGGCCGGGAGCCCCGCTAAACCTGCCATTCTATTTCTACATTACACTCATCAAACGATAGTTGCTCTGCTCTACACTGTACTCTACATTGGCTATGATCTTAGAACTATTATATATCACCTGTATTGAAGTCCAAATGCAGCTACTAATGTAAATATAGACGGATAAATCCAGAGCTCGAGTCATGAGAGCGATTTGTTTACACTGTGAAAACACAACTTGTTCGGTTCGGATGAGGTGACTGACTTTAGCACCAATATAACAAATATATATTACAATAAGGAAACAGCCATCGTTTATAGAACGAACTCCTGGATGGGAGAGTCCGCTAAAACAAACAAACAAACAAACAACCAATGTACCCCTACACTCCGATGTTATATTGCGCCGAAGGCTGAGTCAAGACGAACACAACTACCGTAATTTTATTGGCACTCGAATGCTCAATAATATGTAGATTAAAGGATAATAATAGGTATTTATCTAAAACTATGTATATATTAACTAAACTACTCCATGTGTTTAATATATTGACTAAATTTCACTGAAATGAATAATGTAAAATATTAATTTAAGTTTGAATGTTAATTTTCTGATCAGATTTCCTCTTAATTAAACTCCTACAAAATACAGATATTGTTTCGTATGTGCTAATTTTATGGGGTCTCTAATTTCTTAAAAATAGTGAATGAATATAAATTTTATGTGTTTGACAAAGAGCGCAAGACCTTGAGGCATAAGGTAAGCTATAAATTAGTACGATTTTATGATGAATTATTGGTTTTCAGGGGTATATATGTGGTTGGATTAATGGAAAACAACGAACGAATATCAGCACTGTTTTCCATTGTGGTGTTTCCGAGAATAATCCAATGATGACGTCAAATTAGCTTGCCGCCAATCAACTGTGGAACACTTGGAAATGTGTTAGCTGTTATTTACCGATATATTTGTGGAAAAATAGAGTGAATTAAGGGGCTGGAATATAACATTGACTTCATGTGAAGTGCGAGTGCCCTACACATTCTAAAATTGTGCATATTAATCTTGGGGAACTCATTATATATAAGGTATAAGTTCAAGGTGATACTTTGGATAAACCTGACTTCTAGCAAGCACCAAACAGCGATTTTGTAAGTAGCCAAGCATATTATTTTGTCAGATAAGCCTAGGCCTACTTGTATTAGCCTAGGCCTATGATGATAATGATGATTTGAAGCAGAAATGAGTAGCCTAGGCTGAGGCTAGGCATATTAGGCTTAGGATAACCCATTATCCAACAATCTTAGGACTGCCCCCACTAGTGGGGCTATGTATAATGTATTGATAGGCTAATGAAGATCAAGGAAGATTTGAGGTTAAAGACAGTAAAAAATAAGGTTAGCTAGGCAGCTGGGAATCTGGTTCTGGTAGGCTAAGACTCAGAGCCCACTCTTAACCCGGGAATGGCGAAGGTCCTCAATTATGGTAATTATTTAGAAGATGACCTTTTTTTCTAGTTATTAAAAACTTACTCTATGGTGTATTATATGATATATAGAAGCAATAGAACTGTTAAAATGACCTGGGAAGTGTATATTAAACTTAGCCTAGACCAACATTCCTGTTTTTTTTTTTTTTTTTTTGTAGCTAAGGCTAGGCTAACCTAACCTAGCCTAGGCTACTCTTGAGTTTTGGAACACAGTAGGCCTAAGCCTAGGCCTATTTTAGATGTCTAACTTTTAAAATAATAATATAAAAATACGTAGGCTAGGCCTAGGCTAGGATTTTTTTTTTTTATCATTATACAGAAAGTTGTATCACTCAAAAAAACAGCGTCATTCGACACCCTGGCTAGGCTATAGCCTATGACAATAACAGTTTGCCGTCATGCCGTGGGATTAGGCCTATAGGGGTAGACCTGTCACTGAAGAATACTTTCGCAGTCTTACCGTTTGTTTTTGTTTTCAAGGTATAGGCTATAGGCAGAATAGGCTACAGTAGTATCTTATCTACTGGTATCTTATTTTATTGTAGTTTATATTATGAGTGGAAGATTTGCAATAACTTACCCTAACCAAAGTCCAAACTTAGTGTCCAAAGTGGGATCTGCACCCTGCCTCTATGTTCTCATTTTGTATACCGGTAACTTTTTAGCCAGATTACCGGTACAATTTAATAAGTGTACAGCCAGCAGCTAGGCCTACCGCCTACAGTGCATTTATAGATTTCCCGGAATCCCGGCCATGACTTGGGTATCACTAAAGAATCTTTCCGCAGCCTTATGTACAATTGTTTGTTTTTATTTCTTCAAGGAATATAGTACAGTAGTTTATTGTTCAATTGTTTATCATGTTATGAGTAGATAATTTGCATTACCTTACCCTAACCTAACTTTACTTAGTCTTAGTGTCCAAAGTGGGGGCTGCCACTATCCCCACAGTCCACACACCCGCTAACTAACATATATTATTGGTATGTCTTGTCATTACTATAACCTGACTTCATGGGGGTAACGGAGACTTGATTGAATATTTTCGGAATTAGCCTCGCAGAATCTTGAGTCTTTTAAAGTTGTGAAAATTAAAGTAAGTTTCTACGTTCCTACTGATTGTACTTAACCCGAGATGGGAATAGCCTACCCAGGTATTTTTTACTCGGCCCAGGGAAAATAATAGACAAACAAATGTTCTAATCAAAGTTTATTCTTGAAACTTTGTACCGGTATGTATTTTAACCAGTACTCTATAGTAACTCATGTATCATATGAAAGGATATAAATTAAGTATGTAATAGTTCTTGGAATGCAACAACAAATATACATGAAATCTTTATTGGACAAAAGTTACAAAACTAAAACAGGGACTGCTAAGAATAATTTAAAAACCTGTTTTCAATGCCTATATTAGTGGACCTGAAGTGCATCTCTTTGAGACTGAAGTACAGGCAGCCAGCTCCCCTAGTATCCTGATTAAACACCAGTAAACATACATAACATCCCTTTTACTTACAATATTATTCATTCCTTTTAATAAATTTTGAGCATGTATTGTGCATATATTTACCTTCACATCTCAAAATTTCTCCGGCGGCCGGGGGGCGTAGCCCCCCGGACCCCCTGTTACGCACCCCCCGCAGACGCCGCGCAAAGTTGATCCTTGTAAGCTTAGAAAAATGATCCAGAACTGGATAATTTCTGTTTTGGCACCCTGCATAGGACTATTGGCAACATCTCTGCAATATTGGCTCCACTGAAATCGTCATCACAACTGAACCAGTTGACTTACAGAGCTCTACTCAACGCCAAAATACAGATTGAAAACCGCACTACGATTATAGATGAGTGGGAAAGTTCTAGCAGTGAAAATAAACATAAATACGGTAGCCTAGGCCTAGACGTTTTTCAGCCATTTCACCCGGGTAGGGGCGACCGTCATTGGGTAAGACAGCCCGGGTAGGAAGGGTTAAGAGCTGAAATGTATTATAAGGGAGAAGAAAAAAAAAACGCTAAAATACATGTAGGCTAAGCCTATCTGAAGGAAAAATTACAAAAAACAAAATAAAACTTACTGAAATCGCTGTCAGTCCAAAAAGTCAGGTTTACCAATTATTCTGGTGTTCTGCAATAGCCTATTAGCCTAGCCTAGGCCTAGCCTATTAAAAAAAAAAAAAAAAATTAGGCCTAGGCATAATCTAGGCTATAGCCTACACAAATAGCTGTGGTGCACACAACCTATATTGACCACAAAATCTTGGCAGGCTAAATAAGCTGGCGCAACTCATCTTGAGTGGTACCAGTAAGGTCCAATTTGGGTTAGCCTATTTGACTGAATCTCACCTTACCTTTGTATCAATTTCCTTTATGATTTTCTTTTCTCCGTCAAAGAGTAGAAATGACTCGAATGTCGGCGGTGCGTTCATGATGACAACTACGATATTACACGTTTAAGAATTTGATATCACGGTAATAGAGCCTACGTTAGTAGGCTACTCTCTGCGAAGTTGCGAACTGCGGCCTCTTCTGTCGAGGTTCGGGAAGTAAGAAAAATAAGTAAGATGCCTTACTAACGGCACTTCCCTGAGAGTTTATGAATACCGGCCCTGTTCGGTTGGTGCCTGTTCGAGGGTAACAAGTTTACTACGGTCCCCCCTATTGGTCATACAAAATTGTCTGATTGAGGTCTTCTTTTCTACTCCTTTTCCAAAATTAGTGTCTGATCCTTCTCATTTTCTCTTCTTTTCCAAATAACAATTAACTTCATGTTTTTTCTTTCTATGGTTGCATGAATAGATCGATCACTGTTAATTACTGTAGTTCTAATATTTGAACATCTCATTCTTCACACTTCACTTCTCCTTTCATAACACTATTTCTGTTATTTAGTGCCACAATATTTGCCATACATGTAAGAAAAGGCAGCTGATGATTTATTATATCGTCTCGTGTTTTCTCTATATATTGCCAGACTATAGTTTTAATTACTTTCTAATAGTAATTCAGTTTTCCAGTACAGTACAGTACTTTGAATTCCATTCTCACACTATATATATTCTTTATTTTCTGTCTACTTGTTGTCTTCATGTTACATTTATCTAACCCAGTATCTCTTGTGGTTTTCTTCATCTCCTGCAGCGGCGTTCTTGACAAACTCTTCCCCCTAATGTTTCTTGCTTGTTTAACCCGGGAAAGGCTAACTACCTCATAAGAGGTTTGGTGGGCAAAGGCGAAGGTCCTCTTAACCCTTGTTTGGCGGGGGTGGACTTAAGTCAGGCTAGAGAAGAAAGGACTATGTGGCGGGGACCGACTTAATTCTGTGTGCAATTTTGGAGCAATTTTGCCTCCGAGAGAGAGACGAGCGGTGGGCAGAGCGTAGGTCGGGCTCTGACCGTTCGCCACGGGTCCCGCGGGCCTACTAACGTTTACTCCACACACATCCACCCTCCCTCCCTCACTACACAGGGTATTATATCAAGAAATTACCGTATTTTAGGGATTTTTCCTTCGCCTTGCACGATCGTTGCAAGAGAACGCGTGGTCGTAGGAGGATGGTGTGTCATTGGAAAGCTGAATTAACGCCCTTTCAGTGATACATAATTGTATTACGCTCTGGCTCTTGTTTATGCATGTAAAAGAGCATGGAAATAAGCTCGTTTAGGGTAAAACCCCCCGTTTGGCAGGTAGTAGAAGTTACCGCCTAGGCCGCTCGTAAGGTGTTAATCTGGGAACGGCGCCGAGACTCTTAGGAGGTTTTACTGGGCGAAGGCGACGGGACTCTTAACCCGGGAATGGCGCCGAGACTCTTAAGAGGTTTTGGTGGTGAAAGGTGACGGGACTCTTAAGATCCAAGGCCTAAAAAAAGCCTTTCAAAAGATCCCAGCAGCACTCGAAACAAAGAAATATGTGATTAAGTGAGATAATTCCCCTCCATACATCCTATCACTCCTCCACATGTGTCAAAATCCCCTCCTTCCCCCCTCCACATGTGTCAAACCCCCCCCCTTCCCCCCCCCCCACTTCAATTATCACCTATTTTTCCTCTTATTCCCTTGTTTATCGGTTTAGTTATCGCGTCAATATCACCAACCCGGTTTTAAGGTCGTCTAGTGCGCATATAGAGAGCGTGGGAAGAGAAAGAAAGCCAGAGAGAAACATCAGTCTGACTTCAGGCCTCGAAGAGGGAGGATATACGTCTCGTTCGCCTCTCACCTCATGACTGGAGGGTCGGCAATAATTCGTCTTTTTCACTCCTCAAATACTATTCCCACTTGTTTTATTGCTGTTACATGTTAATATCTTCATATTAAACGTAAAATAGGCGCACATTTGAATAAGTAATGACCCCGGAAGAGCCACCCGAGACCCCCAGGACCAGTACGGAAGGTCCCTAACTCACGGCGCCTGTTGGAACTATTCCGACTAGTGAAGAAGCCAGATTGTATGTGAATCAGTCCGGAAGTTAGACTAGCCCACGTCAAATCTCAAGAAGGGCCTGTTCCAGCCGGCTGCGTGCAGGTAGCTGGGACTCTCACCTCCTCGATGACGGCCAGTGCTCCGTGTTTCCTTCGCCGCAGTGCTCTCCTTTAACACTTACGGTGCGGGCATATTTCCGCCACTCATTCTGGCACTCCTGATTGATTAGGCAAGTATCTGAATTAAAATTAATGTATTCAGCCGAAAATTAGAAGAAAATAGCTTCAAAATGACATCAAAACAAGCTTCGTAGCTTGCGGGGTTCACCCGCAGCGCTACCATAGACTTTCTAAAATTAGCAATTCTCGCTAATGTCTCGCTACATTTGCCTTTGGCAGCACTGTATATCTCGCGAGATTCTGACTCAGTGCCCTCAGTGCCTCAGCTTCCTGGCTGAGAGAAGGATGTGTGGCCTGTTGCGGTCCTGCTTCCTTGCACTCGATTTTACAGGCTTTTAGAGGCTTTAAATGCCTGTAAATTGCCATGGCGTTCAGGAATGTCTCCTGCAGCCAATGGGTTAAGTGACTTTATGTGTTTTTGTGGTACAAGAGTTATAGTAAGGTTTAGACGTAGATGTGCCGGGACTCTGCCAATGTAACGTAGTATAATCGAGGACGTGCGTTATGCCTTCCCTTGAGTTTTGCCTTACTGTGACCCCGTTTGTTGGGGAACAATTACACCTTTCGTAGACCGGCTTTGTGTATAAATACTTTCTCTGGTCCGGGCTCCCGTGACCCCCTGAAGATAAAATATAAATACAACATTGCCACTCTATTTTATACACACACTCTACACGTCAGTAGCGAGTATCTGTCGCATATCTAAGTTTATGCACTACTGTACTAAGTACTTGTCAATTAGACTTAGGCATTTTAGTGTATTGGGGAGCTCGATGATACAAACATACCTGATGTAACTTAATGTAAGTTTCTTCTGCGCCTCAAGGGGTTAATATACCTTTTTTTCTCCCCTCACAGAATTACTAAAGCAATACGACTGCAATGTTATATCTGTGGACTGGGAGAAACTTGTCATTTCACCTTGGTATAATTTTGCTGTTGAAAATGTCTACAAAGTAAGTACTGTAGCTACTATGTAGCCTATTCATTGTTATCATACTGTGTGTATAGGATTATCCATTCTGAACAAATGTTGCCATACTAAATATTAATATATAGTACTACTGTATTTGTGTTGTGATTAGATTGAGTACATATTCTAATTGGAACGAAGAACCTGGGTGGACGCCTATAGTCTCATTTTTTTTAACCTGACGAGTTTGCACTTGGACTTGGCCACTTGAGATAAAAACTCTACATCAATCTGTGTGGCTGATGGTACTGTGTTGTATATTTGTTTGTCGGTAGATATTAGTTGGACACAGGACCATCAGCCAATCAGCTCCAAGTAGAGTTCTGTATCCCAATTCAACCAAGTGCAAACTCGCCAGTTTAAAAAAAGATTATAGTTTATTGAGAGGTGCACCGAAGGAGAGGTGGAAGGATGGAGTAATGAATGAAGGCGGTGCTGGTTGGGAGGGGGGGCATCGACTGACTGGGGACAGAGGTGCATGGGGGCGGTTCGTTCGTGGCCACCCCTTCGGGGGTCTCGGCGTCAGGCAATAGATAGATCAATGCCCGACTACTGCAATGCAGCCACTTCAGCTCATACCCCAAAACTACCTTGGTACAGTACATCTCATGGTGAGAACCTTTTAGTTAAAACCGTCTATATGCATAGAAGCCCATGACTTGATCAGGTGAATGGCAATCTACTTTCCCCCTTATTGACTCTACACAAGGCCAATGTAATTCACAATCTCATGACATAGAAAGGCTGGGTTATTTTCACTGCACCACTTTGGCCCTCGCAATCATGATTCTTCAAGCTGAAATGAGATTATCTCATATGTTGCCCTTGGGTTTGGAGTTGCTTTGTCTCGACCATTTGGACAACTTGCAAACCATATTGGCTTGTCAGGTGTATGGTCAAACTGGAAGGTCAACCACAGATTGGCTATAGCAAAACACCTTGCTATGATCCACTAAATTTCCACTATGAAACAATGCAAGTCATCTGATGACTCTTCATAACATGGTTCATTGAATCAATATGTTCATACTTGGCTTTACCCTCATCTCCAAATTTCTCCTATTCCTGTTTCATGATATTAGAGAGCATATTCTTAAACCTAAAAGAAGTGAAACCTGTTCGCAAGAAAACCGTATCTAAGCTTAAATGTATTACCTTACAGACTGCAAACTACACTGCTGGGTTGATAGACTGGCTTGGTAGTACTGTTGGTCTATCAGCATCACAGCTACACATCACTGGACACTCCCTGGGTGCTCACACTGCTGGTCTCACTGCCAAATATGTCACCAGTGGAACTGTTGCTAGAGTTACAGGTATAGTATTACAGTAATGTCTGTCACTGTCAGCATCACAACTACACACCACTGCTAGAGTTACAGGTATAGTATTACAGTACAGTAGTGTCTGTCACTGTCAGAATCACAGCTACACACCACTGGACATTCCCTGGATACCCACACTGCTGTTCTCACTGTCAAATATGTCACCAGTGGAACTGTTGCTCTAGTCACCGGTATACAGTACAGTAGTAGCATTACCAAATTTTGTGTATTATAGCCAAAGCTGATTTTCCATCTAATAATAGAAAGCAAATTTAAGAGTTTAGATACTTAAAGAAACATACTAAAAGGGGAAAGAAATAGCAAATTTCAATTGTATATTATTACTACACAAAAACTGTCATTAGTGCACAAATTTATACTTAATCCAATTTTCTAGGCTTGGATCCAGCTGGACCATTCTTCTACGAGAAGCCTGCTGATGAGCGTATTGACAAGTCTGATGCCACATTTGTTGACATAATCCATGCCAACTCTGGATCTATATTTGAGGCAAGGTTAATTTTATGCACAGTTGGGCCTTGTGTAATGCCCCGTTCAGTACCGGTAACACGTTTTTGTAGTAATGCAGGGTCGCATGGTGCGACAGCTCCCACTTACTAGGAACCAAAACTCAGTAATGCAGGTGTAAACAGATAAGTGGAAGTCCACCTGTTCCAATCCTTGCAAAATGCATCCAGACCTCCCACCGGAGTTCGCATCCAGTGAGCCAAGTAGTGAGGTCACTTGCTGATCTGTTTGGATGCGAACAAAACTACTTGTGGATGGTATTTCAGGGCAATTATCTTTTGCAAGACGTTTTGCTGGAGGCTCCATTCGACAAGTGTGCTGTGTCCTCTTGACAGAGCGTCTGCCCATAGGTTCGCAACACTTGACAGATCAGTCTCATGAATCGATATTCTTAGCTTTTCGGCTAATTTGAATATCTGTTCTGTGAGACTGGAGAACTTGTGACCTAGCTGAACCTTGTTTCTAATTGCATGACACTGTGTTCAGATTGTCCATTCGGAAAGCCAGAGATTTGCCTTGAAAGAAGGAGCCGTGAGTTTGTAGGAAAGATAAAGGGACATATCATTTGTGTGTGTTGATGTGCCAAGAGTTGTGGTTGGACCACTGACCCTGACGCTGATGATAAATACACTTATTAAAAGTCAGGACACCGACATTTATAATAACTTTGTATAGGAGCAGACTGCGCCCATGTCTCGAGTATTGTTCGCATGTGTGAGGTTGTTCCACCCATGCCGCACTTCTCGAAAGGGTAGAGTCAAAAGCATTTTGTCTCATCAACTCACTTCCTTTTACTAATTCCCTACCGTATTTCTCTACAAGCCGCAATATTGCATCTCTTTCACTCTTCTACCGCTATTAAAATAATCAGTGTTCTTCAGAACTTTCTCAGTGTATACCTCCTTTCTTATGGAGAATGGGGGGCACCTGCCTTTCAACACACTCCCATCCCTATTCTGTCCAACTCTGTAACCCAAGAGTGAACTGATTTTCCCCATCTTTCTTCTACTCAACAAAAATGCTTTGGAACTCTCTCCTTCAATCTATCTTTCCCTCATCTTATGCTTCAAGCTCCATATGTTCAGACATTTTGACTCACATACCTTGAATTTGGCTCTCTATCACTCTTTCAACTACTGTATAACGAATACACTTGGAACAAGCAGCTTTACCTGTTGTCTCCTTCGTTCACATAAAACATTTTGTTTTTACGGTGCTATGGTTGAGTAACGTATGTGGTGTGTACAGTACTGTACTTGTATATTAATAATAAAGCTTGTATTTATTATTGTTATAAGCGACAATTTTCCATATCGACGGATTCAGTAGCACTCACATTACATAATTACTGAATGCAATGATTCTCAAGTTTATGATGTTCAATTGCAGAAAGACCCACACTATTATAGGCTGTTCAAAAAATGTATCAGAAGATGTTTATTGTGTCATATATATATATATACATATATAGCCTATATATATACATATATATATATATATAGTTAGTTAGTTATGTAGAGCAGATTAACCAGACCACTGAGCTCCATACGGAACTCTCATATATATATATATATATATATATAATAATATATATATATATATATATATATATATATATTATATATACCATTAATGATCAGGTTTGCCACGATAAACGACAAATTTCAACCTACTTCAACTCCTTCTTCACTTCCATAGCAAACACACTTGCACAGAACCTACCTCAACCTCTCAATAAATACACGACAACAACGGCCACCTTTCGTAATTTCTACAGAGATAAAGACATACACCCGAACACATTTAGATTGCAAAATGTTACACCAAAATACACTTTTGACGAGCTGTCTAACCTAAATGTACATAAGAGCACAGGACCAGACAAAATTCCTGACAAATTTCTACGAGATGGAGCCATTGGTATAGCAGGCCCCCTAACCCACATCATCAACTTGTCAATTAACACCAACACAGTACCTGCTGAACTGAAGGAAGCTATTGTAACCCCTCTATTCAAGAAAGGAAATAAACTAGAAGTTGGCAACTACAGACCAGTTAGCATATTATGTATTGTATCTAAAATCCTTGAAAGAGCGGTATACACCCAAATTGAACACTACCTCAAACAAAATGATCTATTCTATAAGTTTCAATCAGGTTTCAGATGCATGTACTCGACAGACTCCTGTCTCATCCACTTAATGGATCACATTCGTAAAGAAATGTCTAAAGGTAACTACACCGGTATGGTTCTTCTTTATCTACAAAAAGCGTTTGACACAGTAGACCATGATATCCTATGTAATAAACTACAAGCAATGGGCATAGGGTCTGTGAACTGGTTTAAATCTTATCTTAGTGGTAGAACCCAAAGAGTCAAAATTGATAATAATATATCTGATCCTATGCCAATTAACTGTGGGGTCCCGCAGGGAAGCATCCTTGGTCCCTTACTCTTTCTCTGGTATGTGAACGACATGGAACTGAGCGTCTCATGTAAATTATTACTGTATGCAGACGACAGCGTGCTTCTGGTTTCAGGAAAAGACCCAATAAGTATTGCCGCTTCACTTTCCAAAGAACTAGCATCATGTAGTGAATGGCTAGTGGACAATAGACTATCTCTTCACCTGGGCAAGACGGAAGCCATCTTATGTGGAACAAAACGCACACTGAAAGACATTGTGGGCTTCTCGGTCAACTGTAATGATATTCCTATAACAACAGTGTCACAAGTTAAATATCTCGGACTGAAACTGGACGCGAGTTTGTCAGGTGAAACAATTTTGGAATCTATCCTGAGTAAGTGTAGAGCACGTATAAAATACCCGCGGCGACCAAAAAGACCCTCTGCCAAGCGCTTGTTCAATGTCATTTTGACTATTCTGTGTCATCCTGGTACTCTGCATCATCTAAATCAGCACAGCACAAACTTCAGGTCACTCAAAATAAAATGGTTAGGTTCATGCTGAACCTAGGACCCAGATCACATGTTGGCCAGGAACAACTTCAGTCACTAGGTATGCTCAATGTCTCTGACAGGGCCAAACAAATCAGGCTAACTAATGCCTTCAACATTTTCTATGACAGAGCTCCAGAGTATCTAAAGAATGATTTTGTTAAAGCAAATGAGAGGAGTGGACAAGAAACATGATGTTTAATTTTAAGGTCCCGAGAATCCAAGGACAGGGTAAGCAAACATTCTTCTTCACTGCCATCAAAGACTGGAACGACCTACCCCAGTCAGTCCGTGAAAAGAGAACACTGTATTCCTTCAGACGTAGACTGAAGGAATACCTGAACCGGACAGCTGCGAGAAGGGAGCACCAAGCTTATGTCTACTACTAAATACGACATAAGAGATAGACAAACCAAACTGAAATGATTACTGATTACGGATTACTGATATTTACTATAGGATGTAAGGTATCTTAAAATAACCCCCTAGAAATACTTTCTCTAAAGTATCTATTTCTTTATCCTCCCCATTTCCCCAGCTAACCTAATCCCACAAGGACCCCAATGGAAATACACCTAACGGCCTTATTGGGCTATCCTTAGTTTTTTTTTTTTTTTTTTTTAAGAGACAATGAATGGAGGAAGGAAAAACACAGATAAAACAAAAAGGTCCATGTGCCTAAAGGCATCCTCCATTCATAAAATGTTTGTAACAACTGGATTTAAACATTTGTTGATTGTAAGTTTGTGGAAAGCAATTCGAGGGAAGTGAATTCCAAAGAGTAGTAGCTCTGGGGATAAATGAATTCTGATAAGCAGAAGTTCTGCATTGTGGAGGAGAAAGTGTAAATTCATGGGCGCTCTCAGCTGCCCTAGTTCTACGGGGAAAGATGTGGAGGCGGCACAATTGAAGCAAGTTCCTCGGAACAATTGCTGTGAAAATATCTGTAGAATAATGCAAGGATGCAACGTTTCTTCGTATGGCTAATGTAGGAAGGTCCTGTGATTGCAGGGTTATTGATCAATCTAATAGCCTTATTTTGAATTTTGCCCACCTGCCTCAATGCTACCACTCCACTTCCCACCCCCAGAGGTGAACAGTAATCATCTGAGAGCGCACATGACTTTTATATTACGGCCAACTGCTCGTCAGTGAAGAATTCTCGAACTCTGTACAGGAGTCCCAGTTTTTTAGAGGCATTCTTAGCAATGCTTCTAACATAATGTGTCCAGCTCAAGTTAGTAGTTAATGTTACACCGAGAATGTCAATACTAGGGGAAGTGGGAATATTTACATCATTAAAAAATATATGGGAGTCAGTGAGATTCTGTCGGTTAGAAAATTGAATGTACTTGGTTTTCTGTGCATTAAAGGAAACTAGATTCTCTTGTCCCCATTCATTAATTCTAGAAAGGTCCTGGTTCAGAGAAATTGCAATTATGCAAGGCTGGTACATGTCATATTTATAACAAGCTATGTGGTACCAACTCTGTAAATTGCTAACTGAATAAATATTATTATTATTATTATTATTATTATATATATACTGTATATATATATACAGTACTGTATATATATACTGTACTGTATGCTGTACAGTAAATATTTTAAGATGATACTTGTGAGTTGTATATTATACCATACTGTACAGTATGTATATGTAAAAACAAGGAAGTATATTTGTTTCTGGTACAGGGATGTATTGCCATGATAAAGGCGGTGGGCCACGTGGATTTTTACCCCAACGGAGGACAGCACCAACCGGGCTGCGTCATTACACCCGAGGAAGACCTGGATGACTGGATGGATCTGTTTGGTCAGTATATATATGTTAACCCATACAGTACCAGTGACATCCTTTTCATTTAATTTTGGCAATTATTAGACAATATTATTTAGCTTAGGAAGAACGTCTACCAATTAAAATGCTACAGGCTATCTCGATTAATCCTTCTAGCTACCATATATCTTTCCTAAGCTTCATAAAATTGTCTAAATATAGCTGAAATAAAATAAAAAAGACATCACCGGTACAGTAAAGGTTAATTAGGCTAGCAAACAAGAGACTATTCATAACAATTCCTGCATCATAATCACTTTGATTTAGTCCTAGCTCAATATGCACAATTCTTATTATGTTGTTGGAAGTGATAAAATTGCCCAAACAATGCAGATTATTTTTTTTTTCCTGTACACCTTCTCCTATTCCTATCAGATTAAGAGGGTTATTTGAGATAATTTTTAACCCTATATTTCTAAAGATAATTTTTAAGCTGAGTAATTTGTCTTTCAATAGTAGTATAAGTGGTTTAAATAAAATATATTACATTAACAATGAAACTTAATGAAATGAGAATGGTGCGATAGATCATGGATATGTGGGGATAATTTACTGTCTCTATATTAATTTATTTTGGATCTTATCTGTGTAATTAATTTTTGAATATGAAATGGACCATCAGGGTGTTTTGTATGCCCCATACTGTATACATCTTTTTGTGTCTGGAATAAAGAATAATTATTATTATTATTATTATTATTATTATTATTATTATTATTATTATTATTATAATTCCAAATACAGTACAGTATAAGGTAACTAGGGAGGGAGTTGGGTATTAGGTGTATCAAAGAAGAGATGTTGCACATAGCAATTTTGTTAAGTTCTTTTGCCTATATATGTATCATCCCAGTTTTGGTTTGTTTATTTTGCAAGTTTTACATTATTGTATGGTCTTAAATTGAATGTGTATGTAGTTGATTATTATGTCTGTGGTTCAGGTGGGTGCAGCCACGCTCGAGCTACAGAGATGTGGGTGGAGAGTCTGACAGCTGTGCCTCCCTCTCTGACCTTCACCTCCTGGCCCTGTTCTGACTGGGACACATTCTTCACCGGTGACTGTCCCTCCTGTGGTAACGGTTGCCTTGACATGGGCTTCCATGTCCAGAAAGGGTTAGTAGCTACCATAGTTCATTTAGGATGCACCTTTTTCTTTTCAATATTCAACAACTCAACTTGTGTCAACTCCTCCAGATATGTTAGATTCTTTTAGTTTAAATGATATTGGCTTAGGTGGCTTTCTTTAACCCATCTAACCCAGAGATCCTTCTAAAAGGAGAGAAAGCTTTGTTGTCATGGTGGGCACTACTAGAGTCCAGATCACACTAAGGTAGTTGGAAAAACAGCAACAGTATACGAGTCCCCAATGCCAGCACCACTTTGCCACCTCCTAAGACCATATGATGTTGCTAGGAGCAGTAGACTACTCCCAAGTACAGGGCAGTATATCCTTACTAGCACCTTAGGTTTTGTTGCCAACCACCTAGACTTGATTCTGGAGAGTGTAAAAGGTCATTGGCTCAACATTTTCCAGCAAAGAAGCATTCTGTGACCAACACAGTGGCCACAGGATGCGAATGATAAGTGTCCCCCGGCTCACCAATACAGTACAGGTAATCAGAAACGCTTGATACTCAAAAGTTTTTACTACAGGTCTCCCTCGATTTACAATTTGGTTACGTTCATAAAAACCCAATTCTAAATAGAAAAATTGTATAGCAAATCCTAAAATTAATGAGGTAAATGGGGATGCGTTCTCGGACCAGCCAAAACACAAACACATAAAAACATATAATAGTATCGTAAATTGGGGCATCGTATAGTGTGGGAGACCTGCACTCCTATTTTTAACATGTTTTGAATATCGCTGGTGAGATAGTTACAATTTTATAGTCTATTTTTTCACCCGAGGAGAAATTTTATCTATTAGCAGTTGGTTTATAAATACATAATTGAAATACCGTATAGGAACCTACTATTTGCATCATATTACTATGTTATCACAATTAGCAACATATTTAGCAATAAATCTTCATAATATCCGAGTAATGAAGATGGGGACATGTGACAAATTTTAGTTGGAGGCTAAATACAAATGATAAACTGAAACACATAAGACTAAAGAAGGATTTGAGTATAGAACAAAGGAAAAAAATTAAGGAATTACAAGAAAAGGCTGATGAAAATAATGGAAAGTTGGATGAGGAGGAAAAGAGAATTTTTTACTGGAGAGTGAGGGACGGAAAAGTGAGGAAGTGGTTTATAAGAGTAGAAAGGAGGGGGAGATCAGGGAGGGGAGAGAATGTGATGAGAGTTGTGACGGAGGAGGAGAACGGGGTGGAGGTGTCACAGGGAGAGACAGGAGACAAAGAGGCAGACCCAGTAGTGCTAACAGGGGAGTAGGGTATGGACTGGAGGAGCGGGATGGTGTAATTGCTGGAGGAATGGTAGATGGATTAAGGATTATGTTTAGTAATGTGGATGTGTTTACTCAGGACAAGAAAAGAGAACTGATATGTAGGTTGCAGGATGAAGAGGAAAAACCTGATATCATAGCCCTACAGGAAGTAAGACCAAAATTTTTTAGAATTGAGAGGGAACTGGTGGAATATAGTTTGGAGGGTTTTGAGTTATATGAGAGAAATGCTATTAGAGCAGAGGTTGGAAGAGGACTGTTTATTTATGTAAGAAAAGAGCTCAAGGTTAATGAGGTGGATATGAGACAGCAGTATTGTGAGTATTTGTGTATTGAAGTAAAATGTGTAAGAGGATCAATTCTAATTGCCTCTATATATAG
The DNA here is from genome assembly GCA_032716605.1 of Paralithodes platypus. Classification (NCBI taxonomy): domain Eukaryota; kingdom Metazoa; phylum Arthropoda; class Malacostraca; order Decapoda; family Lithodidae; genus Paralithodes; species Paralithodes platypus. The sequence continues at coordinate 57,800,076 of CM064566.1, read as the reverse complement.
AAGCCCAAATAATAGCAGGGGAGAGGATGATAACCTACTGAAAGCAATGGAGGAGATAGATAATAGAGAGAACAAATATAAAATTTTGATTGGAGATTTCAATTTGCCAAGGATCAACTGGGCAAATTGTACTACTCCAGCGGGACAGGGTAGCATGGAAAATAAGTTTATAGAGAAAGTGAGAGATTGTTTTTTAACGCAACATATTGTAGAGATGACAAGATATAGAGATGGGACGCAGGGGAGTGTACTTGATTTGATTTTTAGCAATGAAGAGGATATAGTGGAACATGTTAATGTGGATAGCCCTATAGGTCGTAGTGACCATGCCTGTATAAGCTTTAGTTGTAACATTAAATCGGAGAGGGATAATAAAAGCAATAGAAAAATATACATGTATGATAGAGCAGATTATGAGCTGCTGAGACGGTGTTTGGACATTGACTGGGGGGAATATTTGAACGGTGAAGATGCTGAAGGAATGTGGAGGAAAATTAGAGTCAAACTGGAGAATGCTGTATCCAAAAGTGTACCAGTAAGGGAATATAAGGATAAAACAAAATTGAGGAAAAGAACTAACCCAGAATTGCCAATGAAAAGAAAGCTTTGGATATTGATTAGAAGAAACGATTGTGGGAAAGATTAAAATTGTTAAAAAAGAACAGGGGGTCTAGTATAGAGGCTAAGGAAGTGGATCTGGAACGTAGACAAATAAACAATAAAATAAGGTGGGAAACAAGGAGGGGGGTGAAGGAGAGGGAGAGAGAGATAGCTAGAAATGTGAAGGATAATCCAAAAATATTCTGGAAGTACATTCAGGAAAAATTAACAAGAAGAGTAGGGATCCCAGAGCTGGTGGGGGGGTTGAATGATGGGAGTAGAGCGGAGACTGATAAGGAGAAAGCAGAGGTGCTGGGGAAATACTTTGGGGGGGTACTAACAGTGGAGTCGGAGGATGCAGTGCCTACTATTCCCATCAAACAGGCACCGGCACTAGAACTAGTAGAGTTTTCCCATGCTAGAATAAGAAGGGCTATAGAAAAAATGAACAGAAGTAAGTCACCGGGACCGGATGGGATACACCCAAGAATCATAAAGGAAGGAGGGGAGATGTTAGTAGAGCCATTGAAAATGTTATTTGAGGTATCGTTTAATACAGGACAAATCCCGATGGACTGGAGAGAGGCGAACATAACAGCTATATTTAAGAAGGGAAAGAGAAATGACCCAGGGAATTATAGACCAGTCAGTTTGACAAGTGTTGTGTGTAAACTAATGGAAACGGTAATTAGAGAAGGAATAATGGATCATATGAAGTCAAACCAACTTTTCAGTGGGAGACAGTTCGGATTCTTGCCGGGGAGGTCGACGGTACTACAGCTAATTAAGGTGGTAGATGATTGGATGCAAATTCTAGAAGATGGTGATGTAATAGACGTGGTATATTGCGATTTTATGAAGGCCTTCGATAAGGTCCCACATAAAAGGTTAATAGAGAAAGTTAGAAGCTATAATATAAGGGAGAAATGTGTGAAATGGATAGAAGCCTTCCTGAAAGATCGGAGACAGAGGGTATTGGTGAATGGAATAGGCTCGGGGTGGAGGGAAATTACAAGTGGGGTACCTCAGGGATCTGTGTTGGGACCACTGCTGTTCGTTATATTTATCAACGACTTGCCTGAAGTTATAATTAATGGAAGTGAGGTATACCTGTATGCGGATGACACTAAACTGTATAGAAGAGTGAGGAGTAAGGAAGATATGGGTTTGCTTCAAGGAGATGTGGAGGGCATGAAGGGATGGTCTGAGCATTGGTTAATGCCTTTTCATCCAAAAAAATGCAAGTACATGCGGATTGGGACCAGCAAGATAGACAAGGTAGGATACAGTATGTATGAAGCGATGGAGGAAGTGAGTGCAGAAAAGGATATAGGAGTAGTGATAGATAATAAGTTAAATTTCTCAGAACATTTAGCGGAAAAGATAAACAAAGCCAATAGAATTGTAGGGCTGATAAGGAGGACATTTGTGTCACTTGACGAAGAAATCTTCAGGAATCTATATACAGCGCTGGTTAGGCCACACCTGGAATATGCAAACCAGGTGTGGGCTCCATATATGGTAAAGGATATAGAAGCAGTGGAGAAAGTGCAGAGAAGAGCTAGCAAGCTGGTACCAACGTTGAAGAACGCGGGCTATGAGCAGAGGTTGAGGACACTGGGACTTCCGACACTGGCATATAGGAGAAAGAGAGGGGATATGATAGAGACTTTTAAGATAGTGTCAGGAAAGTACGATGAGGATGTGTGTGAAGGTATCTTCTTGATGCGGGAGGGAACAAGAACGAGAGGACACTCTAAGAAAATTTACAAAGAAAGAAATAGGCTTGAGAAGGCGAAGAACTCATTTTGTGATAGAGTGGTAAATGAGTGGAACGCACTGCCCCAGTATGTAGTCGATTCCGAATCAATAAGGGAGTTTGAAAGTAATCTTGATAAAGCATGGGGAAGACAAGATTTGAAGTTTGATTAAAAACAAAAATACAGAATAGTAAAAATGTTGCGTCTGCTACCGCCGCCGCCAACACCGTGAACGACCGCAGCAGTGCAAGTACTGATACTGAGCTGGATACACAGGCATAGTTTGCCTTTTTCCAGAGGATCTACTGTAAGAAACTGTAAGAAACTGTAAGAATAATATCCGAGTAATGAAGATGGGGACATGGCAATTTACCGTCAGCTTCTAAAAAAGTCTGCAGTTGTCTAGATATAACAATCATATTGAGCTGCAATGTCGTATATATACTTTTAATATACAGGCTTCTTGGGGTTCCATTAGGCTCACTTCCAGCCTTGGAGCCACCTTTGCAAAAGTTGACTTGATTTATCTTTTGCCAGAAGACTGAATGCAGTGATAGTGTATTTATGGTGCTGATGAAATATTACATTACCTTTTTTCACAAATCAATGAAACACACCTTATAACTTTTGTAGATACCCACATGATATATGTATACAGTACAGTACTGCATATTTTTAATGTAAGCTAAAGAAAAACATATGCCTTCCAGCCGTCCTCATCTAGGTCACGATGTTGTGCAAGACATGCAGCATTGCCAAGGTTAATAGCCCAGCCGTGGCGATTAAGAGTTCAGAGAACGGCAAAAATGTCCCCCGCTGTGTACTACGAGGATGGACTGTATTTGTATTTACCTGTACAATCTATTTGTAATTACATGTAACGGCAGTATTTAACCTGTGTATTTTTGTATTTGTAGGCTAACTGGCTCGTACTACCTACGCACCAACCCAACGTCTCCTTTCGCCCTTGGAGACATTCAGTAGCCTCATCTGATGCGTCATATCTACACCAATTTATCCCCTCTCTCTCTCTCTTCTGCTTCTCTCTCCAGTACTGTACTTATTTATGGCATAGAATTTGTTTTGTTTTATCCAATTTATCAATGTTTTACTTCATAAAAACAATGAGTAATGAAAAGGGCAAATTGTACTACTGTACAGTATGTGTACAGTATATTACGGTTGTTTCTGTATCAAGTCGGCCACCCCCATCTATTAGATATTGTGCCTGAGTAAATACATACTGTACATACATACATTACTGCCGATTCTGTATACCTTCACGAGCCATGACATAGTCAGTAAAGCGTCAGCTGTTGATTAAAGGGTCGGGAGGTCAAACCCGCTCTGTCAAAATGTTATTGGTAGATGTCAAGCCCGGGCAACTTGACCTAGCAATTTGTGACAAACGCCTAATGTTCATGGCCACCCCTTCACAGGAATTATGGCATCTGGGGAAAAAATAAATAAAAATCACTGTCAATGTTCCTTAGGCAAACACAAAGTTGTAGACTGCCCTTCTACGACAAGTTCTTAACCCCTTCACGCACATATGACGCAGAGGTTGCCAGATTAGCAATAAGAAATAGAGTTCTCTCACTCTTATAATTACCTCTCCAAAATTAGTTTTCTGCCCACAGCTAACTCAAAGACAACTGCAGAGGTTGAAGTAACTAAACTAAAGGTTTCTAAATAACTGATACTGGTACCAGTACTGGGAATACCAGCCAACCCAAGAGCATCCCAACCGAAAAAAGCCCAAATGAAAGTAAAAAAACACAAACAAAAACAACCGACAGTTGTTGTTGTTGTTGTTGCTGTTCCCCAAGCTGCCTGGCCGAACAGCCCCAAGGCCCCGAGCAAGGCCAAGGCCATAACCGAGCGCCCCCACAGAACCCTCCCTGCCGACCACAATAAAGCCTGGGTGACCAAAGCCACTCCATGGCGGGGAGCTGGGGAGGGTGAGGAAACGCCCGGGAAACCAAAGCCCCACCCAGGGCCCTGTGCCCCTCAGCAATTATGAAGAGAAAGTTGAGGGGCAAAGGAAAAATGTGACGCTTTGGCTTCCAATCTTGGTAGATTGGGAGGTCAATCCACGGAAGAGACGCCGTCACTTGAGACCTAGAAAATATATAAGTAAAAGGAACAGTCAGAGTAAGCTATGGGTATGGCAGAGATCGCTCAGTTCTCACTCTGATAGACCAGCCCATCACCAGACAGTAAAAGCCAAGGCCAACGAAACCCCATCAAAACAGCAAATTTTCAGCACCCAAAAAAACAAAAAAACAACACCACCCATACCCAGACCCAACATCCATCACCACCTCAGGATAACCGCTACAGAAACCTCAGAAACACCAACAAAAAACGTTACTACTGTACAAGGAGAAACTTTCAACATCAAGCATAGGAGACCTACCACAACACAGCAAACATGTCATCGCCTCAACCCTAGGAACCTTCATCAGAACAACAAACAAAATCACAAGCATATAAAATTACCACCCAACTGAATAACCATCCCCACACAGTACACCAACAGAATACTCATACAACAGTTTTTTTTTTTTTTTTTTTTTTCTATGTGATTGAGGGAGGCAAAAGGCATTACTGCCTATAGCGAGTGCCTCCCCCATAGTTGAAAGAGTGACAGGGCCAAAATCAAGGGACGTTCGAGCCAAAATGCCTGGACACACGGAGTTTGAAGCAATTTAAGTCATAGGAGGAGGGAAAGACCGATTCTGGGAGAGAGTTCCAGAGCTCAGATGTTGAGTAGAAGAAAGTTTGAGAGTAACATTTCACTCTTGGGTTGGAGAGTTGCACAGAGTAGGGGTGGGATTGAGTTGCAAGACGGGTACCACGTGCCCTACGTAAAGGAGGTGGTATGCACTGGGATAGCTCTGAGGAACACTGATTATTATAGTAGCGACAGAATAGCGAGAGAGATGCAACATTGCGGCGGAGAGAGAGATTGCAGAGAGTTGGTGAGTGGACGGGAGTTAATGATACGAAAGGCCTTCCTTTCAACTTTGTCTAGGAGAGCGGTGTGAGAGGAACCTCCCCACACATGTGAACAATACTCAATACAAGGGCGCACTATGCCCCTGTACAGAGCAAGAAGCTGTGCAGGGGAAAAGAACCCCCTAAGGCAGTTGAGCACACCCAGCTTCTGGGAGGCTGCCTTAGCAAGACTGGTAATATGGTCCTTCCAAATGAGAGCTGAAGAAAAAGAGACACCAAGAATATTGAGAGAAGATGAAGGGTTGATTTTTGTATTGTTGAAGAATAAGGGATAGTCCGCTGGGAGAACCTGACGGGTAGATAGATGGAGAAATTGGGTTTTGGAAGCATTAAAGTTAACAAGGTTTTCTCTGCCCCAATTGGAAATAGTATTTAGATCAGAATTTAAGAGTTCTATGGCTTCATTACATTTGTCGTTGAGGGATTGCTGGCTGGGGCGTTCTGAAAAACTAATGGAGTAGTGTAAGGTTGAGTCGTCTGCGTATGAATGGATGGGAATTAAGGTACAGTTAAGGAGATCATTTATAAAAATTAGGAAGAGAATAGGAGATAGGACAGAGCCCTGAGGAACACCGGAGTTTATAGGGTGAGGAAGTGAACAATGGCCGTCCACAACCGCAGCTATGGAACGGCCGGAAAGGAAATTAGAGACAAAGGCACAGATGGAGGGATAGAAACCGAAGGAGGGTAGTTTAGAAATTAAAGATTTATGCCAGACTCTATCGAAGGCTTTCGATATGTCTAGTGCAATAGAAAAAGTCTCACCGAAGTCCCGAAAGGAGGATGACCAAGAGTTAGTAAGATATGAAAGAAGATCACCAGTAGAGCGACCCTTAAGGAAGCCATACTGGCGATCTGAGAGCAGATTATGAGAAGAGAAATGCTTAAGAAATTTGGAAGCAAGAATAGTTTCAAAAACTTTAGAAAGATAAGAGATAAGAGCAATTGGACGATAGTTGGAGGGTTGAGAGCGGTCACCCTTCTTTGGGACAGGTTGAATGTGAGCAAACTTCCAGCATGAAGGGAAGACGTTAGAGGATAGACAGAGACGAAAGAGTTTGCCTAGGCAGGGAGTCAGCACGGAAGCACAGTTTTGAGAACAACAGGAGGAACACCGTCCGGACCGTACGCCTTATTAGTGTTAAGCCCAGAGAGGGTAGAAAGTACATCTTTAGAAGAGATTAGGATATTAGGCATAAGTAAGAGAGAGGAGGGCGGAGAGGGAGGAATAGCACCGGAATCATCCAAGGTGGAGTTTCTAGCAAAAGTTTGAGCGAAGAGTTTAGCTTTGTCAGAGGAAGAAGTGATGGTTGTGCCATCAGAGTGGGAAAGGGGAGGGAAAGACGAGGAAGAGAAATTGTTGGAGAGGTTTTTGGCTAGATGCCAGAAAGCTTGGGAAGAGCTAAAGTTGGATAGTTCAGTGCATTTATTATTGATGAAAGAGTGTTTGGCAAGTCGAAGAACAGATTTGGCTTGATTCCGGGCAGAAACATATGAAGAATGAGAGTCTTGAGTTTTAAGGCGTCGGTACCGTTTGAATGCTTCCTCCTTATTGCGGACAGCAGTAGAACAGGCGTGAGTAAACCAAGATTTTTTAGCATTAGACTGAGAGAAAGAGAATGGAATGTATGCTTCCATGCCCGATAGGATTACCTCGGTAATGCGTTCAGCACTCTCCGAGGGTCCTCGGCCATGGAAGCAGAAATCATTCCATGGGAAATCAAAGAAGTACTGCCGAAGAGCCTCCCAGTCGGCAGCGCCAAAGTGCCACAAGCGCCGCCGGCTAGGAGGATCGGGTGGCTGTACTGGAGAGATAGGACAGGTGACAGAGATAAGTTTATGGTCGGAGGAGCCCAAAGGAGAGAAAAGATCGACAGTATAAGAAGAAGGGTTAGAAGTTAGAAACAGGTCAAGAATGTTGGGCCGATCTCCGATGCGATCCGGGATACGGGTGGGTTGCTGAACTAACTAACTGTACTGTACTGTACTGTACCTCCACTGATCATCATCATCTCTGACTTCACCCTCAGTGCCTCACCTTGACTTAAATCACCCCGACCGAGCAGTACTCTACTGTACCACCACCGATCATCATCAACATCATCTCTGACCTCCCCCCCAACTTGACTTAACCACCCTGACTTTATAAGAGGACGACAAACTATCTCTCTAAACAATATAAAACCCACCTTTACTGTCTCTCCTAACTCCTATTATACTAACACTTTTCTTTTCACCCCTCTTAAAACGCCTGTGCAGTAATCTGGAGACACCGCAACCCTCCAAGCAAACTGCACATTTAAACAATAAGAAAAAAGTATCCCTAATAGGCTCAAAATCGAGTCATATGTCAGAGAGGGTTAATAATACTGTACTCTACTCCAAGATCGTTGGGTAAGTCCACTAGATGTAGTAGGTTTAATGGGTGCCACAGGATTCCTATAAAGGGAGTTTTAGGACAACTGACAAAATCCCTCTTTTTGACCTACAGTACAATAACTAGTAGTCGGTGTTTTCCTCTTCTGGACTACCATTAACAATTAGAGGGGCACTCGGTAGAGTGCATACCTCCGCCTATGCTGGCTGGTTCTTTACCATTAATTACTATCATGGGTGTAAATTTCTTCTGGATCTGGGTTCCAGGATATGATCTAGGTCACCTTGTAAATTGAACCACTTCTTTCCTGGCACATATCCTATCTGACAATCAAATTTTGTGAAAATCAGTACATAACTTTGCGAAATATCTTTTTTACAGACAAACAAACCAATGGGAGGAGAAAACATAACCTCTGTCCAACTTCGTTGGCAGAGTTAATAAGCATCCAATTCACTTAACTGTAATGGTATTCAAGAAGATCAATCTTGCACCATCTTGAGCTCTCCCAGTGTAGAACAAAGGATTCTACCACTGGCTATGATAAGCATGTCAACAAAAATAAATAGCCTACAAAAATCAAATAAATATTACTGTGTAATCTTAAGCCAACCAGTTAATAAAACAATATGATTACATCAAAAATGTTTATTTCTCACTGTACTTCAGTTTCTCTTGTGTGTATTGATGAATACTCGTATGCGAGCATGGTAATGCTTTCCAATAATAAATTATCTGCAAGCGGCCATGATACCAGCCACGGAGTCAAAGTCAATCTTCTCGGTGATGTTCTTGGTCTTAACGGTCTCCTCCTGGTTAGCAATGAAAATATTACCTGCCTCATCCTCCTTCCACCCGTACTTGTTCATCCAGGCCTGACGGGTAGCATCTAGGGGAATAAAAGACACCTTGATTAAATTTACAGTAGATTATTAACACCTTCAGCACCAGGATACCTTTTTACCTTTGATTATGGCTAAACTGAGATAATTTTATGCAGTTTAAGAAGGAGCTATGTTATTAACCCCTCCACCCCGGAAGGGCTCTTGAACGCCCATAACAACCTCGGCCCGTGCAACCCGGAAGGGCTCTTGAACGCCCATTGCTTGCGTGCGTGCTTTCGAATGCCGCGCGTACATTTTTGGTATCGTGGGACGGTAGGTGGCGCCACCAGGCGTAAACGACGCCACAGCAACAGTATCTACCCCGACGCCATCATGGACAGTACGCCAAATAGTGATTCCGCTGTGTCCGATACCGTGCTTCCTACGACGCCCTTGCTAGTTCGTCGCGCCTTACCCCGACGCCATCGCCTAAATGTGTTATCTCCCGGAGGTATTGAGACGACATTGAGACTATATGAGCGTGCTGATGCCAAGTATATTGTTGATGATATAGTCAGTGACGACTCCAGTAATTATAAGTCGAGTGATTATGGCCATGAGAGTGAGAAAGAAGAGCAATTCCTGGGATTTGCGAGAGAACATGACAGTGATGAGAGTGATGAAGGTGATGTACCAGTTGTTGAGGAAGCTGGTTTACCTAAAGACAGTGAACTTGAGAGAGTGAGTGAGTGGGAGAGTTCAAGGACACTCACCAAATTTCGCATAAGTGACACGACTCCAAGCCCTTCCCCAGGTAAATCGCTTTTCAAGCTACACTTGTATAAGCAGAAAATACTTGAGAAGGCGGCCGCGGCAGCTAGGGAACAAGCAAAAATACTTGGTGAGGATGAGGCTGTGAGTGAGGGTCAGCGTGGTGACCCTTCTCGTCCGCCATTGTCTCCCTTATCTACCCACGCCACCCAAGATGACCCGGATGCCCCGCATTCTTCCCCACCACCCCCACCATTGCCAAGGGTTGAGGACCCCCCACTTTCGGCCTATTTGCCTCCTAGGTCCCCCGACAGGAGACATACTGCTGCCGAAAAGGGGAAAGGTAGGAAATATACCAAAAAAATTAAGAAAAGTAAGAGAGTTTTGTTCGAGGCTCCCGCGGCGTCCACCCCTGCCGGCCCCAGCCATACGTCCCCGCAACTTTCCCCACGGTCCTCCCCACCTCTCCCGCCTTCAACATGTCTTCCTGAAGAAGTCTTTGAGCTCGCATCACCAATACCTGGGCCTAGTGACAGTGAAACATTGCTTTCTGTCACTCGTCGCAGGCCAAGGAGCCCAGGACCTCGGGGGGACACAGCCTCACCTGCCACTCCTTCCCCACCTCGCCCACCCGCACGCCGCCCATGCATCACTGGTTCCCCGCCAGATTATGTGGGGGCCACTGATGATGAAGGGCACCTCTCTGAAGACTCTGGCCATGATTACATAGGTCCACCGTCAGGGCAAGATGACCACTCTGACGATGACTATATGGACATCGACGACCCTCGACCCATCCGCTTGGCCCGGCGTCGTGCTGCCCGCCGCCCTGGCCGCCCTAGGGCGCGCGCCTCCCGAGTTGGCCGTGGGCGTGCTGGAGCTCCTCGTCAGCGTAGACAAGACCCATTCTACGTTTTTCAGTGGCAAGACGTAGTTGATGGGGATGGATACAACCCTGATGTGCCAGCTTTTGATGAGGTACTGGAGGGTTCAGGCATTACCCCCAATTTTCCTGCAGGCCCCAATGCTCCACCACACGAACTATTTGAGACCTTCTTTGATGAGGAGGTGGTAGGCTATGTTGTCAAAGAGACAAATAAGCAGCACCAATTCCAGGTCCACTTTTTGGGCAAGGTGACCAAGGGCCACATGAGGCAGTGGACCCCAGTGACTCATAAAGAGTTCATGGTGTTCCTGGCACTCACCATGCTAATGCCTCATGCCAAGAAGCATAGGTTGCCTGACTATTGGATCACTAATGATCTGATATCCACCCCTGCCTTCGGGAAATATATGTCTCGCGACCGGTACCTTGATATCCTCGCAGCGCTCCATCTTGTCACCAACACCGACGTCCACCTCGGTGACAAGCTGTGGAAGATTAGGACGTTGTACGAGATGATGCGAGAACGCTTCACCTCCTACTTCAAGCCCTTCCGCAAGGTCGTCATTGACGAGTCTCTTGTGCTGTTCCGGGGAAAACTCAGCTTCCGGCAGTACATCCCCTCAAAAAGACATCGCTTTGGCATAAAATTCTTTGTGCTGTGCGACTGCCAAACTGGCTATGTCCTGGACTTCCTGGTCTACAGCGGGAAGGAAGGGGACTTGCTTGTGGACCCCCTCATTGGCTTTGGCGGAGCAGTGGTGCAAGCCATGATGGACCGCTACTTTCATAAGAATCACGTCCTCTACACGGACAATTATTACACGTCCCCCACTCTCTCACAGTACCTGCATGAGCGCAAGACGGGGACTGTAGGCACAGTACGAGGGAAAAGGAAGGGCATGCCACCTTTCCCTCCAAAGACCAAAAAAGGTGATGTGTTGAAGAAGAAGTCGGGGCCCATTCTGGCTATCCACTGGCACGACCAGCGGAAGGTCAACCTCCTGACCACCATCCACAAGGGGGAAATGGTGGAGACTGGCAAGGTGGATCGCCGCACCCAGGCCAGGGTGACCAAGCCCGATGCTGTCCTGGACTACAACATCAACATGAGGCTGGTGGACAAGTCCGACATGCAGATAGGCTTCATTGACTGCCTGCGTACCTCGTGCAGATGGTACAAAAAGTTCTTTCTGCATATGGTGGACATGTCAGTTCTGAATGCCTACAATATATACAAGCTTCGGAATGTGAACACACCCATGAAGTTCAATAGCCTGCGGAGGTTCCAAAAGCAGGTGTTGACGGAGCTCCTGGAGAAGTATGCTACGCCACAGAGGGCAGTGGCACATCCTGGGCCCGCCGTTATTGACCGCTTGCAGTGTGCTCAATACTTGATTAGGCACAGGCTTGGTTCCCTGCCTCAGAATGAATCAGGAAGAACGCAGCAGAAGCGGTGCCATGTCTGCTACAACAGCAGGGTGAGGCCGAGGCCAGGTAAAAAGTCAACCATGGAGTGTGTGGAGTGCAAGGTGGCACTCTGTGCTTTAGAGTGCTTCTTTGATTACCACTCCAAGCTGGAGTTCTAATAATCATACTGAAATTGCCAAATAAAATGACAATATGTACACTATAATTATATATAGGCAAAAAGTGGAAGAAAACCAATTTATTGTAATACAAAAGTCATGTATTATGAGAAAATTGATACAAATACAATTACACCATAATAATATGTGAAAGTGACACATATGTATATACCAAGTGACATTCATATGATTAGAACCTATAGAAATATAGAAATCAGTGAAAAAAGACACAATAAATTGTATATAAAACGTTTACAAATCATATAACTAAGTGAAAGTGACACAAGACCTAATATTTGATGGCCAAAGTATAATAAACACCTGTGATAACGAATAATCAGTGCCTAATACAACAATAACCTACCTCAATTACTAATAAAATGTACGGTATCGAGTGAAAATGAGCATTATCAGTGACAGTGACACTCTCTAAAGCATATTTGTCAAAGTGAAAGTGACACAAGACCTAATATTTGATGGCCAAAGTATAATAAACACCTGTGATAACGAATAATCAGTGCCTAATACAACAATAACCTACCTCAATTACTAATAAAATGTTGTATCTTTTGCCGGTCAGTCATCTAAAATCAGAAACTTTCCAAACGGAGTCCCACAAGGATCCGTCCTATCGCCCGCACTCTTCAATCTGTACATGCACGATATAACTACACCCAATACTCCCCAAATAAACTTAGCCTCCTATGCAGATGACATAACACTCACATGCACACACCATGACCCAAGAAGAGCAACAGATCTCCTTCAACCCTATCTCAACACACTACATGGCTGGTGCACTACAAACAGACTTAATCTAGCCCCAGCCAAATCCACCGCAACCCTGCTCACAAGCTGGACAGGTGAACACGAATACATCCCTCAACTCACCATAAACAACACACCCCTAACACATACACACACACCCAAAATCCTAGGAGTAACATATGATACTCATATGACATTCAAACAGCACCACAAAACATTAAAAAGAAACTGACACCCAGACTTAACGCCCTCAGGTCACTTGCTCACACAAAATTTGGACACAACAAAGAAACTACCACCACAGTATATAAACAATACATAAGATCAGTAATGGAATACGCAAGCCCAGCCTGGGCTTCTAACCTAGCTGAAACACATCATAAGACCTTACAGACTATTCAAAACAAAGCCCTGAAGATCATTACAGGCTGCACAGCTACTGCACCCACAGATCATCTACATCAAGAAACCAAAATCCTCAAAGTCAAAGACCATCTGGACATGAGAGGCACTCAATTCCTGGCTTCCTGGCAGCAGCCTCCACAAACCAAGACCACCCACTAAACTACATGGCAACACACCCACAGACACCAAGAAATATCAAAACAACACCCAGCACACGGTATTACACACAATTATTGTCCTCTCTCCCTCCCTGCCCACCCCGAACCAACTTCCAGAAGCACATCCATACTCATATCTCTCGCCAATCCATCCACTCACTCACAGACAACACGCAGCTGCATGCACGACCTCCCGAAATCCATCCTTCCGAATCCTCCCTCCCTCGCGAGGACAGAGTCCACCTGGCCAGGCTGAGATGCGGACACCATCCAGCTCTCCTGAGCTATCAGAAGAGACTGGATGACTCCGTTGTCGACGCCTGCCCGGGATGTAACACAGCACCCCATACCATTAAACACATCATCGAAGACTGCATTTCACACAACCACTTACGCCAACAACACAACCTACACTCAATGAGAGCTCTGTGGGAAAGCCCGATCGTGGCCATGGCCTTCCTCAGGGACTCGGGGCTGTTCGGCCAGGCAGCTTAGGGAACAACAACAACTAATAAAATGTACGGTATCGAGTGAAAATGAGCATTATCAGTGACAGTGACACTCTCTAAAGCATATTTGTCAGTGAAAGTGACACAAGACCTAATATTTGATGGCCAAAGTATAATAAACACCTGTGATAACGAATAATCAGTGCCTAATACAACAATAACCTACCTCAATTACTAATAAAATGTACGGTATCGAGTGAAAATGAGCATTATCAGTGACAGTGACACTCTCTAAAGCATATTTGTCAAAGTGAAAGTGACACAAGACCTAATATTTGATGGCCAAAGTATAATAAACACCTGTGATAACGAATAATCAGTGCCTAATACAACAAAAACCTACCTCAATTACTAATAAAATGTACGGTATCGAGTGAAAATTAGCAATATCAGTGACAGTGATACCCTAATAAACATATTTTATATAATTGGCCTCAAAATAACTAGAAAAATATCAAATAAACATCACATTCTCAATATCAAACACTAAAATCGTCTAAGGGAGATAAATACTTTGGCGCGACGAGCGGCTAGGTGCGTCGTAGCCATGGCCGGGGCGACGCATCCGAACGCGGGAAGAATTTGCCGCCGAAAAGCACTCGTCTTCCCGCGCTCACCATTATGCAACCAGAGGGGCTAGAGACCTCTACTCAACGCCATTCGACAGAGGAAGGTTTGTGGAACATTATTCTTTTTTATTCAACTGCAGACATTCTTTGCCTTCATTCACACATTACATGCCATATTCATTGACTTACAGAGTAGTTAACATAGCCCAAAGATCGTCAAAACACCCGGTACCGCAGCACAGTCGCAAGCTATAGCCCCTGGGGCTGGAGGGTTAAGAGGGTTTATTGAGATCGTATTTACTGATTTGAGTTGTAGAATTAGATCATAAACTAAAGACAAATTTCTAACGGTGACAATTATATGATGAAAATTACGAATGATGGTGAAGGGGTTAATATAGGTTTGACTCAAGAAGGGATGTATGAAAACCTATTCTAAGATTTAATAGTGACTCCGGAATCAATGACGTACTGCCAATATTCATATTCGGCGCTCTTGCTGCTTAACCCTTGGAATCCGGGAGGCCTCATATGAGGCAAAATGCGCGGCTAAAAAGTCGCCGATATAATCATCAGAACTCGGCAACCACGCAACGTAGCGATGTCATCTCAACGGCAGTCTACAGACAGAAAACGTTCTACAATTTGCAAAAAAATTGACTGCTCTAGGTGGTCTCAATCAGTAGCTACTGAATTATGAAGTTTGAAAATACCAAACTTCATATGAGGCCCCCCGGATCCCAAGGGTTAAGCAAGCCCTTTATAGGGAACAACTGTCTACTACAGGAAGAACTAACCAAACAATCATAGGCAGCATGATTAAAGTACCTATGGAACATTATATAAATTGGATACCACTATAAAAAAATAATAGGAATATTACCTCATGGACTACGATTAAATAGGAAAAAAACAGTCATTTTGAGAGAGGGAGGGGGGTGGAGTATAAAGGGGGAAGGACTGGAGGCTGTGGTATAGGAAGATACTGCTACTTTCTATGTGTTGCCCAATTTTGAGACATTTCCCGGCACTGGCACGGTATTTGAAGGGTTGTTGTTGTTGTTCCCCAAGCTGCCTGGCCGAACAGCCCCAAGGCCCCGAGCAATTCCAAGGCCATAACCGAGCGCCCCCACAGAACCCTCCCTGCCGACCACAATAAAGCCTGGGTGACCGAAGCCACTCCATGGCGGGGAGCTGAGGAGGGTGCGGAAACACCCGGGAAACCAAAGCCCCACCCAGGGCCCTGTGCCCCTCAGCAATTATGAAGAGAAAGTTGAGGGGCAAGGGAAAAATGTGACGCTTTGGCTTCCAATCTTGGTAGATTGGGAGGTCAATCCACGGAAAAGACGCCGTCACTTGAGATCTAGAAAATATATAAGTTAAAGGAACAGTCAGAGTAAGCCATGGGTATGGCAGAGATCGCTCAGTTCTCACTCTGATAGAAGGGTTCTTTTTACACGTTCAAAAACTGTGCCTTCGATTCCCTTTCTACAAGGAAAGAGTAACTTTACTATAGTCTATTCGCTATATGTAGGCGAGCAATCATGAGCTCTATCCTCTGTAACTCAAAAAGGACTAGAGCAAATTGGTTGTAAATTTCCACATAGACTATTCCTGGACTAACTCTTCCGAAATGGTAGAAATATTAGCTCGATTACTCTAGTCGTTTTTTAGAACTTTACAGAGGTTAGAGGTCATGATTTTTTGCCTACTTACAGTGAATAGACTATAGTGTAGCTATTTCACTGACTCACCGTCAATGTTGCCAAGAAGCTGTGACAGGACCTCCTTCTCAATATGCTGGTAAGTGATGGTGATGACGTGGCAGATGTACTTGCGAATGCTGTCATTGAAGTCCTTAATTCCAGTCATCTTTGTTGGGGTAAAAATTAGAGGCATTACTATTACATTTAGTAGAGATATTGTATTCTGGAAAATATAGTTAGGCTATAAATACTTGTTTATGAACAAGTATATACCGGTACAGTACTAAACAACCATACATTACCTCTATTACTTTATCATTATAAAAATATAGTCCATGAGTTTTAAAAATACTAAATTGATACATAAAACTAATAAGAATAAAGGTAATTATTGTGTGTGTGAGAGAGAGAGGGGGGGAGGGGGGTACTGTGGCATTTGGAAAAGCGAAACCAAGGTAAACCAACTTGTGAGGTTTAACCTGCTTAACACTATTGTATTACGTTGAATGAGCAATCCCCCTCTTGTATTTTGTGTAACTTACCAAGTCAGAATACTGGTCCTCTTCATCCCAGAAGGTGCGGAACTGGCACATCTCCAGTAAGTCATGGAGATACATGATGCGCTTGATGTTGGCGTCATCCATCTGAGGGGCCACCAACGCAGGCACACATACAGAAAAGAACGATAATATTAGGACTAACTGTACACTCGGATACCATAGTCTCTAGCGGGCCACATATACAAATTCGTCGACCCTCCTTTCCTTTTCTTTATGCAATTATAACTATCTGTATTGATATTTTGATAGAATTTGCTTTTCAATGAATAGTATACATTGTTTTATAGTTGATGTATATAAAATTATATTAATACATTAGTTTCCAGATATATACTTCCATAATTAAAAGTAGGCAAAGTCCAAGATTATTTTTGAGTGGGCTAGAGACTATGGCATCCGAGTGTACCAACCTACTCAATATACAGGTATATGGCTACTCTGATAAATATAAATTTTTGTTTAATACCATGACAAACTTACATGCTCAGATTATGAAAATATGATACCCATTTATCTTGGAACACCATTAATACTGGTTTTGATTTTTTCAAGATGGTAATATATTTATATTATACTGAATGAGGTTGCACTTGTAAAAATGGTAATATAGTATGTAGCTGTATTGTACTGTGAAAAACGAAAGCAGAATAAACAGTGCTGCGAAAGGAGAATGTTGATAGGCAAACCTGATTATTATTGAAAAACAAAACAAAAAGGCAGGAAGTGCAAAATTAATGGCTCACTTGCCACATTGAAGTACTGGTAACCTAAACTGGAACTATGTTTAATTTACATATCATATATAAGTTACACCATTTGCCTTTCTTCATGGTACAGTATGATTAGTTATATTATATTTGTATTAATTTCACTCCAACACCAAACACCTCCCAAAGAAATTAAAGAAAGCAATTACCTGTTTAATTTACATATCAGTTACAGCATTTGTCTTTCATCATGGTATGTTTAGTGATATTCTATTTTTATAAATTTCACTCCAACACCAAACACCTCCCAAAGAAATTGAAGAAAGTAATTACCGGTACCTGATCTTGTCCAAGGAGACATTTACAGAGGACAAAGTCAGTGTGGGGGAGGTTGGTGAGAGCCTTCATGAGGATTTGACAGGCCACAGAGCTCTGGTAGGTGCCAGGGTTGAACTGGTACAGCTTCAGGAGGGCCAGGTTGGCCTCCAGGTCGTAAGTGTTCTCTCGTGCCTGCAGCTCTACATAACGCTCCAGGGTAGAGATGTTTTCAGGGTTGTACCTAGAATTAAGTATACGGTAAGTAACATTTAACCCTTTGAGTACCAGCGACGTGTTTTGTCAATCATTCTAGCTATATTTATACGATATTATGCAGCTTAGGAAGGATCTAAGCTGAATAATATCGCCTAATAATCTACAGAATGTAATGAAAAGGACGTCACCGGTACTGTACGGATTAACTACAGGATATACACTCCCTAGGTCATAGCATGGGTTACTCAAGATGAGTGAATGATCATATTTCCAATTGAATCTGCCTGTAGCGTGAATTACCAAACAAGCAGTGATATAATAGCCTCTAAGCTGTAATCTCCAAAATGTCATCGTTTGTATCTTCCTACTTAGTACCGCCTCAGGATCCAGATGGCGTTCTGGTGTAATTGGAGTAGGGTTAAATAAACTAAACCGACCTCGCAGATTGGATCTTACTGCTCAAAAGTCTGGTGTGGTAAGGTCCAAAACTCCAAATGTATCAGTTCGTCCTTAGACAATACCACCCTCACAAATTGGTCCTCACCGCTCGCCAGCCTGGATTGTTAAGGTCCATATAGCGGTTGCACCACTATTGACAGAGCACATATTGTAATGGATGCACTATTTTTTCACCAGTATTTCTCAATAATTTTCTTTGTTAAAAGTGGGTTTTACCTTCCCATTGGTGTTTGCCTCAAATTCATCAACCATATCAACCCCAATAAGTGATCCAGGGTTATTTAATTACGCCCGCTACTCATAGTGGGTGTCATTCTCGATGACGTCCTGATAAGTCATTCCTTCCAGCCAATCACAGACACTTTCTCAACTGTGACTTTGTTAAAATATACATGGGTGTTCCTATTCAAAGCATTTTTCAACCCCACTCTTTCCCTGATATACTGTACTTCATGCCCTCCCCGCCAATTGGGGTAAATATTTTAACATTGTTAAGGCAAACAACATAAAGTAATGTGAAGGTAAAAGCCACTCTGATAATTATAGGGAATAGGCCCGCAGCCTTATTATACACAATTTATTAGGGACAATGTAGGTCTATGGAATCCTTATACTGTACTCATGTATAATCCACTGTGGGAGAATAATTTTGATCACATTTATAAAACCCGATATTAATAGAAAAAACGCGCATTCTAATCAATCTCAGCAGAGCTCTTTCGGACATCCTCACTGTTTACAAACGCCTTCTATATGCAGTATAATCGATATTTACCCCCTGCTGGCAACAGATGATGATTTCAATAATTCATGGGGGGGTGAGGGGGGCAAAGCCCCCCCTAAACCCATCGTGTATCTCACATTGGAATTATAACTAAGACCATGAAAACACTCATTTCTCAAAATCTGGAGGAAAAAACATGAAAAATAAGGGTGCGAGCCTAGGCCTATTCCCTATAATTACCGACACTTGTAACAAAGAATATTACAGAAATGGGAAATACTAATGAAAACTCAAAATATTGCACCTATTACTATAGGCCTATGTATGCTGTCAATAGTGATGCACCCACGGTAATTATAGGGAATAGGCTCGCACCCTTATTTTTCATGTTTTTTACTCCAGATTTTGAGAAATGAGTGCTTTCATGGTTTTAGTTATAATTCCAATGTGGGATACACGATGGGTTGAGGGCCCCATGAATTATTGAAATCGTCACCTATGTTGCCAGCAGGGGGTAAATTTTGATTATACTGCATAAAGAAGGCATTTGTACTTTGTAAACAGTGAGGATGTCCGAAAGAGCTCTGAAATTGATTAGAATGGGCGTTTTTTCTATTAACCCTCTCCGACATATGACGCGATTTTGAGACGATTAGGGATACTTTAAAGCCTTTGTTACCATCAGGAGTATTTAGAAACCTTTAGTTTAGTTACTTCAACCTCTGCAGTTGTCTTTGAGTTAGCTGTGGGCAGAAAACTAATTTTGGAGAGGTAATTATAAGAGTGAGAGAACTCTATTTCTTATTGCTAATCTGGCAACCTCTGCATCATATGAGTCTGAAGGGGTTAATATCGGGTTTTATAAATGTGATCAAAATTATTCTACCACAGTGGATTATACTGTACATGAGTACAGACTTAGCCTATAAGAATTCCATAGACCTAGGCCTACATTGGGTAAGATTAGGAGTAGTGGGCGTACCACTACCGACATACAGCATAAATCATCTATAAAACATTAACCTAACCTAACCTAGTAGGCCTACTACATGAATACTAGGTTAGGTTAGGTTAGGTTAGGTTAATGTTTTATAGATGAGTTATGCTGTACAGTCGACCCTCGATTTAACGGTGTCCGTAGCTGGAAAAAGTCCGTAGCTGGAAAATTGCCTTCGGACTTCGCCGATTTAGCCCTAATATGCCTCGAAAATTAAGATTTTTAACTTTCCGGGTGTTTTTATGTCTTTCCTTACATATTGCACATAATAATACAGTTTTTTTAATAAAAATGTTCTTTCATTACCGAGATAAACAAATAAAAACCATAGAAATACAGGAATTTGCCGGGAAATTGGTGCGCCGCGCCAGCCAATTACCGGATTTGTTTTGCTAGGTCCATTGTCCGGCTACGGACAGAGTTCGTTAAATCCGAAATCCGCTGTATCGCGGTCCGTTAAATCGAGGGTCGACTGTATGTCGGTAGTGGTACGCCCACTACTCCTAATCTTACCCTACATTGTCCCTAATAAATTATGTACTGTATAGGCCTAATAAGACTGCGAGCCTATTCCCTATAATTATCGGAAAATATAACCAAAACTACCACTAATTTTCCCATGGGTTTTAGGTAGTTTTCATCATTATACAGTAGTTGAAAACTTGAAATTAGTTACAATCCCCAGAAAACTTTATTTCTCCCATTATCCAACGATCTTAAAACACTCAGATGTAAGTAATTTTCAGAGTATATATAATTTTTTTGATAAATGTTTACCTATGGTCCCGTTAAAATATCCTCAAGTAACCTATTAAAAACTGTTCAGGGGACTGGTTAGAACTTGTAGGATGTTTAATTGAAGTGCGGAAATCAGTATTTACTGAGAAATAACGGTCTTAAAATGCGCTATGGGTCACCCAGGGTCCCTGCCCTCTCAAACAAGGACTAGTTCAGGCAAAAAATTTATGTTATGTTATGTTATGTTATGTTATATTATATTATATTAGGGTTAGGTTAGGTTAGGTTAATTTAATCTAAAATAATATTTGTACATTTTGGGCAGTGGGCGGGGCCGCGCATGTGCAGGGGGTAAGGTATGTGTCGGCGTACAGACCCTCCCGTAAAACATAGCGCATTTTAAGACTTTTATTTCTCAGTAAATACTGATTTCCACACTTCAATTAAACATCCTACAAGTTCTAACCAATCCCCTGACCAGTTCTTAACCCTCTGAGTACCAGCGACGACAACGTGTCGTCGGTAATGTATGTAACACTAAACCCCACGACGCACAAGTGTTGTCGGGGTTTAATTACTCCGGTCCTATGGCACCTAGAGGGCTCAGATTTGTATGGGAACTGTGTAAGTATCCCACGCAACCATGCCGATGATTGAAAACTCTCAAAGTCCAAGTCCAACCATGTGCACGTGAGTGCGCAAAAACATGGTTTTTGGGTGTTTTTGCCTTCAATTTTTTACTCTTGTAAAATCGACTTTCGGGGGCTCCATAGGACCCCTTTTTGATCGTTTTTTTGTGTTTTTTCCTTCATTCCTAACCCATTCACTATTGTTTCTGGAAAGAAACAAAATTCAAAACCTGCTGGTCCCTGGTGGTACATTTATTTATAACTAGCTGGCGCTCAGTGGGTTAATAGGTTACTTGAGGATACTTTTATTATGTTCCTTCCAACAACCAACAATACTCCTAAAATCGATTAATGAAATTTACAAACACATGTGGCAGTCCGTGGACTCGAACCCAGGATGCTCTTATGTTCCTTCCAACAACCAACAATACTCCTAAAATCGATTAATGAAATTTACAAACACATGTGGCAGTCCGTGGACTCGAACCCAGGATGCTCACACCGAAAATCAACACCTTATACATCGCACCACGAAGACAGTTAAAGGTTGGTGGACACTGCCTACGATTTATAATGCAACTTCGAATCCTGCATAGCAATCTAAGCATGTACACACATCCCAACTGCAACTCACGTAGGCTATGCATATGTGAATGGAAAGAGCAATTAATGGGGCCTTAACCACTTAGGGAAGTCCTCTCGATAAATTACTCCTGAACCAATATCAATTATTATGTTCCTTCCAACAACCAACAATACTCCTAAAATCGATTAATGAAATTACAAACACATGTGGCAGTCCGTGGACTCGAACCCAGGATGCTCACACCGAAAATCAACACCTTATACATCGCACCACGAAGACAGTTAAAGGTTGGTGGACACTGCCTACGGGACCATACGGGACCATAGGTAAACATTTACCCAATTTGGCAAGAATGTAGTTACCGGGTGTACCCCATCATGTTCCCGTCTATTTTGACTGCCTTTGGATACAAAAATACATTACCCTAACCAAACAACCTAACCTAACCTAGTACCGGGTATTATAGATTAATAAGTATTTATTTTATTACAAGTATTTATAGATGATTTATGTTGTATGTCGGTAGTGGTAGACCCGGTAACTACATCCTTCCCCCCAATTTGTTTTGCCTTTGGATACAGGATGGGTTGAGGCCTGATGGGGGGCTTCGCCCCCCCTCACCTCCCCTTGAATTATTGAAATCAGCATCTACTTTAACAGTAAAGGGCTTAATAAGAATTTAACTGCCGTCAATAGGGAGAATTATAGGGAGATTTTTTTTTTACAGTGCTTTATATAGTGCACATAAAATGGATCTCCGGAGGTTGAAACAAATTTTAATATGATCTTTGCAACATCCTTATTATATATAATAGCCTTCAAATATTGAGAAATAATGGGATGGATGTAGTGATCGGGCGTACGGTCGTCATGTGCGCTCGCAGTTACGTTCCCGTCTATTTCGAAGCTATATTTTCTGCTATTTGTCCCATGTCATTACTACATGAATACTAGGTTAGGTTAGGTTAGGTGGTTTGGTTAGGCTAATGTATTTTTATATCCAAAGGCAGTCAAAATAAACGGGAACATGATGGGAAAGGTCCGACGCCACTAACAAGGAAACAAGGCTGTAAACAAGGCTGGCAGTACGCCCGCCCTTAAGGGGAGGTCTCCACTTGAGGGATTGTTTTCTTGACCCCTTTCTCCCTCATGTTTAGCCCCATTGCTTTTGATATTATAAAACGTTTGCCCCATTAGTTTAGCGATTTTAAGAACTTTGACCCCATATTAAGACCTTTCGTGCAATTCAGGTGTCTATTTTATCCTGGCGAGCGATAGCGAGCCTGTAATTTAAGAGGAACCGGCCTTCGGCCGGGACACTTTTCTACCGAAAAATTTACAAATTTATCTTGAAAGGGACTCGAGGGGGTGTAATTAACCTAGGTTAGCCTAAATCAAAGAAAGTGGGGCGAGAACAAGAAGTGTGGGACCCGCACCAACGCAACAAAAATGGTGATCGGGCAAGATCTAGCCTAGAATTAAATAAATATGAATTAGGCTACTGACGGTGTGGATATAGCCTATGCCAATGAAATACATATGGTATAGGCTAGGCCTAGGCGAACTAGCCTAATATAGGCCTAGCCTAGCCTAGGCTATGCCCAAATAATATAGGGATGGTTTCGACCCGATGTAAAACTAGATATAAACAGAACATAGCTATCGGTAGGCTTGGCTAAGGCGGATAAACATGTAGCCTATCGCCCGGGACCCATTCATACACATCATATTCACTACTGTATTTGATAAGCTACGAACATCTAGATTGGTTTGGACGATAGCTATGGATGAATGGAAGTTCATAATCATATAATTAAATTAATAGATCCTCACCGCTCAATGCCCCTAAGCATTGAAGCCACAGTGGCCCGCATTGCTTCAGCTTGTTCGGCCATGATGACAACAAAGACCATTCAAGACATTTAATTTCAAGTGCACACAATTTATTTTTAAAAACAAATGAAGCTATAATTCTCTTAATCTTTATATCTAATTTTTAGATCTTATATATTAGCTGTATCCTTTATTCTGACATATTGTATTAAATATAACTTGAAAATTAAACTCGAATGTACTAGACAGTGTAACCATGGAAACGAGTGTAAACAAAACATTCCTTAGATTTTGAGAGAGGAGCGAAATGGACCCATTATTTCTAGCTCTCAGCTCTTTCAGGCGAAGAAAGTTTGAGAAATGTGCAGATATATGTACGGAACTACTCAGTAAGAACCCACTTGACCAGGTAAATTAGTTAATAGACAATATTTAACTTGATTAATAGCCTACAAAGTAAATTAGTTACCTGGGGAGGCCTACATAAGAACATAAGACATTGGGAGTCTGCAGAAAGCCGATTGGCCCATATAAGGCAGATCCCTCTCACACCCAACCCATCTTGTCCATGTGTCTATCTAGTTTTATCTTGAAGCTCTCAATCGTTCTTGATCCTACTATATGGCGCTAGGTAGCCTATTCCACGTACATATCTACAACTCTGTTACCAAACCAGTAGGCCTATTTGCCTATATCTTTCCTGATCCTGAAGGCTGAAACTAAATGTAGCCATTTTGAAACCATTTGTTTGGGTTCTCTCGCTATCACTGAGCTTCAGCACATAATTCTTATACTCTTTATTAGTCCCACTTACCCACTTGAACACCTCTATCATATCCTCTCTAACTCTGCGTCTCTCTAACGAATGTTAGCCCAATTTCTTCAACCTTTCTTCATATGGAAGATTTCTAATACAATATAATGGATTTTTTTGTCATTCTTCGTTGTAGGCCTACTCTCTCCAAGGAATCTATGTCCATTCTGTAATAAGGCTAGGACACCAACATTGAACTGTAGGCTACAGCATCATCCATATGTGGCCTCACTAACGCTCGATATAGCCTAGTTTCAAGATTACATCAGCGGTTCTGTTACTCAAACTTCTAGATATAAATCCATGAACTTTATTTGCCTTATTTCGAACACTGATGCATTGATTTCTTGATTTCAGATCACAGTTGACGATGACTCCCAAATCTGTTTCATTATCTGAGTTACTTATATCCACGTTATCTAATTTGTATCCTGCATTTTCCATTTTTCTATCGATTTCCCAAATTTGACTGGTTCTAAGGTTCAAAGGAAGCAGCGCGAGATGGGTTTAAATTATAATACTGCTCAGAATTAAGTAGGCCTACCCGGTAGTATTACTAATAAATGAGATCAATAAATTGTTCATAAAATGTAGTTAATTAATTCTATTTAATTATTTATTAATATGTAATTATAATTTATAACACATCGTCATACTGAATAGAGTGAAGGAACATTATTCTTAAATATGTTGGAAAATGTGTATGATTTTCATTTTTATAACACAATTCAGTTGTTTTTGATTGATATGAAAATGCAGAGTGCAGAAAGAGATATGATCTATAAAATATGCTCAAGATCCTGATACGTTGTGTGTTAACGTGACCTGGTGAGCAGAAAGACCGCTGAGATATCCAGCCCTAACCAGAAGCTTGACTCAGGGGGGTAGCTTCTCCTCTGTAATGAGTATATTTTCAGTTTTCTGTGCCTCTTTTAGTAGTCAAGGTTTTGAAGATGCCTCCGTTTTTATTTTATTGTATTTGTTTTCCTTTATATTTGTTTTAGTTTATTAATGTCTTATATTTAATCCGGAGATAATAACTGGCACCGATACTCTAGCTTCGACAGTACCAAGGACTTTATCAATAAGAAGAAGTATTCAGGATCTCTCAAAAGCTATCATAAGTACCAGTGTCCACCTATTTGAAATTATTTTGTATCTTTTGAAAACTATGAAAGCCAAACTTCCCAACAATAGACAATAGGATATATATTAAACACTGTATTATGTCATTTGGATTTGGCACAGATTAAGACCATTAAAACCAAACTCATATGCGTTTAGGATATCATATACAGCACTGCATTTTTATATTTTATTATTCCATAAATGTTCAAGTGAGTGTCTATATTATGGCTCAGGAGTTTACAGCTCATTATTTTGCAAAATAACTTTTATTTCAGGCAGTATGGAGTCTAAAAACAAGAGCCCTAACAGAGCAGGTGTGGGTTGATGAGTGTGACGGTGAGGAGGAAGGTCTGGCAGATGTGTTGATGGATGACAATACTATCGCCGCTGTAGCTCGACCCGGTACATCACTACGCACTGCACCGCCACCCTCCGCTGGCGGACCATCACAGACATTCAGGTTGAGCATGTCAAAAAAAATAAAAATAAAAATAATAATAATAATAATAATAATAATAATAATAGTAAATAATAATAATAAATAAATAAATAAATAAAATAAATAAATCTAAAATAAAATCTGTAATATATACTGTATATTAGCAAGATTTTGGTGTTTGATATGAAGTAAATTACCTATATTTTTCAGTGGCTACTATGTCAATGGCATATAACCTATAATATTAACACACAGGCTCACAGTTGCCAGTTACTATACAGTCAAAATATCTATTTATTTCTGTAAAAATAATAGCTAAGTTAGCCTTCTAAAAACGTTTTCTTTGCAGCACGGTCTGTAGAAACCCAAAGGAGTTTAAGGCTAACTAAAGCAAATATTTCAAAGTTTTCCTGGGGGTATTTTCAGTTTAAATTATTGCTGAAAGTGAGGTGGGGGGGGGGGGGGGGGGAAGAAGGAAAGGCATACCGAGAGTGAGGTAGAGGGATGGAGTTGATAAGTATTAGAGTAAAAGTGGTATTTGGTGGGAGGAGAGACACTGGCTGGCGGGTGACAGAGGTGCATGCTGGAGGCTATTAATTTGTGACGACCCCCTCGGGGATCAAGGCATCTGCCAATAGATAGAGAGATAGAAAATTGATTTTATTGTAGCTAAAATATAATTTTTTTTATGAGGCATAACAGGAAGTGAACACAATAGTTTTAAGCATCTGGTGGCTTTGTTGTAGGCTACGTGTCAATATGGTAATATAGAATGGCCTTCAACAATTATGTGATGTGTTTATTTAGACCGTCAACCCACTCTGGGCGTCCGTTGAGTGGTGTGGTGCGTCCGGGATCCCAGGGATCGGGGCGGCCTGGCACCATGGACCAGGCTCTCCGCACACCTCGCACTGCACAGACTGCTCGCCCCGTCTCTGCCACATCAGGTGTGTCACTTTGTCATGTTATGTGATTGACATCTTAGGTACCATCAGCTGTTAACCCCTTCTGTACCGGAGACGTCTTTTTGTATTTATTGTAGCTACATTTAGACGATTTTACGTATTAAAATGTAAAACTTGCAAACTAAACAAACCAAAATTGGGACAAGGACAATATAAAGTCAAATTAAATTATCAAAATCGCTATGTGGAAACAACGCTTACTAAATTGAAAATTATTAAATAAAAGAACACAATCCACCACATAGGGTGTACATTACTACATGAGCAAGTTAATCTGTTTCCCAAGCAAACTAATCGCACATATAACAACGCACTATCGTCACGTTAAAGGAAGTAGTCAAGTTTGGGAAGTCCGGGACGTTCTGGCAAATTTTACTAAACTCTGCATGAATAAAGAAACTACATGTTAAATGTCAAAATATTATTTAAAATCAAATTTGCAACATGACAAGACATTAACAATAGTACAAAATACAAATATTGATAAGATATCTATACTATTACAAAATAATATATAAAATACAGTACAGCACTCACTAACGATAGTGCTATCGGGTAGGTACCTGTAAGCATAGCATGCCTCAAGTGACCCCTATCAATAACTACCCTACAAATAACCTACATTTATAGCACAAATAAACTAAGGAAATCGCAAAAGTAAGCAATTGATACTATCGACAATGAATACATATAATCTTAGGAAGGATATATGGTAACTAAAAGGATTGATTGAGATGGTCTGTAGTTTTTAATTGGTTGACGTCCTTCCAAACATGAATAAAATCGTCTAATAGTAGCCAAAATAAAGTGAAAAAGATGTAGTCGGTAAAGAAGGGGTTAAAGCAGGTGCCGATAAGCCTGATAAATACAGTTATTTTATTTAGTGTTTAAGTGAAATAGATGGATATTGACTACATACACATAAACATATAATTATAGTAAGTTCTTCCCAAACTCAAACTATTTTTTTATTTTTATCCTTGAAGTTCACCTTTAAACAATTGGATAGCGGGTAACTTTTTCTCAGGCGCCTATTCTCTTAACCCGTGGAGCCCCGGCTAGTTTTGTAATGTTTGTTCACCAGAACCCGGCCGGTTTTCAAAAAATGGTTTTATTCCAGAAACAATAGCGAATGAAGGAAAAACCACGAAAAACCGCTCAAAAATCTTTAAAAATGGTCCTACAGAGCCCCCGAAAACGTATTTTACAAGAGTAAAAAATTGAAGGCAATTACCCCAAAAAAACAGGTTATTGCGTGCTCACGCGCACGTACGTGGACTTTGAGAGTTTTCACCATCGGCACGGTTGCGTGGGATACGTACACAGTTCCCATACAAATCTGAGCCCTCTTGAGTGGCTACACCTGAGGTTACGGTCGGCGCAATTAGGGTGACGCGTCAGGCGCGTCTCTGGGGCTGTGCGTTACATACATCGCCGACGCGTCAGACGCGTCGCTGGGGCTGTACGGGTTAAGAATATGGAGTGTACGCTTAAAGTTGCTCTATGTACTGTACAAATATATATGTTAACATTACTGTAACTCCATACACTTTTATATATGAGCATTTATATTAAAGCACCTTTTTCCACCACAGGGAGACACGTTCGCCTGGGTACAGCCTCCATGATGCCTTCAGTAGACGGCCCTTTTATCAATTTGGCAAGATTAAATGTTGCCAAGTATGCAAACCAGCAAAATATTGCCAAAGCTTTATTTGAATACATATACTTTCATGAAAATGATGTTCGACATGTAAGTAGTTTATAACACTGTGCCTGAATACATTTTGTAGATTAAGAGTTAAGAAATTGCAAGAGCTGGAACAATCTATATTGCATAATATAATTGTATAACTAATGTAAGCAGAAGCACATGAAATATATTTGTGAGTGACTACGTCTAGAAAGCCCTATCTCATCACCCTTCTTAGGCTACTTGACATCTGTCTTAGACTGTAAAATTATGAAGATTTGAGAACAGAATAACTATACATTATGTTATGGATCAAGTTGACCTGGACCCCAATGTATCCCGTGCAGGCTCTGGACTTGGCCGCCCAGGCAACACAGGCGGTAGAGTTCAAGGACTGGTGGTGGAAGGTTCAGCTGGGGCGGTGTTACTACAGACTGGGTCTCTTCAGGGATGCTGAGAAACAGTTCAAGGTCTATAAAGAAACTCTGGCATGCTTGTATTATTATTAGTAAATTTAGTGGCACCTAATACAACTCTTTCTCCAATGACTTGCTTCACTCTGCCCTCTCAAATATCTGACAGTCTACAGTATGTCTTCCATCACCACCACTATTCCCACTTTAAACACACTTTTTGACAATCTATATGAAATTTATGGTACTATATAGATATTCATAATAATAAGATGCCAACTACAGTTTTCACCTGTTGGGTATCAATACTTATTGGATACAGTATAATTTATTGACTGTAGCCTAAATAAGGTGAAGGTCACAGAGTTATATATACTCCATCCCCATAAGAAGCAAGTAATATAACTTGTCCTTTTGTTGTGGTGTGTGTTGGAACAGTCTGCCCTGAAGCAACAAGACAACATCAACACGTTTCTGTTGTTGTGGTGTGTGTTTGAGCAAGTAATATATAACTTGTCCTTTTGTTGTGGTGTGTGTTGGTGCAGTTGTAGGAATAGGTTTTTACACCATACCTGAAAGAGGATTTATGGAGCTCCGATCTTACTCTCAACCATCTTAACAATTTTACCAACGCACCTAAACTTCGTTAGATGCTGAAATAGCCTCCCGAAAATATGCCCTGGCCGAGAATTGAAATAAACAAAAAATATCTCCCTTGGCCTGGTCGGCTCAAGTTATTTCCGCATCTGGTTCTGTTTAGGCTAACCTGTTTTCACTGACTTTACACAGTCTGCCCTGAAGCAACACGGCAACATCAACACGTTCCTATTGTTGGGTCGGGTTTACATCCGGCTGGACCAACCCATGGCTTCCCTCGATGTCTACAAAGATGGACTTGATAAATTCCCAGGAGAGGTTACACTTCTCACTGCAATTGCAAGGTACTGTATTATGTACAACCTGTAAATCTTTACATTACACATTGTTAACAGTAGCTGCACATTACACACACACACACTGTGCCTGTGTATATACATAAACACATACTTACATAAAATCTGTACATTAATGTGTAGGACAAACAAAAATTAAAACTTTATTAATAGTGTTCCCACTCGAATACTGATCAAGAACTTGAAATAAATTATTTCTTTGATCCTTGCAGGATCATGAGCTCGCGATTATTTTTTTCATATTTTGCTTATTTTTGGGCCCTATCTGATCATGATCTTGGGACTTGATGTCCTTTTCCTTAGTACTGTTCTTAATTAATTTTGTGTGTGTCAGGATATACGAGGGTCTACATGATTTGACCAAGGCGGTGAAGTTCTACAAGGACGTGCTTCATAACGATGCGACCCACGTAGAGGCTATCGCTTGTATCGGCACCAACCACTTTTACAGCGATCAGCCGGAGGTGGCGCTTCGCTTCTATAGGTGGGACACTTTGGGATTTATGCCTTGTTCTTATTGTCCTTTACTTCAGTTTGTTTTATAATTTGTATGTTTCTTCTTTAACTGTCTTGATAGCGTAATGCATAAGTGCGCGGAATTTCGATGTGAGTATCCTAGGTTCGAGTCCTTGGAGTGCCACATGTATTTGTTGATTTCATTAATTGAGTTTAGAAGTGAAGTTGGTTGGTGGAAAAAAACATAATAATACAGATTATCTGCAAGTGCTAGTGAATATCTACATAAGCTAATTGTAAGAAATTTAATATTGGTACTCACATTGATACCATGCATCTTGCCCTTGCTTCAGACGACTGCTGCAGATGGGTATATACAACTGTGAGATCTTCAACAACCTTGGTCTGTGCTGCTTCTACGCCCAGCAGTATGACATGACCCTCACCTGCTTCGAGCGTGCCCTGAGCC
Organism: Paralithodes platypus; assembly: GCA_032716605.1. Lineage (NCBI taxonomy): Eukaryota > Metazoa > Arthropoda > Malacostraca > Decapoda > Lithodidae > Paralithodes > Paralithodes platypus. The sequence goes on along the minus strand of CM064566.1, from coordinate 57,769,039 downwards.
TAGCCACCGACCAGGGTATCGCTGATGTCTGGTATAATCTTGGACACATTGCCCTGGTCAGTATTCTCACAAACACTATAGGCTAGTTCATTTATTATAGGTAGGCCAAATATCTTAAACCTCTCGCTATCCTGTGGACGCGGATGTTGCCGATTACCATTCAGAAATAGAGTTCTCTCAATCTTACAATTACCTCTCCAAAATTTGTTTTCTGCCCACAGCTAACTCAAAGACAACTGCAGAGGTTGAAGTAACTAAACTAAAGGTTTCTAAACACCCTGGCCTGATGGTCACAAAGGCTTTTAAGAGGAGCCCGTCTTCGACCAGGATATTTTTCTACCGAAAAATGTTAAAATTTATCTTCAAGGAGGGTCTGGGGGGGGGGAGGGGGGGGGGGGGGTGTTAAGCTTGATAGAGGTCCAGGGAGGAAACTGAAAAAATAATAAAAACATATATATACAGTATATGAGGAAATATATAAGCCCATCCCACTCAAAGGATTAATTGGTTGCTTATCAGGGTATCGGAGACATCAACTTGGCCTACCAGTGTTTCCGCTTGGCGCTGGTGTCTGACAATGACCACGGAGAGTCATACAACAACCTGGGAGTGTTGGAGTACCGGCGGGGAAACTTGGAGACTGCCCGGGCCTTCTTTATGACGGCCGCTAGTCTGGCATCACACATGTTCCAGCCTCACTACAACCACGCCAAACTTGCACATAAGGTAGGTCAGGTCAGGTGAAGGTATTGAGGGATAAGCCTTTACAATGGCACCTCGTAGCTACTCTCTGCTTTTCCTAGTTTCTAAAGAGTGTAGAGACGGGAGAAGGGGTGTTGGAGAGAGAGGAAGCTGTTGGAGTGGCTTTGTTATGTGTGTTATTAGTCTGTATACGTCAACACTTTCTAAAACTGGTGTCGGTGGAGAGACTGTAGGTGAACCAAGAGATTTTACATATCTATGGTTGAATGTGAAGTGCTTGAGGACAGGTATTGTGTTATTGCAAAGTGGCCAGAAGAAGTGTATTATCTAGTAGGGTACTCTATGAGTTTTACGTGTTTTCAAGTAAAGTAGGCCTACATGATAATAGTGGCGAGAGTTCTTGTACACACTTTCTCCGAGAACACGTTTGTACGGCTTGTTGGAGGAAGAATGGGTAACTGTTGATACCACTAACCATCTGCTCAGTATTCAAGATGATGTTCACCCCAGGCCATCCTCGACTGACCTGTGTCGAGCGGGTCAGGTTGCCTTAATGCGTTTGCGCATAGGGCACACACGGTATACAGACATGGGCATTTGATGAAGTCACCTTCAGCTCCTCCCACATTATCCCGCCAGTGTCAGACTTCGTTCATGGTCCGCACTTTCTCTGCGAGTACCCTATATATGAAACTCCATGAGTGCCCGCTCTACCTATGCGCCACGTCCCTCCGCGCTGTCCTCGCTAACTTGTCGTCTTTTTACTTTACCCCAATCGACAATTCTAAACAGCACCTATGTGGTAAACTGTAATTGCCGTTTTTCTCCCACTCTACTAACCCTTCATCTTATCCATCTCTTAAATGGTTTCGTTATTTGATCTATGACATATTCTTTTAGCTTTTACTAGTAGCTGTTTCCGCCCAATAGATGGATAGTAATGAATTGACAGCTCATTTGCTCTACCCCTTTTTGAGTTACAGAGGTTAGGGGTTACGATTTCTGCCCAACCTAGAATGAACGGACTATAGTATATGTTCTCTGCTATTCTGTTTACATATACCTGTTGTTATTGATACTTGTTTTTATCATCATTGCAGGTTGGAGATCTACAAACCAGCTTCATCATAGTACAGAAAGCCTTGGCTCTCTTCCCTGCACATGTTGACTCAAAGGAGCTTTTAAAAACATTAGAAACTCATTTTCATACACTGTAGTTTCTCAATTTGGTTGTGTGTGAAAACATACTTGTGTAGAATCGACCACACTTTAGTACGATAATAATAATTATTTATTATAACGGTATTGGTGGTGTAATAGTTTAGGTGCTTATGTTCTGGGTGTGGTGTCCCGAGTTCGAATCCCGGGAGGACCATATGCTCTCATTAGTTTATTCAAGTACATTGGTTTGTAATTGATGATTAATGTTAAGAACGGGGTGTTACTTATACATTTAATGGATCATTATGTATTATACAGAATGACATTATATACATTTTATAGTGCTGTACATTTTATAATATACTGTACAGGAGTAGTTAGCCTTCCATAAATCCTCATAAAAATATTGCATAGGAATTACAGATGTTGATAGTCTAATTGAGATAGAATAAATGATCAAAATACCCTTCTTATTAACCCTTTGAAGCTCTGACGCGTTTTAGCAGTATATTTTGGCTATAATTAAACGATTTTATGCAGCTTAGGAAAGAGCTGTGGGTATTACAATTGTAAAGACTATCTCAATCAACCCTCTGACTTCCATATACCCTTCCTAATCTGAATAAAATCGTCTGATAATTACCAGAAATAAAAAAAACAGAAATGCGTATAGGAGCTTGAAAGGGTTAATCTTGTCATCATTAATCCCTCTGAACATCATCTAAAATATTTAAATCTGATCTAAATACAGAAATACGGTACAGAAGGGGTAAAATACGGTACAGAAGGGGTAAAATATAACCTATCTGCTTGAAGGAGACAGTAATTATTCTTTTTCGGTAGAAAAATACCCCGGCCAAAGGCCGGTTCCCCTTAAAATTACAGGCTCGCTATCGCTCGCCAGGAAAAAATCGATGCCTAAATGGCAAGAAAGGTCTTAATATTGACAAAGAAATGAGCGATAGCGAGCCTGTAATTTAAGAGGACAATTTTCTACCCCCAAAATGTACAAATTCATCTTGCACGGGGGTCTTGGGGGTAAAGTTTTATAAGCTTGATAGAGGTCTAGGGAACAAACTAAAAACCTCCCCTTAAAAATGATAACCTATCTGCTTGAAGGAGACAGCAGAACCTTAATTCTCACCTTTATCTAATACTAATCAGCTCCCTATACACCTGAGCAGGAAAACGATACAATATTATGTTACAGTCATTTCATAAAACCCCTTCTGTACCGGCGACGTCTTTTTCATTAGTTTCTAGCTATATTTAGACAATTTTTTCCTGAAAGATCCGTGGTAGTAAAAAAGGTTAAGTGAGATAGTTCGAAGACTGTTAATTGCTGGAGGCCATTTTTAAACTGGATATTATCGTCTAATAGTGGCCAGAATAATGATGAAAGGAGAGCACTGGTACTGAACGGGTTAACCCGTACTGTACCGTAGGATACAGTAATAAAAGTCCCCAGCACTGCCAGCAGTCCCAAGCAATGTGGCAAAAATGGCAGGAGAGACCACCTATCCACCTCCAAAGATGAGGCAACACTGGCTCTGTCACCCTTCAGTGGGTCTCATATAAGCTGAGAAGTGTTGCCAACACGGGAGCAGAGCTCAAAAGGTCGTGGTGACTGGTACAGCCTTGTACAGGCAGCTGAGGCAGTTACAAGGAAAGTACATTACTGACAGATATATACGCTGGGACTGGGGAGTTACTTATCTACTGACGTATATATACGGCGCTGGGATTGCAGAAGTTAACCCCCACCTGACCAGGAAAGCACTACAATAATAAGGTACAGTCAGAATCAATAGTGTACCGGCGACCTTGTCATTTTAAGGGGCTAGCGGCTGTGGTCTATTAATTAATGTATTCATATATTTTGTTTAGTTTCCTCGCTAGACATCCCTCAAACTTAGAAAAACACCCCCTAGACCCCCCTTCAAGATTAATTTGTAAATTTTTCGGTAGATAAATGAGATAAACAAGCCTTTGGAGTGTTCATGGGGAATTAGGAATTTGTAATATTAATAGGGCGCCCGTCTATAGTCTATTAGCTGTAAGTAGGTGAGGAATCATTACCTCTATCCTCTGTAACTCAAAAAGGACTAGAGCAAATTGGCTGTAAATTCCTACACCTATTCCCTGGCTAACCTTTCCCAAATGGTAGACATATTATCACGATTACTCTAGTTATTTTTTAGTTACAGAGGTTAGAGGTCATGATTTATCGCCTACTTACAGCGAACAGACTATAGGTCACGTGTAGGTAGGAATTATGTTCAAGGCATGACTTGTGCAACAGTAGTGATGATAACGAGAGAGAGAGAGAGGGTACGAGTGTCTGTTTAGAGGTATTGACACATGACTAATGACAGATCTACCTCTATCTCTCTCTACCATTACACCTCTCTCTCTTCTTCTTCCTCGAGTTGTACGTGAAGTGCGAGATGAAATCGCACCTTTCTTAGCAGACATCTTCAATAAATCACTAGAAAATGGAGAAGTCCCTGAAGACTGGAAACTGGCCGATGTGACCCCAATCTTTAAGAAAGGGGATCACGAGTGTCCCAAGAATTATCGGCCAATTAGCTTGACTTCTACTATAGTAAAACTCTTAGAAGGGATACTAGTAGACAAGATAGTTGACTATATAGAAATCCACAATTTAATTACATATTCCCAACATGGATTCAGGTGACACCGATCATGTCTTACCAATTTGCTGGAATTTTTCCATGAAATGCTGAGTGAGTATGACAAAAGTAGAGCCATAGACATATCCTTTACTTGGATTTTCAAAAAGCTTTTGACAAATTGCCTCATTGCAGGCTAATGTCAAAAGTGAGTGCGCTAGGTATCAATACAGAGGTCACAAATTGGATAGAAAGTTGGCTAATAGGTAGACAACAACGAGTATTATTCAATGGTGTTTCTTCTGAGTGGACTTCAGTCACTTCTGGAGTTCCACAGGGATCTGTCCTTGGCCCACTACTGTTTATCATATATGTCAATGACATCGATATTGGTCTGTTGAGTGTGATCTCCAAGTTTGCAGATGACATAAAACTTGGAATTAATGTGAAAGACCCCAAAGGGGTTGAACAGCTCAGGATGGACCTCAGCAGACTGGGTGAATGATCAGAGACATGGCATATGCCTCTAACCTTGGAAAAGTACAAGGTGATGCATATCGGCCAAGCAATCCCTAAGTCAGGCTATTCACTATTGGGAATGCCTCTGGAATTGACTTGACTTGGAAAAGGATTTGGGTGTTCTGATTAGCAGTGACCTAAAGTTTCCCAAGCAGTGCATTGAAGTAGAGAAGACAGCTTAGAAATTATTGGGCTTTATTAAGAGACAATTTAAGTATAGCAATTAGGAAATAGTCCTCAGACTTTACAACGCTCTGATACGGCCTCTCCTGGAGTAGGTTGTTCAATTCTGGTCTCCAGCACTCAGGAAAGATATACTGTAGAGCGACTGGAAAGAGTGCAAGCTAGGGCTACAAAGTTTATTCCATCGCTTAAAAGAATGAGGTATGAGGACCGGTTGAGAGCTCTTGATCTCTTCCCGCTGGAGTCACACAGACTACGAGGTCAGCTCATTGAAGTTTTTAAAATACTTAATGGGTTTGACAATGTGGATTATAGCAAAAAGTTTAGCCTCAAGGCTGGAAATTAGAATTGAAATGGTTCAGCACTAGTATCACTGGAAACATTTTCACATATAAGATTTGTTCCACCTGGAACAAACTTCCCTCCGAAGTTGTAAATAGTTCTTCAGTAGAGCAGTTCAAGAAGAGAGTAGATAGTATGTTGCACACTCTGTAAAGAGCGTAGTGCACTAAACAGTCTCTCTCCTTCCACTTCGAGTATCTCCTCGGAATGGACTGCAAGGTCTCTGAGATACTAAGGTTTATTCGCTGTAAGTAGGCGAGAAATCATGACCTCTAACCTCTATAACTAAAAAACGACTAGAGTAATCGAGCTAATATGTTTACCATTTGGGAAGAGTCAGTCAAGGAATAGATGTGAACATTTACAGCCAATTTGCTCTAGCCCTTTTTGAGTTACAGAGGATAGAGGTCATGATTTCTCGCCTACTTACAGCGAATAGACTATAACTATTCCTTGTAACACCTCGTAACTCTCTCTCTCTATATCTCTGCCAAATCCAGTTGAGTCATCCATTCATTCAGAGCCAGGCGACGCAATCCTTTTATCAGCCACGGATGACGATATAGTATCAGCCTGTGTTATCTTTATGGGGGTAGTGCTTGTTTTTATAGATCCACTTCACCCTCATGTTTAGCCCCATTAGTTTTCAGATTTTAAGATGTCTGCCCCATTAGTATGTCAATTTTAAGACCTTTCGCCCCATTTCTTTGTCAATATTAAGACCTTTCGTGCTATTTAGGTGTCGATTTTGTTTCTGGCGAACGATAGTGAGCCTGTAATTTTGGAAGAATCGGCCTTCGGCCGGGGCATTTTTCTACCGAAAAATTTACAAATTAATCTAGAAGGGGGATCTAATGGATTTTTTTTTTTTAAAGTTTGATGAAGGTCTAGGGAGGGAACTAAAAGAATATATTAAATAAATTAAATAATGTACACATTAATCTAGAAGGGGGATCTAATGGATATGTGTTTAAAGTTTGATGGAGGTCTAGGGAGAAAACTAAAAGAAAAAAGAAAAAAACAAATAATCGACTTAAAACTAAACACTTAAATATATGAAATAATTTACTTAAAAGTAAACCCTTAAATATATGAAATAATGAACTTTATATTAAACCTTTCCCCCTGAATGCATCATGAGTGAACTAGATTACTCAGCCTTATCTACTTGTAAATACCAACAGGAAAACCAGAGCAGATGTGAAGGATTTGGGACATTTATTTTAGTTGTTTGTGTTTGTGGTCTGTAAGATTAGATTATAAACAGTCTACTGTAATATTCTAGTATCAATCATTGGGTATATATATATAATATATATATATATTGGCCTATTTTCCGGAGGGTTTGGATTCTCATTGATTTTTCTTAGCCTACATGTTTCCGGGTGTATTGCTTAGGGGAGTCACTGTCTGCGTGGCATTGACCTGTAAGCGGGAAAGAACGTCCGCAGTAGTGTGCAATTTGCCTGGCCTATGCTGAATGTCAAACTGGAATACCTCCAGTGTCTCCTTGTGGCAAACTATTAGGGCGTTGGAAGTTTGCAATTTACGTAACCACAGTAAAGAATGGTAACAATGATAGTACAACTGGCTCCTAATTTATATGATCTGAAGTGTTGCAGGGCCCAAACTAACCCTAAGCATTCTCTCTAAGTGGTGGCGTAGTTTACTTCAGCCTGTGTCAAGGTCTGGGCGAAAAATCATGACCTCTAACCTTTGTAATTAAAAAACGACTAGAATAATCGGGCAAATATTTCTACCATTTGGGAATAGTCAGTCAAGGAATAGATGTGGAAATTTACAGCCAATTTGCTCTAGCCCTTTTTGAGTTACAGAGGATAGAGGTCATGATTTCTCGCCTACTTACAGCGAACATACTATAGACAGGTCAAACCTTGCAATACAGATTCCATCAGTCTGGAAAACGTTGCGGGTCCGTTACACAATGCAGAGGGTAGCATGTTGAATTCAAAGAGCCTGCTGCTACTGGTTGAAAATGCCATTTTCTCCCAGTGGGCCTCGTGTACAGTCGCGCTAATAAGTCATGTCCCAGCTGTCATTACGTTTGGCTCGCTCTGTGCTGTATTAATGTCTGTCAGATGTTGAATAAGGTGGGTAAGTGTAGGAACATGTCGGTATATCTCACTCAAAAAGAAGAAATCATGTGTAAATATTGCTGATACCAATTATTGATCAAAATATAATTGGTGCCGAGACATCACTTAGCGCCACTGTAGGCTACAGGGACTTGCCAGTACCCTGTCTGTAAATTTGATGTGTAAAAAATCGTGGCACCCTGCAATACATCGAGGGAGTTGTCAATGTGGGGAAGGGGGTGGCATCTTTAACTCCTTCTTTACCGCGATGTCTTTTTAACATTATTCTGGCTACTATTAGACGATTTTAGTCAGTTTAAAAAGGGCCTCCAGCAATTAACAGACTTCGAACTATCTCACTTAACCCTTTTTACTACGTCAGATCCTTCTTAAACTGCACAAAATCGTCTAATAGTAGCCAGAATAAAGTTAAAAGGATGTTGCCGGTATAGAAGGGGTTAATAGTGGCATCGTTCACTCGCCTGAAATAAAATGAAATCTAAGGGAGCCATTTTTTTTTTTTTTTTTTTACAAGTACAACTGGGGATGATTAGGGGTTATTGGAAGAGGTGATGAACTGAGCGTCAAGCATTTCTTGTACTTGTTTATCTTCCTACTTACGTTGGAATGGACTTTTTCTCCGGGACGGTTTTCTGATGGGTCACCCTGGATATGGTGACCGGTCAACTCAACCAGTAGACCATTTCAACCAGTAGCTCTCAACCAGTACCAAATCAACCAATACGGTTAGGTTAGGTTAGTACTATATTTTGGCACTGGTTTGGTTGGTCTGGGTTAATTTGGCACTGGTTAAGAGCTACTGGTTGAAATGGTCTACTGGTTGAGTTGACATGGAACCCCTGGATATGTATGAAATGTTCGAATTGTTACTGTACTTGTAGGGGTAGCTTGTGATGGGGGGTTGAGTTTATCTTATCGAATTTCAACCGACAATGTTTTTTTGTTTTTGTTTTCTATGTGGATGAGGGAAACAAAGAGCAAACCTGCCTGTGACAAATGCTTCCCCCAGAGTTGAAAGAGTGACAGGACCAAAACCAAGGAGCAGTCGAGTCAATCTGTGTTTCTAATACTTATAGCAAGTCTAGCCCTAAGTAGCCACCTCTCTCTTTGGCTTGTATCCATTCGGCCCCATTAAGCCTACTGTGTTAAGACTTTTACCCCATCCAGGTGTCAATATTTTATATATGTTTTTTTTTTTTTGACAGCAAGCTAAATTTTTACATATACGGATTTCTCCATACAATGGTGGCTCACTGTCGCTCGCCAGGAAGAAATCGACACCTGGATGGGGATAAACGTCTTAAAACAGTTGGCTGAATGGGGCCGAATGGATACAAGCCAGGGAAAGATAGAAAAGGAGAGAAAGATAAAAAAAAAACGGTGACCCCCCTTAAATAGTTAAATTCAGCCTACTTAAGAGCTGACCTTGCAGATGTTTGTGGCTATATAGAGCAAGATGCAAACCAAAATAAACTGAACAATTATTGAATAAAAGGTATAATAAAGACGTAATTATATGCTTGAGGTAGACAAACTCTCTCTCTCTCTCTCCCCCCCCCCCTACCTCTCGCTCGTTCTCCACACACACACACACACACACATATATGACTATCATCTCTACCTGGTGATAGTATATAACAGACGCTGCGCTTGCACCAGGAAAGAGATAAAATAATTGATTAGGGTACAAGGAGACAGAGAGGGAGAGAGGATTCACTATCTCTGCTATTGAGGTAAATTCTGAGAAGTACAAAGAGTTACTGGATTATTTAGCATCCCATCCACCTTTTGATCCATTCCAGGGAGATATTCTATATGAAAAAGATGAGTAGTGCAGTACACATAAGTTCTGTTCTTCTCCGTGACCTTATACAGGGAAATATATCGAGCATGATTGAATTGCGAGTGTAGTTTCTTATGCAGTGGCTAAGGGGAGATAGGTCTTTTTTCTGGACCCCTTTCTCCCTCGTGTTTAGCCCCAGTAGCGTTGACATTTTAAGACGTTCGGCCCATTAGTTTGGCGATTTTAACACCTTTAGCTCCATTTCGTTGTCAATTGTATGACCAATCTTGCCATTTAGGTCTCAAGTTTTTCCTGACGAGCGCAAGCGAGCCTGTAATTATAAAAGGAACCGGCCTTCGGCCGGGAATTTTTTCTACCGAAAAATGTACAAATTTATCGTGAAGGGGGGTCCAGGGGGTGTTTTCTAAGCTTGATGGAGGTCTAGGGAGGAAACTAAAAAAATATATGAATAAATGAATTAATAGTTGGCTCATTTATGGATCTGTTAATGATTCTGTTTAGTTTCCTCCCTAGACCTCAATCAAGCTTATACCCCCCCCCCCCCCCCCCCCCCCATACCCTACCTCAAGATAAACGTGTAAATTTTTCGATAAACAAATGTTCCTTCGGTTCCTCTTGAAGGGCATAGCTCACGAAAAAAACTTTTTGTTTTGATCACTCTTCAAATATATAGGGCATAGAATTGTGTGTGTGTGTGTGTGTGCAGGTGTGTGTGTGTGTGTGTGTGCAGGTGTATGTGTGTATGCAGGTGTGTTTGTGTATGCAAGTGTGTGTGTGTGTGTGTGTGTATGAGGAAAGTGCAACAGGAAAACCAGTGTTAATTATGTGTTGCGGGTTGCAGCAATCACTACATGTCTGTCTGTCTGTGTGAGAGAGAAAGAGAGAGATAAGTAGGGTACGTTGTTGGTGATAATTGCTATCTTTTGGGATAAATACCTTGTTTTCTATAATATTCTATATTTACCCCTTCTGTACCGGCGACGTATTTTTCATTTATTTTGGCTACTATTGCACGATTGTATCCAGTTTAAAAAGGGCCTCTTGCAATTTACAGACTTCGAACTATCTTACTTAACCCATTTTATTACCACAGATCCTTCTTAAGCTGCACAAAGTCGTCTAAATATGGCAAGTAAAATATAGAAAAGACGTCGCCGGCACAGAAGGGGTTAAGGGGATAGTGGCCGGTTTATTGGGCTATTAAATAATTTCTTAATTTATTTTTTAGTTTTCTCGCTAGACCTCCATCAAGTATAGAAATACACCCCCTAGACCCCACTTCAAGATCAATGTGTAAATTTTTCGGTAGAAAAATGTTACGGCCCAAGGCTGGTTCCTCTTAAAGTAGGGTGAAACGTCTTGAAATCTCCAAACTAATGGAGCGAAATAGGGATGTCCAAACAAACCTCTCTCGGATCAAATAGGTTCGAATCCCGGTGGATCACATATGCTTTCATTAATTTCGTTGGGGGAAAAGATTTAGAGATGCGAATACTTAGTGTGATATGTGTGGGGAAATGTCCGCCGTGGCAGGGATTCGATCCCGGGTCTTGCAGATTCACACGTGAGCGTGCTCTCCACTCACCTTCTTCTTCTTCTTCTTTAGAACCCGCCCGCAGACCGTGCAGATCCACAGGGCTGACCTTTGTATCGGTACTGGCTCAGAAACGTTAGTAAGAGGGAAAGTTTAAAGTAGAAGGATAGTTTAAGACTTTAAGGGACACCACGGCTGAACTGCCTGGTACGAAGAAGAAGAAAACTAACTACCCCGTTCTCTCGCCAGTGTTCAATAATTCGCTATTTATGCTCGTAATACAGTGCCAGTTGCTATAGACTTGCGTGTGCGTGTACTTGAATCTCGTGTGCCATTGTTGAAGCTACCGTGGAAGCGGAAATAAGAAGAGAAAGGTGAGAACTAAGTGGATGTATTGGTGGCGGAGATGCAGGTTTTGTGGTAAGTAATGGTAGGCCTACTGCATATTTTCTGCAGAAGAGGACGTTGGAGAAAATGTGGAGGAAGAGAAATGGGTGAGGGAGGGTGGGGGGGGGAGCGGAGGTGAGGGGGAGGGGGGGTTTATACAAAAAAAAAAAACTGTCTCTTAAACTATCCTTCTACTCTAAACTTTCCCTCCTACTAACGTTTCTGAGCCAGTACCGATACAAAGGTCAGCCCTGTGGATCTGCACGGTCTGCGGGCGGGTTCTAAAGAAGAAGAAGAAGAAGAAGAAGAAACAAATATTGTATTTGGCGAACTCGGAAAGTAATTGTTCTATAATTGCACCTATACGAGCTAAACGGGTAAATCTACAGTTATACTACCCCTCCCCCCTTCAAAACACGCCTTTTAGCGTGTTTTTGGATGGTTCAGCATACGTTTTTTCCAGTTTCCGCGTCGGAAACTGGAAAAAAACGTATTTTGATAAAAAATTATCACCAACCAGATACGAGTTTTTCAGGTAATTTGTTGTTGTTTTTTTATTTTTTATTTGATAGGCCTATAGGCTTGTTTAATACCGAGGACCGTCGCATTTTAGTATTTTTATTATCAGCCTAGTCCTAACCTAACCTAACTTAACCTAACCTAACCGAAAACTAACCTGTCTCACGACCGGTCTAAACCCAGCTCACGTTCCCTGTGTATGGGTGCGCGACGGTCTAAACCCAGCTCACGTTCCCTGTTTATGGGTTCGCGAAGGTTTGTAATACTTAAATGTATCTATTACAAGTCAAATATACATTTCCGCGCATCATCAAACCATAATAAGTCTACTACTAATAATATTAACCCATTAGTACCAACAGAATAGCGACAAAATAGGGGTAGTATAACTGTAGATTTATCGCTAAACGAATTATTATTGTATTTAACAGGAAAGTACGACAAGGCAAGTGATCAGTGATGTCACGTGGTACGGTGGTATAGCCTAGGTGGCAATATGCGGAAATGGATTATAGCCTAAGGGCATTCCGCCTCCTCTGACCTCCTTACGAAAATCTACGGTTACTCACTCTACCCCAACTGGATTTCGATAATATTCAAGACTACCAAGACCTCTTTCGCCGCCCTATTAGAAATAATTTATTAGGGAAAATAGGGACCAATAGACTCGCCATATTTGTCTCATTATAGTCCACATGGAGGAATTTCGTTATCGACACTTGAAAAAACCCGATTAGCCTACACCAAAAAAAAAAAAACACAAAAATAATGTCCCGAACGTAAACAAAGCATTGCACCCAATGAATCCTTCGACCTGCAGGGTCCTCTTCTTGTTTTGAAAGATGCGGTGAGTGCGATTCACCCAATAAATGGCTTGAACGTTACTCACAAAAACGATATTATATTATATTATATTAGGGTTAGGGCCTAGGTTAGGTTAGGTTAGGTTAATCTAATCTAATATAATATTTGTACATTTTGGAAGCGTGCATGGCCTCCCCACAATTTCCCTTACCTACTGTAAAAGCGCGATTCACCCAATTAATGGCGCCATTTGACGGAGTATCTTCAGATTAATGAATAATGGGTAAGTTAATTCAAATCCTCCACTCCAACCATGAAAAACAACAATAAAACACTATAGGCCTATTCCTTGAAAAAATATACAGAAACTTGGTAAATAAGGCGGCTCTAGCTGTCTTGAATTTTACCTTCAGGGTAAAAATCTGATCTACACATCTTTTTCCCTTCCTAAAACCTCCCTGCTCGTCGCCTATCCATTTCTCCGTTCTCACTCTCTCAATCACTACCCTACTGTATACCTTCCCTACTACGCTTAAAAGACATATTCCTCGGTGGTTACCACACACTCCTCTTTCCCCTTTGCCCTTATATAGGGGGACTATTATGCCAGTCTTCCAGTCATCGGGTGCACTCCCCTTCTCCCATGCTAGTTTGCACATTTTCCATACCCATTCGATCACTATCTCACCATTTCTCATCATTTCCCCACACAGTAGTACACACTCCATCTGTTCCTGGTGCTTTCCCCAACTTCACTCTTTTCATGGCTTCCCACACTTCTGACCTCCTCATCCCCACCTCCTCCTCCACTACTTCTCTTCTTCTCCCTCCCATACCATATCCAGCTATGTTTGCTGGCTCTTCATTCCTTACATTTAGCAACTCATTGAAGTACTCCCTCCATCTTTCGACTCTCTCTTGCTTCTCAGCTAGCAATCTCCCATTCTTATCTTTCACACCCTTACTGTTTCCCTTGCTACCTTCCCTAACTTTCTTGACTTCTTTCCAGAACAGTTTCTTACTCTCCCTCCACTTTACACTCAGATTCCTTCCAAATTCCTTATCTAGCCCCATTGCTTTTGAGATTTTAAGACGTTTGCCCCATTAGTTTGGCGATTTTAAGAACTTTCACCCCATTTATGTCACTTTTAAGACCTTTCGTACCATTTAGGTGTCAATTTTTTTCCTGGCGAGCGATAGCGAGCCTGTAATTTAAGAGGAACCGGCCGTCGTCCGGGACATTTTTCTACCGAAAAATGTACAAATTTATCTTGAAAGGGGGTCAAGGGAGTGTAATTTCAAGCTTGATGGAAGTCTAGGAAACACACTAAAAACCTCCCATTAAAAGCAAATTGGTTTTGGTTCGGTTGGGTTATCTTATTCGGCTCAGTTGTGTTTGGTTTGGTCAATGTAAAGGAGCCGGACCACAGCAATTTTCAAGGATATTTTTTTTTTATTTGTTAGATATATGGTTTATAAGCTTTCAATAATAAAATTTGTTCATGGAAATTAGTATTTACCCATTATCCAAGAATCTAAAAACACGGCCCCCGATAGTGGGAAGGGCTATGAAGACTAGGGAAATTGATGGATAAAAAGCATATATAAAGCGAATATATTGCATTTGTAAATAAAAGTTGGCTCGGGTTTGTGCATTTTCGAATCTCGTAAAACCCGATTTTTTGAAAACCCGAGCCAACTTTTGACAAAATTGGAATTGGTAAGACAGTGTGCTAATAGTTTAATCCATAGCACATTGTGTGGTATTATTATATATGTGTTGGCATGATTTTGTGGGTTGATTAGGAGGGGGTGGGGGGGAGCTCACCTCCCCACCAACCCAAGGAGAAAGCTCGGAGAGCGAACTATGGAGGGGGGGGGGAGAGAGAGAGATTACTCTCCTCCACCACCCCTCCCATTATCCCATAGTTCTGACCTCGCATGGAGGCAATTAATAACTGGTATCAGACTCCGAGATATTTATGCGACACACACACACATACTTTTTTGTCTTTCATATACCGTACCATAGTTTTATAGTGAAAAGGCTCGCACCCTTATTTTTGGTGACTGGACAACTCGACTCGGACAGCTCGGCCCACTTTTGGATGACTCGGCCACGACGGCGAGACAACTCGGCCCATTATTTGAGACAGCTCGGCCCCATGTTTTGCTATGGGGCAATTTGACGAGACCAGTCAGGATATAGGATGGGGAGAGCTAAGTGGAGGGTTTATGGCGTGTGTGTAATGTGGGCGAAATGTTCGTTTATTGTATAATTATGTCATAGGCTAGTTCTCTCGATTCATAATGTGTAGGTTAGGTTAGGTTAATTACGAGTTGTCTCGTAATTAACACGGGGCCGAGCTGATTCGTTTTTACTGGGCCGAGCTGTCTCGCCGTGGGCCGAGTAGTCTAGCATTCTTATTTTTCATGTTATTCTTCCGGATTTTGAGAAATGAGTGTTTTCATGGTTTTAATTATAATTCCAGAGTACAGTAGGATACAAAATGGATTGAGGGCCTCACCCCCCCATGACTTATTGAAATCATCATCTATGTTGCCAGCAGGGGGTAAATATCGATTATACTCCATAATGAAGACGTTTGTAAACAGTGAGAACGTCCTAGGAAGCTCTGGGAGTGATGGGAATGTGCGTTTTTTCCAGTAATGTCGGGTTTTATAAATGTGATCAAAATTATTCTCCCACAGTGGATTATACATGATTCCATAGACCTGCATTAGTGCATTGTCCCTTATAAATAATTTATATTAAGGCGGCGAGCCTTTTCCCTACAATTATCGTTTTATGTAGCCTATTAAGAACCAACGCAATTTAGTTTTACCAGTACTTTAGTTTTTTACCCATTTTCCAGCAATCATAACCCTTTCCCTGCGGGAGACGTTCCGGAACGCCATGGCAATTTACAGCAATCTACAGGCTTTTAAAGCCTCATAAAACCTGTAAAATTGAGTGCGAGGCAGCGGGAGCGCGGAAGGCCACACGTCCTTCTCCCAGCCAGACGCCCGGTACACTGAAGGGTCTGAGTCAGACTCTCGCTAGATATACAGTACAGTGCTGCCAAAGGCAAGGCAAAAATAGCGCGACATTAGCGATAATTGCTCATTTTAGCGAATGTCTTTGGTAGCGCTGTGGGGGAACCCTGCGAGCTACGAAGCTCGTTCTGGTGTTATTTTGAAGCAATTTTCTTCTAGTTTTCGCCTGAATAAATTTAATTTCATGCAGACACTTGCCTAATCAATCAGGAGTACCTGAATGAGCCCTAATATGGCGGAAATTAGCGGAAATATGCACGCAGCGTAAGTGTTAACACACGCCCCGCAGTAGTGGGGAGGGATCTAATTGTGGTTGCCATGGGATACAAACTGGGTTGAGGTAGGCACGCCCCGTGACGTATTAACATCAGCATCTATTTTGACAGTAGGGGCCTAATTAGAGTTTTATCCCACAATTATGCACCGCCGCCGTCGATAGGGAGAAATAGAGGGAAAGTTTTTTTAACAGTGATTGGGATGGATGTAGGTTCCGGGCGTACGGTCGTTATGTTTACATAGGGCGATCGCCGCTGTTAACTTCGCGTCTATTTTTACGGCGATTTTTTTCGGTTATCTGCCCCCTGCTGGCAATATATATGATGACAATATGTCATGGGGGGGTGAGGGGGGCCAAAGCCCCCCCTCAACATAATGTATCCAAAGGCAGTCAAAATAGACGGGAACATGATGGCAAGCGTCCGACGCCGCTCCGCATAGTGTAAACAAGGCTGGCGGTATGCCTGAACTCTACATTCTACCCTGACACACCTATAACTATCATTAAAATCAATGGGTCCCGTACAGTGGCGTAGCCAGGGTTTTCTCAGCAGGGGGGCACCATTATCATGGGAGGGGCACCTGATACTCGGGGCCAGGTAGAGACTTCATTGGGCCCTGTTGCTGTGGGCCCCTATAAATTGATAAGCGAGCGAAGCGAGCCAATCCAGCTGGGGGGTTCGGGGGGGCCTCCCCCCCCCGAGAATTCTTTTGAATTTCACTACCTAATACAGTAAACTCAATCTGAAGCCATATTTTTTTATAAATAGCACATTATCAAACTAATGATTCTAAGGAACTCCTCTTTGATTTTATCTTTAGCTTTGTCTCTATGGTCAATCATTAGCCTATATTGTATTAAACTCAACTAACACTAACTCAATTTGTATAACCAATTTGGTATATAAATACTGTACACACACTCCTCTCTTCACCACGCTGCAATCAGCTGGGCGATTATAAAAAAAAAAAAAAAAGTTTCCTAGCATTCATTCGAGAAATAATGTTCTTTTGTAGTAATATTTTTTATTTTTTTCTGCCTTAAATTAACTGAAAATGTTTAAACTTTATATATTAAGAATAAGAAATAGTTCAGATATAACATTAGGCTACTATTCAATTTTCCAATCTAGGATGGATGAAAAATAAAACAAAAACAAGTTTGAAAACGAAAGAAAACGAGCCTCCAACCGATGATTAAGGCGGTAACTATCATAATTGTTTACTCCTTTAAAAAATTTCACTATTACTGCTGTTGGTGAAGTGATAATTTTAAATGGAGATACTTATGATCTTTAATAATTTTAATTGTTGTTTTAGGTGGTGGTGCCTTCTATCCAGGAGTTCCTAACTTCCTATTGAATACAAATTAACAATAACAAATTAGGTATGCATGTAGGGCTGTGGTGTCTGGTGGGGGGGCAAATTGTAGATTTTTTGTTGATTGTAGAATGCCGTTGAGATGACATCGCTACGACACGTGGTTGCCATGTTATGAGGCCTCCCGGATTCCGAGGGTTAAGGGCCTATAAATTACTTTAAATTGCCAGGACGTTCCAGAACGGTTCCCGCAGCCAAAGGGTTAATGATCCTTGAGATCCTGGGTTGGAGTGTGAGCAGGGGATTCTCAGTTGAATATCACAACTTGATTCTCATATTTGTTTTTTTGTTTTTTTATTCGGCCGGGCTCGAACCACCGACAGTCAGGATGATTGTCCATGCTTTATCCAACTCTACCACGGCAGATTGGGAGCCAAAGCGTCGCATTTTTCCTTTGCCCCTCAACTTTCCCTTCATAATTGCTGAGGGGCACAGGGCCTTGGGTGGGGCTTTGGTTCCCGGGCGTTTCCGCACCCTCCTCAACTCCCTGCCATGGAGTGGCTTCGGTCACCCGGGCTTTGTTAATGGTAAGCAGGGAGGGTTTGGGGGGGGGGGCCTTGGCCTTGCTCGGGACCTTGGGGCTGGTCGGTCAGACAGCCTGGGGAACACCAACAACAACTTGATTCTCAGTGGCGGACATTTTAGTTCTGTGTAGCCGGACTAAACATGTTATCCAGTAGATCTCAACCAATACAGTGTGTGTACTGCGAACGTCTTAAAATCCCATACCTAATGGAGCTAAGCATGAGGGAGAAAGGATTCCAGAAAAAGGTGTAAAAGAACAAATAGGGATGTAGGGAAGAAGGAGTCTGCCTCGTATGGGCCAATAGACCTTCTGCAGATTTCCATTTTTCTTATGTTCTTATGTTCTTAAAAAAAATACAAGAGTTTCGTTCTATAAGGAAGTTGGAGATCTTGTTGTTGTTGTTGTTGTTGTTGTTGTTGTTGTTGTTGTTGTTGTTGTTGTTGTTGTTCCCCAAGCTGCCTGGCCGAACAGCCCCAAGGCCCCGAGAAAGGCCGAGGCCATAACCGAGCGCCCCCACAGAACCCTCCCTGCCGACCACAATAAAGCCTGGGTGACCGAAGCCACTCTATGGCGGGGAGCTGAGGAGGGTGCGGAAACGCCTGGGAAACCAAAGACCCACCCAGAGCCCTGTGCCCCTCAGCAATTATGAAGAGAAAGTTGAGGGGCAAAGGAAAAATGTGACACTTTGGCTTCCAATCTTGGTAGATTGGGAGGTCAATCCACGGAAGAGACGCCATCACTTGAGATCTAGAAAATATATAAGTAAAAGGAACAGTCAGAGTAAGCTATGGGTATGGCAGAGATCGCTCAGTTCTCACTCTGATAGACCAGCCCATCACCACATGACTAGAACCCAATCCTCTCAGCATCAGCTAGGAAAGGCCTAGAAAGCCGCCTTTGGCGGGGGGTAGCTCCCCTATTTCAACCCCTTTCAGGGTTGGGCACCCGCCCATTTGGAGATGTAGACATCGATATTTAGCAGAATTACCAGCTAAAATGCGGGTTTCATACATTTATAAATACATAAAACCCAATTCAACATACTCTTTAGCCATCCGAAACCTAAATTATTACTATCGATGTCTACAGCTCCAACTTCCTTATAGCCTGAAACTCGCAAGTGATCAATTGAGGTGAAGATATAATTAATAATATTCTGGCTATCATAGACGATTTTCTTGGCTTAGGAAGGATCTGTTGCAGTTGACGAGTTAGCGGAGATATCCTACCCCTCTCCCGGTGACTAGACTTCCTTCCTAAGCTGCATAAAATCGTCTAATAACCGCCAAAATACAGAATATATGGAATAATGGCGTGCTGAAGTGGATTAATAAACGCATTTAGAAAATATATAAACATGTAAATTATTAATATTTTGTGTACCGGTACTGTACTTATATATATATATATATATATATATATATATATATATATATATATATATATATATATATATATATATATATATATATATATATATATATATATATATATATATATATATATATATATATATATATATATATATATATATATATATATATATATATATATATATATATATGTATGCATGTATGTATATATGTATATGTATATATATATTAAGGGGGGTCACCGGCTTTTTTTATCTTTCTCTCCTTTTCTCTCTTTCCCTGCCTTGTATCCATTCGGCCCCATTCAGCCAACTGTTTTAAGACGTTTATCCCCATCTCTATCTATCTATCTATTGCCTGACGCCGTGATCTCCGAAGGGGTGGCCACGAACGAACCGCCCCCATGCACCTCTGTCCCCAGTCAGTCGATGCCCCTCCCCCCAACCAGCACCGCCTTCGTTCATGTACTTCCTCACTCCATCCTTCCACCTCTCATTCGGTCTACCTCGCTCTCGTACACCCTCTTAGTCATTCTCTCGCTTTCCATACGTTCCATATGGCCGAACCATCTCAAGTTGTTCCTTTTCACACTTTCCAGCACATCTACCTCCACACCACACCTCCTTCTTACTTCCTCATTAGTCTGTCTATCCCTCCATGTAACTCCACACGCACTCCTTAAGTAATTAATTTCCACTGCTCTCACTCTTGGTCTGAGTCTCTCAACCAACGTCCATGCTTCGCTTCCGTAAGTCAGTGTCGGGATTACCACACTGTCATGCAAGGACTTCTTCACTTCCATACTGACCACCCTATTTCTTGTTACTGCTTTTAGCGTTCCTACTACCCTCTTCCCCTGTTGTACTCTCTCCCGCACTTCTTCATCCTTAGTCCCATCTTTACTCAACACACTGCCCAGATACTTAAAAGAGTTGACGATCTCCATAGCCTGACTGTTCAGCTTCACCTCACACTCTGTGACTTCACCCCTTTCGAAGACCATAACCTTGCTCTTCCCCGTATTTACCTTCAAATTCCGTTTTTCGCACACTGTTCCAAACTCATTTACCAGACCCTGCAACTCCCATTCATTATCACTCATCAGAACTGTATCATCCGCAAACAGCAGTATAGGTAGCTTCCACTCAATTCCCTCCCTTTTCAGCGATACACCAACATCCACTGCTCTTGATAGTATTTCTTTCATGACTCCATCCATATATACAGTAAACAACCACAGGGACATCACACACCCCTGTTTCAAACCAACATTCAGGTCAAAGAACTTGCTCTGCTCACTCTCCACACGTACTGCCGCCTTTGCACCCTCATACATGCTCTTCAGAGTCTTCACTGCTTTCAGCATCCAGGTGTCAATTTATTCCTGGTGAGCAATAGCGAGCCAGCATTGTATGGAGAAATCCGGCTTCGCCGGAGATTTTTTTTATCGAAAAATTTACAAATTTAGCCTGCTGTCAAAATACAAATATATATATAAGATATTGACATCTGGATGGGGTAAACGTCTTAAAACACTAAGCTGAATGGGGCCGAATGGATACAAGCCAAAGAGAGAGGGAGAGAAAGAGAAAAAAAGCGAGGTGCCCCCTTAAAAGACTGAGATATACATGTGAGTAGGTCAGTCTTTTATATATATACCGGTATATATATATATATATATATATATATATATATATATATATATATATATATATATATATATATATATATATATATATATATACCGGTATATATATATATATATATATATATAGTTGATCTTTTAACTTTCCCATTGAAGGAATACAAAGAATTGAATAATATTTTTTGCTTTTTTTAATTAGCTAGAATTTATACTTATATATACAAATATATTAAAACAGTAGGCTGAATGGGGCCGAATGAATACAACCCTAAGAGAGAGGAAGAAAAAGATACAAAAAGCCGGTGACCTCCCTTAATACGGCATTTTTCTCTGTCTTGTGTATATTTTTATCTTTTTTATAATATGCTGCTTTAGTCATTTGAATTGTTAGTTTTAGGATATTGGAATAATAAATAAATAATAATAAATGTGATTTTTTTTTTGTGTGTGGAGTATTGTTTTCCCTTTTAGTTAGTGGAGGGGGTAAGATCCCGTGTAGCGGGTGGAACTGTTTTTCAGATGCCTATTTACTAAGAAACATTGATCAATATCTGTAACCTAACCTAACCTAACCTAACTTAGTATATTAGTGGACTATTTATGAATTATAATGTAAAACTTGCAAAATAAACAAACCAAAACGTATACGAACACAGTAAAAAGACAAAATAAATTAAAATGTAAAAATATATTGTAACATTCTCCTGGGTGACCTAGATGTGTGTGAATTTTTTGTTTTGTCTGTGTTTGTTCGTTGATTTGTGTTGTGTTTTGTGTTTTCCCTGTTCTTGCTCTGTCTTGAGTCAGCCACCCTCAAGAAAATACAAACAAAAAATAATAAAATAGAGTAAAATATAAAATACAAATACAAAAATAGGCAAAGTGGGGATTGGGCCTGAGTATACATAGATAGCATATAGAATAGAACATTACCAAATTATTGAGATATATGTACTGGTCTACCCGCTACACAGGATTATAACGTGGAGGGAGCTGCACCAAGGAGCCGACCATTAATACATGGAATCAAACCTTACGGTCTGATCTTGAATCAAAATAACCTGACAAGTGAGGCAGCTCTGAACAGGGCTGCCTGGAACATCGTAATTCTCCCTACCAGGAATTCATCGGAGACCTCTGGTAGACGCTTTCAAATTAGCGCCAGAGCTACATCTGTCGACATAAACAATACTCAACACCTAAGCTATGCAAAGTTTATCATGATTCTGCATGTTTTTACTATATACTAGATGGCTACACTAAGTGCTTATATAGTATGGTAGTTGTGGGGGTAACGTGTCGGCTATAGAAAGTACGACATACTGTATAGCTTATAATTAAGAATGATTGATGGAGAGGGAGGGGGAAGAACTGCGGGATATCTCCATTTATAGGGCCCAGGTCGCTTACTGTACAAAACGTGTCGGGCGCGGCAACTCCAAGAATTTCTGGTAGGGAGAACTGGGATAGTCTTTACCCCTTTAATTCACACAGATCCCTCCTAAGCTGTATAAAACCGTCTAATGATAGCCAGAATAAACCGTTAAAACGCATCATATTTCTCTAAATACGCGATCAAATTTAGGCTAATAATCCAAAACAATAATTTCACTCCCATCACCAAACACCTCCCAATGAAATTAATGAAAGCATGTGATCCTCCCGGGATTCGAACCTGGGATACCAGATGCAGATCTTGTTGTTCTTAGGGTTGTGATGTGCAATGTTGGCTACACGGAGTAGGAATCTCCAGATATTTGCACAGGCGTTATTAGCGTCGGGACAGCTTTGTTATGTTTTTTTTTTATTGAAAGAGTGTAGAGAGGGGAGAAGGGGTGTTGGAGTGGCTTTGGTATGTGTGTTTAGTCTGTATACGTCATCAGGATGTCTCCTGACTGGGTGCGAGCATGTGAAACATGCTAGGACGTACTACCACACCCAATAAATGTCCGCCGTGGCAGGGATTCGATCCCGGGTCTTGCAGATTCACACGTGAGCGTGCTCACCACTCGACCGCCGCGGCTCCATGCAAATCTTAAACACTAACTATTACCGTTCCCTCCCACAAATATTTGGGGGTCCACATCTCAGCAGACACGAGGTGGACCACACACGAGCAGCGTCAGAGCAAAAGCTAATAGGGCCCTGGGCTTCCTTCGCAGGAATCTCACAAAGTGTAACTCAAACATCAAAATTCAAGCTTTCAAATCACTAGTTCGGCCACACTTAGAATACTGCGACACCGTCTGGGATCCACACACTCACAATAATATCAATAAATTAGAGGCCATACAAAACAAAGCTGCAAGATGGATCAGACGTGATTACAGACATACTACATCAGTTTCTTTGCTCAAACAAGACATTAAACTAGACCCCCTTGTAGGGGTGACTAGTAGCGACATTGGTAGAGCACTCGGTTTCTAACCGGGAGGACCGAGTTCGATTCTCGGCTGGTGGATATCGTTTGGGCAATCTCCTAACACCCCTTGCCTCTGTTTCGCCTGACAGTAAAATAGGTTACGCGGCAGGGTGAAAAGGGGTTTTCGGATCCTTCGGCCCTTCAACCCATAATAAAAAAAAAAAAAAAAAAATAGACCCCCTTGTAACAAGAAGACAAATACACAGACAACAAATGTTATACAAAATCACAAACAATCTAGCGGACATAGATAAAAATACATATTTACACCCTACGAACATATACGATTTACGAGACGCAGCCACAACTTAAAATACCACATATCAGGCAAGCACGGACATATTCAGACATTCATTTTGTCCCCGCAGCATCCAAGAGTGGAATCACCTCCCATCTCACATAGTTAACAGCCCCACTCTTCATTCCTTTAGAAATAGGATCACTACTCATTATCTCCCTAATCCTTGACCCGATCCTATCCCTTGCTCCTAGTTCCCCTGCACAACCCCCGCATATCATGCTACACGAGAGCAGTCCTCTGCGGGTCCCCCTAACAAGAACAAGTACACCACCAAAACAGTTATTTGTTTATGTTTGTTTAGTTACCCATAGAAAATCTTCGTTTTCTCAAATACACTTCAAAGAAAAAGGGAGTTTAATTGGGTAACTAAATTATAAAATATGGTCAGCCTCTTGCTATTGTTCCTGTAGCCTATATGGCTCAGGTAAGCGGGCAGGCTCCCTCTATTTATTCCCATATTGTGGTAGAGAAGAACAAAAGGTGTGTGTGTGGTTGGCGCCTCTGTTCAGATGTTCTGACGAAGAAATGTGAAAGTTCTACAATGTAATCGCCAAACTAGCATAATGGGCCGAACGTCTTATAATCTGAAAGCTAATGGAGCTAAACATGAGGATGAAGGTGGGCCAGAATAACCAACCATGTCACCTTAATAACTATAGACTATTTGTTTCCAGCTGATACTTAATGGAAAAATATGAAACTGTATAGCCTACTATATGTCTCTGTTTCATATAAATGCCAAGTTTTCACAATTAACAACATATTTCGCTTCAAAATCGTCGTAATAGCCGAGTAATCACGATGAGGACATGCCAATTTATCCTCAGCTGAAAATAAACCGACTATACCAACTCTTATGTACGGGAATTAGTTTTGAATTTCCCGCCAAAAGTCGGCCTCAGAGATTGTCTCAAATTTTATATGTTGGCTTATGTTTATTTATATCCAGCGAACATTTATCATATATCCTGATAGCATATCTAATATCTGTGTTTTGTAAATTTTCAAGCAACATTCGAAGTCTAAAGATCGATTTTATATACAAAATAATGGAATGTTTAATATCTAGCGACTTTAGAAACGAATCTAGCGGAAACTGGTGCCCAAAGTTGGCAACCCTGAATCTTCGTTCTTCTCCCGGCAGCCATTGATAGACAGGTGGGTTTGTTTATGTTTCATTTTAAGTAATTTTAGCTTGTTTTATAGCTTCACTAGTCATTCTTAAGCTTGTTTTATAGCTTTATTAGTCGTTGTAGATAGAGTGCATGATGCAATATGTACTATAACATATATGGTAAATTAGCTAGGTAAACAATGCCTAGGAGGTATGTAGAGGACTTTATTTTTCCCATTTTCGCGGATATATCATTGTTATATTGTAGTTATATATATTATAGACTAAGGTTAGTGAATATATGTGTTAGCCTTGGAGGATAAAATGTTTGATATGTGACGGATGGGTGTAATATATTGCGATAAATAAATTGTGGGTAATAGGCTTAGTTCATAGTGGTTCAGAAAGAAGATATTTTTGTGATGTAGGCTAGGCTAGTAATTCCTTATTGCATGTTTGTGATCACGTCCTCGTCTATTTTGACTGCCGTGGGATACAATAGGCCTATTAGGTTGCGGGACCCCCATGATTGTCGTCATCATTAGCCTAGGCTACATATCTTGTGGTAGCGTTCAATATTACTAGCCTAGGCCTACAGCAACCTTATTTACCACGGTTTTTGTTTTTTTCTTCAAGGAATAGGTCTATAGGCTAGTGTTTCATAGTTTTGCATGGCTTGAGTGGAGGATTTGCATAATAGGCCTACCCATTATCTATCAATCTGAAGATACAGCGTCAAATGGCGCCATTTATTGGGTGAATCGCGCTTTTACAGTAGGTAAGGGAAATTGTGGGGTAAATTGGATACACAATGGGTTGAACGGGGCAGTAGCCTATATACATTAATAATGTACAGTACTGTACTGTAATGCACTGAGTCAACTGCGTACCGGGCGGGTGACGCGGGTCCCGTTAGCTCGGACTCAAAATGGCGTCTTCTGGTTTTGATGGACATTTACCCTTAGTTTTCCGGGAAAGTGAGCTCGTCGTCCGACACTGTTCGAGACTGTCGGATTAATCTCGGAAAATACGAGATATCAGACAACGGAATTTTACAGGTATGACAGACATTATTTGCCTTTAGTTTTGCGAAAACTGAGAACGTCGTCCTACACTGTTAGAGAGTGTCGGGAAAATCTTTGAAAAGTCCGGCAAATGTGAGGACTAATCCGACCGGCTGATGCCAATCCAGCTAGTACAGGTTTCCGACCTCGAGGTCCAAGGTAGAGAGGGTTTACTGTATTGTATCCCACGGACGATGGTCGGTTCCGGTACCAAACAATTAATCAAACAGCACATGGCCAAAACAATGGTATTTCTTGATAATATAAATTAATTTTCTGTCTTGATAGCGTATTGCATAAATGTACGGAATTTCGGTGTGGGTATCCTAATCTCGGTATGATTTTAGGGTTATACTGATGTTTTGGACCGACAGTTAGCCCATCGATCTTTTTAGGCCTAATAGGTCTGGTAGAGCATATGCATCATTGCTATATATGGCATTAAGAGCTGAAATGTATTATAAGGGAGAAAAGAAAAAAAAAAAACGCTAAAATACATATAGCCTAGGCTATAGGCCTACTGTAAAACAATAAGTTTTTTAGCCAGTACCCAACCAGCGGGGGTGTGGGAGCGGCAGCCCCCACCCATATACTAGGTTAGGTTAGGTTAGGTTGTTAAGTTAGGCTAATAGGGCCTAGCACAAAAAAAAAAAAAAATGTAACCCAACCAGCAGGGGTGTGGGGGGGGCGCCGCGGCAGCCCCCTCCCATATACTAGGTTAGGTTAGGTAAGGTAAGGTTGTTAGGTTAGGCTAAATGGCTAATAGCCTAGAACATTAAAAAAAAAAAAAAAAAAAAAAAAATAGTCTAACCCAACCAGCGGGGGTGTGGGCGGTAGCCCCCAGCCATAATACTAGGATAGGTTAGGTAAGGTTGTTGGGTTAGGCTAATGTCTTCCCAAAGTTGACTATTTTTATAACATGAGATATTAGGCTACCCACTCCACCCCGTGAAATCCGAGCCAGCTTTCGTCAAAAGTTGGCTCGGGTAGGCCTATTCACAAAATTGGGTTGTATGGGTTTGCAATTTGGGAAAACCCGAGCCATGTTTTGATACAAAGCGTTATATTTTTGTATTTTTACGCTTTTAACCCCTCATTTTCCCTGAACTTCATAGTCCTCCCCACTAGTGGGGAGCGTGTTTTTAGATTGTTGGATAATGGGTAAATACTCATTTCAGCTCCTCTTCAGTATAAAACAACACTATATCTGAAGGAAAAATTACAAAACGCAAAATAAAACTTACTGAAATCGCTGTCGGTCCAAAAAGTCAGGTTTACCGATTTTAGTTATTGGACACCTATTTGACAGGTACCACCAAGGATTTAACTCGGTGAGCCCCAGCTAGTTATTAATAAATGTACCACCAGAACCCAGCCGGTTTTGAAAATAGTATTTTTTTCCAGAAACAATAGCGAATGGGTTAGGAATGAAGGAAAAACCACGAAAAAATGATCAAAAAGCTCAAAAAGCTCAAAAAATGGTCCTACAGAGCCCCCGAAAACGGATTTTACAAGAGTAAAAAATTGAAGGCAATTTCCCCCAAAACACATGTTTTTGCGCGCTCACGCACACGCGGTTGGACTTTTGAGAGTTTTCAACCATCGGCATGGGTGCGTGGGATACTTACACAGTTCCCATACAAATCTGAGCCCTCTAGGTAGAGCCACTCTGAGCCTTACGACTGAGCTAAAAGGGTGACTCGTCAGGCGAGTCTCTGGGATTTGGCGTTACATACATAGGTGACTCGTCAGACGCGTTGCTGGGGCTGGCCGGGTTAATACATATTTGTTTTCGGTTTCCACGCATCCAACACAAAGCTACACTTTTTTCTGGTCCGGTAATAGTACTGTACAGTAAAATTCTTTTAATCCGGAAGACTTCCAGATTAGCAGATTTTCCGAGGTATCAGAATCATATTTATACCGTATATAAAAACATACAAATTAATAATTAATTAGGCCTAGAATAGTTTAAAAAAGGCATATTTCATTGCCTACCTGTGCAGTGCGGTGAAGTTCCGGTGGTGTATTTTGGGGGGAAATATCTTCCGAGGTTTCAGCCTCCGGATTAGTGGAATTTTACTTGTGAAAACGATATAATAACTTTTTAAATGTGGTTTTCGACGAGAATAAAACGGCGCGTTTGTGCCGAAAATCGGGAGTCCGTCGTCGGTTTGTTTACAAAGGACGCTCGAGGTTGCGTCCCCTCTAAATTGACCGTTCTGTTGCCGAGTATATTTTTCTGTATTTGTTTATTTATTTTTTTATTTATACGCTTCTTGTAACCATTATAAAGTGCGGAAATATACATGAATAATCCATATTCCCCTACAATAATATGGGACCCTTTGGGAATAAGGGGGTTTTGAGTGGGGGAAACAAATTCAGGCCTAAATCCTATAAATACCTCTACCTAAGCTTCAAGTATTTATACTTGGGGGTTGGTACAGTATTATAATAATCGTCATATATGTTGACAGTAGAGGGTCTAATTATCCCATGGCCAGCTGTTACTTGCCCCCTGCTGGCAACATATATGACGATTATTATAATTCACAGGGGGGTGAGGCAACCCGTCCTGTATCCCATGCAAGTCTTTATCAGAAAATTTACCCAACAACTGGTTAGCTTAGCCATTTTAAGTCGACCGCTAAGGCGGGAAGTCACTTCAAGCGTAAAGTAAACAAAGCGACGCTACTTCCACGAACGCAACAGAGTTCTCTTTATATTTCGTCTCATATTATTAATATTAAAGTGTCCTCATTGTTTTTTTAGTGTTTCGTACACCAGAAAAGGGTGTAGCTTAATGGTGTTGGATGTGTGGAAACCAAAAACAATTGTGTATTAAATCCTTGGTGGTACCGGTACCTGTCAAATATGTGTCCAGTAACTAAAATCTTACCCTAATCTCATGTCCTTGGAGTGCCACATGTATTTGTTGATTACATTAATTGAGTTTAGATGTGAAGTTGGTTGGTGAAAAAATATGAATTCCTTCTCATTATCAACAATATTGCTGCGGTTTAACACCCTGTTATTTACCATAATACACTTGAACAAACCGCGGGTAGAATGTAGAGTTCGGGCGTACCGCCAGCCTTCTTTACACTACGTGGAGCGGCGGCGGACGCTTGCCATCATGTTCCCGTCTATTGCCATTGGATACAATAATATGCCCCCCTTCACCCCCCCATGAAATACTGTCATCACATATATTGCCAGCAGGGGGCAGATAACCGAAAACAAAATCGCTGTCAAAATAGATGGTCAATCCACGGAAGAGACGCCGTCACTTGAGATCTAGAAAATATATAAGTAAAAGGAACAGTCAGAGTAAGCTATGGGTATGGCAGAGATCGCTCAGTTCTCACTCTGATAGACCAGCCCATCACCACATGACTAGAACCCAATCCTCTCAGCATCAGCTAGGAAAGGCCCTAGAAAGCCACCTTTGGCGGGGGGGATAGCTCCCCTATTTCAACCCCTTTCGGGATTGGGCACCCGCCCAAGTACAAGTAGACTGGGATGGTATGGACATGTGGAGAAAATGGATGAAAAATGCAGGTCTGTGAATGTGAAGCGAGCTTCACCAAGGGCTGGACCGAGGAAGACCTGGGATAGGACTCGATGTGCCGATCTCGAATCCAAAATCTTGACAAGTGAAGCAGCCCTAAACCCTTGGGATCTGGGGGGCCTCATATGAAGTTTGGTATTTTCAAACTTCATAATTCAGTAGCTTTGATTTTTTGCAAATTGTAGAACGTTTTCTTGTCTGTAGACTGCCGTTGAGATGACATCGCTACGCTGCGTGGTTGCCGAGTTCTGATGATTATATCGGCGACTTTTTAGCCGCGCATTTTGCCTCATATGAGGCCTCCCGGATTCCAAGGGTTGTTGTTGTTGTTGTTGTTCCCCAAGCTGCCTGGCCGAACAGCCCCAAGGCCCCGAGCAAGGCCAAGGCCATAACTGAGCGCCCCCACAGAACCCTCCCTGCCGACCACAATAAAGCCTGGGTGACCGAAGCCACTCCATGGCGGGGAGCTGAGGAGGGTGCGGAAACGCCCGGGAAACCAAAGCCCCACCCAGGGCCCTGTGCCCCTCAGCAATTATGAAGAGAAAGTTGAGGGGCAAAGGAAAAATGTGATGCTTTGGCTTCCAATCTTGGTAGATTGGGAGGTCAATCCACGGAAGAGACGACGTCACTTGAGATCTAGAAAATATGTAAGTAAAAGGAACAGTCAGAGTAAGCTATGGGTATGGTAGAGATCGCTCAGTTCTCACTCTGATAGACCAGCCCATCACCATCCAGCCCATCACCATGAAGATTCCAAGGGTTAACAGGGTTGCCTGGAATGCCGCCAATAAGACAAGAGACTGAAACTGCACGTATGTGTGGAGCACTCAGTCTTAAAATTTTATGTATGTGTCAAACGGGAGCAGTTTTGTTTGAAGACTTGAATGAATATGAGAAGGAATACAGGAAAATTAACATGAAATAGCATTGGGTAAGATCCTGTGTAGCGGGTAGAACTGTTTTTCAGATGCCTATTTACTAAGGAACATTGAACAATATCTTTAACCTAGCCATAACCTAACCTAGTATATTAGTGGACTATTTATGAATGTAAAATATAAAAATATATTATAACATTACCAAATTATTGAGATATAAGTACAGGTCTACCCGCTACACAGGATTATACCGAGCATTGTTTTGGCCGTGTTATCACTTCCACAGACATAATTTGAATTATAAACCATAATTTTAGTTATTCTTAAGCCGCTGTCACACGAGCGATTTTTCCGTCTATTTTCCATGAACAAGTTTTTTCTCGTTATATTTAGGGACTATTGCACTGGTATCGGTAACTAGACTGAAGGTAGAGTATGTTAGGCTGCTGAATTCTGATAAAGTGTAATATTTGAAGCTGCCAGACCATAATTGCTCGAAAAACGGCTAGTGTGACTCCAACTTAATACAATAACAAATACAACAAATAATGGACTCTTTGGTTTGACACCCTGTGTACTAATGTACCTACAAGCAGCCTCCAAAGGATCAATATATATGTTGGTGCTTGTTTGCCTTTGTACCGGTACTATCGATCGTGTATACCAAAGGACAGTTAGGCTAGGCTAAACTATTGAAGTGTTTTGCTTTATTTACCAGCATATTAATGTACTATCGTTCATGTTGACTAAATGACAGTTAGGCTAAACTATTGAAGTGTTATGCTTTATTTACTAATGTACCGATACTATCGATCATGTATGCCAAATGACAGTTAGGCTAGGCTAAACTATTGAAGTCTTTTGTTTTATTTAACAGCATACTAATGTACCGGTACCATCAATCGTGTTTTTCTTTATTTACCAACATACTAATATACCGGTACTATCAATCATGTTGACCAAAGGACAGTTAGGCTAGGCTAAATGATTGAAGTGTTTTGCTTTACAGGTATTTACCAACATACTAATGTACCGGTACTATCAATCGTGTCGGTGAAAGGACAGTTAGGCTAGGCTAAGCGATTGAAGTCTTGCTTTATTTACTGGCATACTAATGTACCGGTACCGGTACAGTGTACTATCAATCATGTCGGTGAACGGACAGTTAGGCTAGGCTTAGCAATTGAAGTCTTGCTTTATTTACCGGCATACTAATGTACACTCGCTCCAAGAAATATCTGCACCCCTATGCTGATCATCTGGTGTGTACAGCTTGATAGGGTTGGCACCTCTGCCTGCAACTATATCCATGTGTTGGAGAGGATCGTCTCTTGACACATGGATATACTGTAGTTGCAGGCAGAGGTGCCAACCCTACCGAGCTGTACACCAGATGATCAGCATAGGGGTGCAGATACTTCTTGGAGCGAGTGTACCAGTACAGTACTAGCGATAGTGTTGTTACTTGATAACAGATGTGTAGTACAGTACCGGTAACAGTTAGGCTTGGCTAAGCTAACCAAACTGAAGCAGAGTGGGCGGGCAATGAGGGTGAGTCAGGGAAAACAAAGGGAGATGAGAGCTCACGTGTGAATCTACTTGACCTGGGTTCGATCCCAGCCAAGGTGAACTATTTCGTGGTAGTACATCCTACTGTGTTTCACATGTTTGCACCCAGTCGGGGGACACCTCGACAACGTATACAGACTAACAACATACATAACAAAGCCATTCCAACAGCTTCCTCTATCTACAACACCCCTTCTCTGCTATCTACACTCTCCCAGCCGTATGGTCCTAATGTACTGTCTGATGGCGTAATGGGATTCCAAATGTAAGAGTATACGGGGTGGGGAGTGCATGTGGGGGTAGTGGTTGCTATGGAAACTCACCGTGTGAGGTGTCCACGACTTGGGCATGACACCACGGATATCTCAGAAAATTACCTATTTTTTTCCCGAGTTGTGTGGGTACCTGTCCGACATGGGCCCTCCTATTTGTACCCGTGGAACTCAGAATTTTGCCAAGATATACTGTGACCTGTCTGAGAGGCCGATGCCATTCCGAGAAGTGCGGGGTTCCGAGTAAAAAGTAGTCCCGAGTTAGCAGGGGGGTGGGATCCTACGTTATTTGTATCCAGTCTCAATTTTGTGGAGTTCGTATTTATAAGAATAATTTTTGTTTGCAGATTGATATACTGTAGAGTAGCGAGGTGACTGAGGCCGCAGTACTGTCTATCTATCCAGTGCCGGACTCCTTACTCCCCTTAACCCAGTGAGACCCAGCGTCGCACGTGTTGCGTCGGCAGTGTTTGATCACCAACTCCCAGCGACGCATCACGTGCGTCCGACATATAAAAAACACTTACGTGGCTCGTAAGGTAGGAAATGGCGGGAGAATAGGAGGGGGAGGTACCGTAGTGTGTGTGGGAGCCGGGCCAGTAGGTGTGAGCGGGCCGAGACAGCCGCGCGGCTGGTGGTGGTGGGCTTAGTGGGGATAGTTTACACCCTTAGTTCACCGCCACTTTGAACCTTCATTACTCCGGTCGTATGGGAGCTAGAGGCTTGAGATTTATGTGAGACACTCCTTAGGATGTATGCCGTACAATGCCATACTCAGTTTTTACCCTAGTGCTCCCGGGCGGGTGGTCATGCGGGGGAGACGAACTATTGAAACCCCCCGCCCCCCAAATGACCGAAATGAGTGTTTTTTTATTTTTGTCTTCATTTCTCACCATTCTCTTCCATTTTGGCTCAACAAATTTTTTTGAGGCTCCCCCCCCCCCCCCCAAAAAAAATGTCCGAGGTGATTTTTTTTTTTTTTTTTTTTCATTTCTCATCCTTGTCTTCCATTTTAGCAAACAAAAAAAAGAAGTGAAAATGGCTTGGGACTGGGGTGAACAAAATATTATAACTAGCCGGGGCTCAACGGGTTAATGAGTGTGGCCATACACAGAAGGCCCCCAAGCGGACCTATTCCCTGTAAGAGGGACAAACCCCAAGCCAGTTTACTGAAGGACTTACAGGATTGATCACTCATTTAAGATTCATTCAACTCAGAGGCCTTGTACTGTACAGAGTGAGAAAAATGAAACGGCCGACATTGCACATATGGAAAAAAAAAAAGTGAGGTGGTAGGTGAGCGCTATTGTCGGTTTTATATCAGCTGACGGTAAATTGAATCCTTTAGCAGCTAATTTCTCCATTCTTGGTGGAGAACTATGAAACTACTATGTCTCTGCATCATAATAAGACCAAGTTTATATAATCAGCCCCATATTTCACTACATAGACTTCAAAATAATTGAGTAATCTTGTTAGGAACTTTAAAAATTTCCATCAGTTGAAAAGAAACAGAGTATGCCTTGTAAGACAATTACCTTATACTTATACATTAACCCAGGAAGTGCGATAGGCCTCACGGAAGGCCTGGTATTTAAACGTGTAAAAAGAACCCTTCAAATACCGTGCAAGTGCCGGGAAATTTCTCAAAATTGTATGACACATAGAAAGTTGTTGTTGTTGTTCCCTAAGCTGCCTGGCCGAACAGCCCCGAGTCCCTGAGGAAGGCCATGGCCACGATCTGGCTTTCCTACAGAGCTCTCATTGAGTGTAGATTGTGTTGTTGGCGTATGTGGTTGTGTGAAATGCAGTCTTCTATGATGTGTTTAATGGTATGGGGTGCTGTGTTACATCCCAGGCAGGTGTCGACGACGGAGTCATCCAGTCTCTTCTGATAGCTCAGGAGAGCTGGATGGTGTCCGCATCTCAGCCTGGCCAGGTGGACTCTATCCTCGCGAGGAAGGGAGATTTCGGGAGGTCGTGCTTGCAGCTGCGTGTTGTCTGTGAGTGAGTGGATGGATCGGCGAGAGATATGAGTATGGATGTGCTTCTGGAAGTTGGTTCGGGGAGGGAGAGAGGACAGTACTGTAATTGTGTGTGATATCGTGTGCTGGGTGTTGTTTTGATATTTCTTGGTGTCTGTGGGTGTGTTGCCATGTAGTTTAGTGGGTGGTCCTGGTTCGTGGAGGCTGCTGCCAGGAATTGAGTGCCTTTAATGTCCAGATGGTCTTTTGACTTTGAGGATTTTGGTTTCTTGATGTAGGTGATCTGTGGGTGCAGTAGCTGTGCAGCATGTAATGATCTATAGGGCTTTGTTTTGAATAGTCTGTAAGGTCTTATGATGTGTTTCAGCTAGGTTAGAAGCCCAGGCTGGGCTTGCGTATTCTATCACTGATCTTATGTATTGTTTATATACTGTGGAGGTGGTTTCTTTGTTGTGTCCAAATTTTGTGTGAGCAAGTGACCTGAGGGCGTTAAGTCTGGGTGTCAGTTTCTTTTTAATGTTTGTGGTGTGCTGTTTGAATGTCATATGAGACTATGAGTATCATGTTACTCCTAGGATTTTGGGTGTGTGTGTATGTGTTTGGGGTGTGTTGTTTATGGTGAGTTGAGGGATGTATTCGGGTTCTGTCCAGCTTGTGAGCAGGGTTGCGGTGGATTTGGCTGGGGCTAGATTAAGTTACACATAGAAAGTAGTACAGTACAGTATCTATCTATTCCGCATCCTCCTCCACTCTTCCCCTCCCCTCCCCCTCTCTCAATATCTCTCCATGCCACAATCCTCCACTCCACTCCCTCAACTTGACCTTTTATTTTGTCCATTTATTAACAGTTCATGGTTAATAATAATGACTGAGAACGTGGGAATATTGCCGGGAAATGTTGCTTGACTTTATCCCAAACTTATTTCACGGTGACAAACCGGAGCAATTTTGTTAGAAGACTTGGATGAATATGAGAAGAAATACAAGAAAATTTTCATAAATACGTGGTGAGCGGGCTTGTGGCTTTGGCTCTGCTACATGCCTGCCTGCCGAGATCGGAGCCTCTCCGGGTGGTCGGGGGCCGGGGGAGTGCTGGAGCGACCTTGGTGACCCAGGTCTCTGGGTATTCTCCTGGGTGACCTAGATGTGTGTGAATTTTGTGTTTTGTCTGTGTTTGTTCGTTGTTTTGTCTTGTTTTTGTGTTTTCCTGTTCTGGCCATTTTATCATTTCCAAAGACAATATACTGTAAGAAGGAACACAAGAAAATTAACAACAAATACCACTGTTTTGGCCATTTTATCACTTCCAAAGACAATATAAGAAGGAACACAAGAAAAATATCATAATTACCTTGTGTTCTGGCCATTTTATCACTTCCAAAGACAATATTTGAAGTATAAAGTAACATTATCTCCTTACATATAGAATACTAAAGACTTTAGATAATGGACTGTGGTTTGGTTTGACAGTCTGGGTTACAGGTCTCCGTTGATTTCTGATTGGGTTAGAGTTGGTGTACTTATAACTATCTTGATGGTGTAGTGGTTACAGTGTTTGGTCTGAGTACATGATTATATTGATATCCAGTATTCCATAAAAGATATAATATCGTAGTCATGTACTGTACTTATAACTGTCTTGATGGTGTAATGGTTAGAGTGTAAGTTCTGTATGTGATGTCCTAGGTTCCAATCCTGGGAGGATCACATGCTTTCATTAATTTCATTTTGGGGTGTTCTTGGTGTTAAGAACGATGTTAATGCTGTTATGTTATTCCAGGTTATTTGTATCCAGTCTAGTCAATTATATGGAGTTTGTATTTATAATTATTATTTTGTTTGCAGATTGATAGAGAGCAGTGAGTTGACCGAGCAGCAGTATCGAACCCGCTGTATATAGAGGCGCAGTACCCAGCACCAGTACACGATATTGGGGCCGCAGTACCGGGTGATTCAAAGTGAAAAACCCAGCATATGGTCAACAAACAACGTTGGGATGCAAGGTGAATGCTGGGCTTGTAAAAGATTACCTGTACCTTATAACTGTGTTGGTGGTGTAATGGTTTACATGCTTATGTTCTGGGTGTGGTGTCATGAGTTCCAATCCTGGGAGGACCATATGCTTTCATTAGTTTATTAGAGATAGAGCGGCAGGGAATGAATGAAAGGATTGGGGAAATTAGGTTGTTGAAGTACTGTACGGTAGTGAGACAAATGAGAGCGGGAAAAGCAGAAGGTATGGATGGTATTGCTGTGGAGTATTAACACTTTTGTTGCGGCACTTGTCATATGACAATTGCTTGATCTGTACTGTACCATACGGGGGTTTGGGACTAAAAGTAACCTTCATTCCCTGCACATTTTCATGTATAAACAAGAGCTAGAACGTATTTCAATGATATATCCCTGAAAGTAGAGGAATAGATCTTTCCAATGACACCTAAATCATGTCTGTATGACCACTGGTTGCCGTGCAACGATATTGCACAGTAAAAATTAGTGGTTTTCAGCGGTTTTCGCTATGCACAAGTCTGTAAGGGAGTTGGAGATGTCTCCCACTGCCACTAGTGCTATTGATGGCCCAGACCCGGGGGGCGGTGGATGGGACGGTTCCGCGCTGCTTATACTCGCTCGCCTGCCTCCCAGGCCTTGTTCAAGGCAGAAATTCTGCAAGTGTCTCAAGTCGGCCACCCCCAGCTATGGGGTATATGCCTGAGTATATACATACATACAGTACATACATCGTGATTCTCCCAGGATTGGAACCCAGGATATCACATACAGAACTTACACACTCTAACCATTACACCATCAAGGCAGTTTAGGAGAAGGAATGCAAGAATATTAACATGAACTAAAAAAAATTGGGACATTATATAACTTCCATAGAAATAAATTGGAACTATAAACCATATTTTATGCAAGAAAATGTACACTTCCATTTTTCCTTTGCCCTTCAACTTTGGAGTGGCTTCGGTCACCCGGGCTTTATTAGTGGTAAGCAGGGAGGGTTCTGTGGGGGAGCTCATTTATGGCCTTGGCCTTGCTTGGGGCCTTGGGGCTGTTCGGCCAAACAGCCTGAGGAACAACAACAACACTTCCATAGACATAATTTGAACTATGAACCATAATATAATTTTGATGTACTGTACTGTACACCCTATGTGGTGGAATGTGTTCTTTAATTTCATGATTTTATTTTATTTAGCATTGTAAGTTGTTTTGCCTTTATCTTGTGACGTCCCAGTTTTGGTTTGTTTATTTTGCAAGTCTTACATTATAATAACCACACACACATCATCTTAAACACTCTTAAGGGGAGGCAGACCGTTTTTCTGGACCCCCTTCTCCCTAAATTAGTTTTCTGCCCACAGCTAAACTCAAAGATAACTGCAGAGGTTGAAGTAACTACAACCCCGAAAGGGGTTGAAATAGGGGAGCTATCCCCCCGCCAAAGGCGGCTTTCTAGGGCCTTTCCTAGCTGATGCTGAGAGGATTGGGTTCTAGTCATGTGGTGATGGGCTGGTCTATCAGAGTGAGAGCTGAGCAATCTCTGCCATACCCATAGCTTACTCTGACTGTTCCTTTAACTTATATATTTTCTAGATCTCAAGTGACGGCGTCTCTTCCGTGGATTGACCTCCCAGTCTACCAAGATTGGAAGCCAAAGCATCACATTTTTCCCTTGCCCCTCAACTTTCTCTTCATAATTGCTGAGGGGCACAGGGCCTTGGGTGGGGCTTTGGTTTCCCGGGCGTTTCCGCACCCTCCTCAGCTCCCCGCCATGGAGTGGCTTCGGTCACCCAGGCTTTATTGTGGTCGGCGGGGAGGGTTCTGTGGGGGCACTCGGTTATGGCCTTGGAATTGCTCGGGGCCTTGGGGCTGTTCGGCCAGGCAGCTTGGGGAACAACAACAACTACAATAATAAAAGGCTTTTCTCCTTTATACTTTTTATCATCAACATTAGTTTGTTTATAAGAATTTTATTTTGCTTAATCGTTGTTTCCACATAGTGATTTTGATAAGTTCGAAAAGCTTGAAAATTTATATTATGTAATGGCTTAGATGCTTATGTTCTGGGTGTGGTGTCCTGAGTTTGAATCCCAGGAGGACCATATGCTTTCATTAATTACCTGTGTTGGTGGTGTAATGGTTTAGGTGCTTATGTTCTGGGTGTGGTGTCCGGAGTTGGAATCCCGGGAGGACCATATGCTTTCATTAATTTATTCAAGTGCATTGGGATTTGTAATGGAGGATTAATGTTAAGAACGGGGTGTTACTTAATATGTTATACCAGGTTATTTGTATCCAGTCAGTCAATTCTTTGGCATTTGTATTATAATATTAATTTTGTTTGCAGATTGCTGGAGAGCAGCAGCGAGGTCACTGATCATCAATATTGGGGCCGCAGTTCAGGAGCCACGGTTCAGGACCAGCAGTACAGAGGCCACAATCAACAACCACACACCATTTGCTTCACTTATTATCCAGGGGCCAGATGTAGACATTTTAGAAATATAAGGGGGCACATTTTCATTATAATCTCATATTTGGTAAGTTCTTTGGTCTTTATATTGTGTCGTCCCTGTTTTGATTTGTTTATTTTGCAAGTTTTACATCATAATAGCAGTTCATGGATTTTAATTTTATACTGCATCATAATTTCCGGGTGGATGGGACTCGTTAGCCTTGGTCGGCAACCCATCTAGGGGAGACAACCTTATACAAATCCGGGTGGATGGGACTCGTCAGCCTTGGTCGGCAACCTGTCTAGGGGAGTAAACCTTATACAAATCCGTACTGCTCACCTAAGGGTGAAGCAGGTTAGTGGATGGACTAGCCGCGCACCACTGTAGAAAAATAGTGCAAAAAATATACATAGAAGGCCTCGGAGTTACACGGACCCTAAGTTGAGTGGTCAATCCTGTAAGTCCTTCAGTAAACTGGCATGGATTGT
Organism: Paralithodes platypus; assembly: GCA_032716605.1. Taxonomy (NCBI): domain Eukaryota; kingdom Metazoa; phylum Arthropoda; class Malacostraca; order Decapoda; family Lithodidae; genus Paralithodes; species Paralithodes platypus. The sequence continues at coordinate 57,729,941 of CM064566.1, read as the reverse complement.
CCTTCTCACAGGGGTTAGGTCTGCTTGGGGGCGTTTTGTGTGTGGCCACCCTCGTAAAGAGGAGTAAGGCGTCCGGCAATAGATAGATAGATAGATAATTTTATCCTTCTTAGATGATACCACTATATGTTCTGGCCCCTTGGATTATGTGACATTGTAAATCACAGTGCTATATATCACTTGCATAGTTATTTTGGACAGTAGTTTTTATTTCACGTTATACAGTAATCTCTCTCGCTATTCTATCGCTACTACAATAATCAGTGTTCCTCAGAGCTTTCCCATTGTATACCACCTCCTCTACGTAGGGTACGTAGTACCCACCTTGCAACACAATCCCACCCCTACTCTGTGCAACTCTCCAACCCAAGAGTGACACGCTATTCTCAGACTTTCTTCCATTCAACGGCTGAGCTTTGGAACGCTCTCCCAGAATCAGTCTTTCCCTCTTCCTATGACTTAAATTGTTTCAAACTCCGTGTGTCCAGGCATTTTAGCTCAAAACGTCCCTTGATTTTGGCCCTGTCACTTTCAAATCTGGGGGAAGCACTCGCTGCAGGCAGTTATGCCTTGTCTCCCTCATTCACATTAAAAAAAAAAAAAAACAAAAAAAAAATAATAAGCCACAGGTATAGAAGAAACTGTATCCATAATTTTTTTGTTTTTCTTTTATATACATATCAATTCATTTTCACACAACTGCGGTTCATTATTATTATCAAGAATGTCCGACGGTATCTATGTGTCCAAAGTCACCCCAATTTACCGGTATTTGGGATTACATAGAGAAATTTTGATATTATTTTGCAAGTTTTACATTATAACTATCACATACTGTAAGAGTACTCCGTTTTTTTTTTTTTTTTTTTTTTTTTTTTTTTTTTTTTTTTTTAAATAGATTACAGTATTGAGCGTTATTTTCACATAGCAATTTTGATTAGTTACTTTGCGTTTATCTTGTTTCGTTAACTTACGATCTTGAGGATCCTTGGGGGGGGATCTCTCATCAGCCACACCCTCCCGAAAGAGAGCTTAGAGCTCGTATTGTCCGATCATTGGTTAAGGCTCGTATTGTCCGATCATTGGGTAAGGCTCGTATTGTCCGATCATTGGTTAAGGCTCGTATTGTCCGATCATTGGGTAAGGCTCGTATTGTCTGATCATTGGGTAAGGCTCGTATTGTCCGATCATTGGGTAAGGCTCGTATTGTCTGATCATTGGTTAAGGCTCGTATTGTCCGATCATTGGGTAAGGCTCGTATTGTCCGATCATTGGGTAAGGCTCGTATTGTCTGATCATTGGTTAAGGCTCGTATTGTCCGATCATTGGGTAAGGCTCGTATTGTCTGATCATTGGGTAAGGCTCGTATTGTCCGATCATTGGGTAAGGCTCGTATTGTCCGATCATTGGGTAAGGCTCGTATTGTCTGATCATTGGGTAAGGCTCGTATTGTCCGATCATTGGGTAAGGCTCGTATTGTCTGATCATTGGGTAAGGCTCGTATTGTCTGATCATTGGGTAAGGCTCATATTGTCCGATCATTGGGTAAGGCCGAGACCTTTTCACATACCATACACCTGGGCAGTGAGGTCACAACTCCTCGAATTACGTCCGGTACCTATTTACAGCTAGGTGAACTGAGGCTACCATGTGAAAGGAGACTAGCCCAAATTGTCCCCACCCAGTTTTGGTTTGTTTATATTGCAAGTTTTACATTATAATAGCACTGTGATGGTATAGGCACCCTTGTGGGTTTGAATATATTTATACATGTGCTCCCCTTCGGTATATTTAACATATATATTGTATATAGAATACAGTTGCATTCAGGTGAGTTTTTTTTTTTTTTTTTTCGTTTAGTAGACAAATTTATATTCTTTATTTGACGGCCACTTTTTCAGACTGTCTCGATAGCGTAATGCATAAATGCGCGGAATTTGGGTGTGAGTATCCTAGGTTCGAGTCCTTGGAGTGCCACATTTATTTGTTGATTTCATTAATTTTGTTTAGAAGTAAAGTTGGTTGGTGAAAAAACATGAAATTTATATATTTTACTTAATCGTTATTTGCACACAGTGATTTTGATATTTTCTTTTGTCTTTATATTGTGTCGTCCCTGTTTTGGTTTGTATATTTTGCAAGTTTTACATTATAATATGAATGCATCAATATACCGTACTGTAATTTATTTTATTTTCTAAACTCCCAATACAAGAAATAACTCTACATCAATGTACAGTATCCGGTATATTACAAAACCAAAATTACTGGTAGATCTGAAAAAGTGGCCTTTTATATAGTTACCAGTTACCAGCTTAAGTTTTGAAATTTTTTACTTAGATTTTCTTGAAGATAACAGTACTGTATTTTTGATGAGGTAATCTTTAATACAGTTTGTGATCGTCTTCTGGAAAATGTAGATAGTTTTGTGTCCCTTTGATTACTGGAGGTACAGTTGTTCACATAAAGTTGTGTTAATTTCAGATTAGGAAAGATCTATGGGTGTCAAAGGGTTAATGGATTTTTTTTTTGTTTTTTTTTTGTTTTTTTTTTTTTAGCTTAACCAGACCACTGATTAAATAAACTGATCCCTAGAGGTCCTTCCTAAGCTGAATAAGATATATTAATGGTATGGTTAACACTTTATTTGGCCAACTGTACTTAGTTATAATTAGACCTTTATAAATAGAGTCACACAGGCTTTTTGGCAATCCATTTTTTTTCCCCCTAGTTTTCTGACTTAATTCTGTTCATTGTGGGTAGGCCAGAAGATATCTTAACTTTTAACTTCTTGTAACTCGGGAATGGCTGGAGCAAACGGGTTGAAAATTGCCGCACCTAATCCCTGGCTGACTCTTCCCAGATGGTAGAAATATTGGTTTGATTATTCTTGTCATTTTGAGCACTTGTGTGACTACTAACAGTAGATGATTTTATTCAGATTAGGAAGGATCTGTGAGGGACTCCAAACAGGTTCTTCATTTCTTAGATTGTTCTTTTATATCATAATTTTATTTTGCTTAAGCGTCGTTTCCACATAGCGATTTTGATTATTTTTGTTTTCTTTATATTGCCTCGTCCCAGTTTTGGTTTGTTTATTTTGCAATTTTTAAATTTTAATTATATACATACAACCTTAGAGACCATTTTATCCACAGAGAATGTGGTTACAGTCTCAGTTTCATGCCGGCTTTCCAGGCGACCCTGTCAAGGGCTGCCTCTGTTAAGTTCTTTATTTTGAGATCGGACCGGAGTACAGTACCTGATCCCACATCATTCTAGGTCTACCCCTAAGTTTTTGTTTTTTTCCCAAAGCTGCATATAATTACATAGGGTTAGCCAGAATTAAATTGGCATCTACAGTTGCCCACATAAGTTCTGTTCCTCGTTGTGATCTTAACATGTACAGTACCGGTATGTACTGTACTGTGCCGGTAATTCCCGTAATTAAGTAATGTGATTGGATTAGGCTCTTTGTACCAGAGGTCCTTTCTAATCTGAATAAAATCATCCGGCGGTAGATATACTGTATTATTAAAAAAAACTTACGCTGGCAAATACTTTTAAATTGTTTCCGTTCTTTCCAGTTGTGGCGGCAGTGATGGTGGAAGGGCGTCTGTCTCGGGAACAAGAAAGAAGAATGGTGATCAAGAGATTCATCGGCAAGATTCCTCGCTGCATCTATTTCTTTCTTATATACTTTTTCTTGTCTTCTATTTTTTATTTTATTTATTTATTTTTTATATACTTTTTCTTGTCTTCTACCTTTTATATTTTTGTTTTATTTACTTGTACTTGTTTCCAATCTTTTTATTTATTTTTCTTGTTTCCTCTTATTTGTTTTATTTACTTTTTCTTGTCTAGCTTTTATTTATTTTTATTTTGTTTACTTGTTCTTGTTTCCTATTTATTCTTATTGTTTTATTATTTTCTATTTCTTTATTTCTAGCTTTATCTCTGTTTCTACTTCCCCCCCCCCCTTTTTTTTTTTTTTTTTTTTTTTTTTTTTTTTTCTTTCCTTCTCCCCCTCTTGATTTCATTCTTTTCTCTCCACTTGTTTTTCTATCCTTACCTTTCCTTTATTCTTCTTCCTCCCATTCCCTTGTGTTGTGCGTTCGTTTTTTTTTTTTTTTTAAAGTGTGATTTGTTGTGATGTGATGGTGGTGGTGGTAGGAGTGATTTATATGGTGTGTTGGGGGGGTGTCGTCTATAAGCTGTTGTACATTGGTTGACATCGGTGGTTAAAGGTGTACGCTGGTCTAGGTCTTGGGGCTTGCTGTCGGGTGCATAAGGTAGCCAAGCCTTTAACTGACGATAGAACAAGAACGTTGGGACGCTTATTCATGAAACGTATACGCAGAATTACACAATTCACTCGACTTTACTAGGATTGCTTTAACTGACCCTAACCTAAGCCAAGCTTAAGTTTGTATTCTGGTTAGAGGTTACTGTGATCATAGTAATCTTAGAGGTGTAGCGTAAACACTTTTTGAATATGCGACCATGACCAATAGCGACGCACTGGTGTCCTGAATGCTACAGCTTATAGAACCACCCCAAAAGTGCCCCTTCCATTCTCCGAGTGGAAGACCAGGCGGGGTAGTGTCGGGGCTGGCACCCTGTTTCCAGTAACCTTGCATCTATCATCTTTCATTCTAAGTCTTAAACTTGCTATATTTCTCTCCTTGGCCCAGTCAGTAGTGTGATAGATTTATCTGTGGTGGTTGTGGTGAGGGTGTGGTTGATGGCAACACCACCACACACTCATCACCCACTTACAGTCATTTCTCTATACTGAGTTGTGATGACCTTGTGGTGATGATGCCAAGGACATCTTGACACCACTCATCATACATTCACAACTCAGTCACTGATCAGCTGTGGTGTGACTCATTTGGGATTTCTTCTTCTGAATGTGATATGGCTAATAACCTTATCACACCAGAGCTCACAAATGAATTACTAGCTGAAGTGGTTACATTTAGTGATTGTAATGTTCTTGTGTGATACATTGTACCACACGGTCATCACACCACAAATGTCCCGCTACAAAGTTGGTTGACGACTATTGTGGATACAATAAAGAGTGGTGAATGTCTCGGTGTCTCATGGGAGAACCGCAGTTGCAGGCAACCATCTAAGCACTAGTTGCATTTGGTGTACATTCAACCACACCGCTAGTCGTCTCCACGAACACCTACTGTCTGGGTACCGCCATCCCCCTCACATCACAGTGTGACTGTATGTGAGCCCCCCTCCCCCCCTCTTTATATTAATCAATATATGTTTTAATTTTCAGGTGCAGTTTATTTTTTCAAGGTAAATATCTTACCTTTTTAGTAACTCCTGAATGCAACTTTATTTTATTTTGGGGAGCACATGTTTTTGATCAATAAAAGACTTAAATGTATTCTATATTTTATTGTCCCATTAATATATATTATAATAATCTGAAGGAATAATAATGAAAAGTTTGAAAAATATATAATAATAAAGCCTAAGAAATACCGAGGAAGAAAACTAGAGATAACCAAACAATAAGGGAAAAATTAATGTGATAAATAATGATAATAATAATGAGTGATAATAAATAATAATAATAATGAGAAAGAATAGATGGAGAATAATAAAGAAGGAATAATGATAATGAGAGGGAAACAAGAATAAAGGGGAAACCAATTATAATCTATAACTCTCTAACCCAAGAGTGAACCAATTTCCCAAATAATGAGAGCGAAGAATAAACGGAAAACCAATTACAATCCATCACTCTTAACAAGAGTGAACCAATTTTCCCAGTCTTCTATTCAACAAGTAAACTGAAACTCCCACAATCTGTCTTTCCCTCATCCTATGGCTTAAACTGCTCCAAGCTCTGTGTGTATTAGACAATTTTATTCAGCTTAGGAAGGACGTCTACCTATTCAAAGGCTACAGAATATCTCTATTATTCTTCTAACTACCATACATCCTTCCTAAGCTGCACAAAATCGTCTGAATAAAGCTGAAATAAAACATAAAAGATGTCCCAGGTACTGAAAGGGTTACCTAGATATATATAAGGTACGTACAGTCTGCCAAATAAGTTACGTCGCGGCACCAAGTATATTTCGGTCAATAATTGGTATCATAACTACGGTATCCAAGCATTAATTCATCGTTTCGAGTGAGATATACAAAGATGTTCCTATCTTTAAACACCCTATTCAACATCTGACAAGACATTAATACAGCATACTGTACAGAGAACAAAACATAATGACAGCAGAGACAACTTATTTGGTCAACTGTACAAGAGCAAGGAAATGGGAGTCTGCAGAAAGCCGAATGGCCCACACAAGGCAGATCCCTTTCACACCCAACCCCAGGAAAGGTATAAACACTCCTGCCCCATCCCCTGCACCATGATGCCCGAGAGCAGCTTCCACCGCAGCCTCCAAAGGGGCGAAGATATGGAAATGAGCGCTGCGGCAAAGTAATCTATCATAATACACTTACAGTATATCCTATCTATCTATTTACTCAGGCCGATTCCCCATTTGTTTTCTATTTAAAAAAAAAAAAAAAAAAAAAAAAAAAAAAAAATGGGGTGGCCGACTCGAGACAGAGCCCGAACAGGAACATAACACAAAATAAAAACAATGAACACACAAAAACAAAACCCCCATATATGATACTACCCAAGAGCAGCCCTATGAGAGTTCCCTATACCATTATTATTAGGCTACTGCTATAACCCCCACCCAAAAGACTCGAGACAGAGCCCAAACTGGGACAAAATAACACAAAAGAAAAACAATGAACACACAAAAACAAACCACAAACCCCCACACATGATACTACCCAAGAGCAGCCCTCTGAGTTCCCTACCCTTCCCCCACATATGATACTACCCAAGAACAGCCCTCTGAGTTCCCAACCCTTCCCCCACACATAATACTACCCAAGAACAGCCCTCTGAGTTCCCAACCCTTCCCCCACACATAATACTACCCAAGAACAGCCCTCTGAGTTCCCAACCCTTCCCCCACATAATACTACCCAAGAACAGCCCTCTGAGTTCCCTACCCTTCCCCCACATAATACTACCCAAGAACAGCCCTCTGAGTTCCCAACCCTTCCCCCACATAATACTACCCAAGAACAGCCCTCTGAGTTCCCTACCCTTCCCCCACAACCCCCACATAATACTACCCAAGAACAGCCCTCTGAGTTCCCTACCCTTCCCCCACATAATACTACCCAAGAACAGCCCTCTGAGTTCCCTACCCTTCCCCCACAACCACTACATAATACTACCCAAGAACAGCCCTCTGAGTTCCCTACCCTTCCCCCACACATAATACTACCCAAGAACAGCCCTCTTGAGTTCCCTAACCTTCCCCCCACACATAATAGGCTACTACCCAAGAGCAACCCTCCGAGTTCCCTACCCTTCCCCCACACATAATACTACCCAAGAACAACCCTCTGAGTTCCCTACCCTTCCCCCACATAATACTACCCAAGAACAACCCTCTGAGTTCCCTACCCTTCCCCCACACATAATACTACCCAAGAACAACCCTCAGAGTTCCCTACCCTTTCCCCACACATAGCACTACCCAAGATCAACCCTCTGAGTTCCCTACCCTTCCCCCACACATAATACTACCCAAGAACAACCCTCTGAGTTCCCTACCCTTTCCCCACACATAGCACTACCCAAGAGCAACCCTCTGAGTTCCCAACCCTTCCCCCACACATAATACTACCCAAGAACAACTGTCTGAGTTCCCTACCCTTCCCCCACAACCCCCACACATAATACTACCCAAGAACAACCCTCTGAGTTCCCTACCCTTCTCCCACACATAATACTACCCAAGAACAATTCTCTGAGTTCCCTACCCTTCCCCCACACATAATACTACCCAAGAACAACCCTCTGAGTTCCCTACCCTTCCCCCACACATAGTACTAACCAAGAGTAACCCTCTGAGTTCCCTACCCTTCCCCCACAACCCCCACACATGATACTACCCAAGAACAACCCTCACAGCGCACATACAGTAGTAGTAGTAAAAAAAAAAAAAAAAAAAAAAAAAAAAAAAAAAAAAAAATATACTAAAGGGCCCCTGGGGTTGGAGGGGTCTTGGCTAAAATTCCGGAAGTCCAACTTACGTAACGTAACGTACAAGATGTGGGGTGGTGAATAACAGCTGATACCTGGCATGGCATTCCCGTAGACTATTTTCAAACACCCTTTCCCGACACAAGCCGTCAAGAGAATGATACTGGGGTCACACATTCACATATATTGCTCCCGTCAGCTCCCGTCTTTTGTAAACGAAGGTATATTGGTAGTTGGCAACCGATTACGTAAAACGTAAGGGCATAATACGCAAAACGTAAATGAAATTGCGGCCAGTCGGGGGGGTACTCACGCATGGCGCGAGTAGAAACGAGTAGCCCACGTGGGTCGGGAATGTTGTGGGTGCGGCCGAGGCCGCGCGGTTGTTGATTCGAGTGGAATCAAATATGTGGCTCGCCCTCACGTATGTCAAAAGACGGGAAAGCTTACGACCGACCGGGCCACCAGGGCCGTCTGACGGAGCAGCCCCGTAAGACGTAGCAGCTCGCCCGGTCAAACGTAAGCTGCTCCCGTCAATCATAAAATATTCCCATCAAACGGGAAAGTTTACGTTAGTCAGGCCGCATCTGGCAGAACCGCCGCACTGCGGGTTGGCGGGAAGACGCGACACCGTTGTACGGGGACAACGGGACACACTCCCGTCACACCTCTCACCACACCGGAGCAGCAACCAACAAGTCAACCCTGCCACCCTCTGCACCCTGCCGAAAACAAAACGTAGCAGCGAAACGACTGCACCTATGGCTTCATATTTTTACCACATGTACCTTACCCTTTAGGCTACCCACCACAAAAATCCCAAATCCCTCCTCCCACCCACTCGCTGACTGTCGGTCCCGTCAGAAGGAAAAAAAAGGAAAATCTGTGGCGGCGAAACGACTGCACCAATCGGTTCCATATTTGTGTGACAAGTCTCTTACCCTTCTGCCTTCCCCCCACCACACCCCCAACCGCCTCCCACCACCCACTTCTAGCGTATCCGTACGAAGAAAAGGAAAAAAAGGAAAATCCGTGGTGGCGAAACTACCTCACCAATCGGCTTCATATGTGTAACACGTCAATTATCCTTCTACCTTCCCCCAACCAACCCCAAAACCACCCTCCCACCCATACATTCCGATACCATAAAAGTCTCTTTAGTCTATAGTGTCCTTTCAGCTACTTTCGGGACCATCGGGGACCTGATTTCTGGCGAGGGGAGTGTTTTTTTTTACCATTTTTATCCTTCCTTTCTCTCCCAACTTAATAGATTTACCCCCCCCCCCCCCCAAAAAAAAAAAAAAAAAACAAAAACTCTAGCACTGGCAGAAGCACACCGTCAAAATTGGCTGGCACTCAGCGGGTTAAAGGTTACAAGGATGAATGGTCTCTCCTCTTAGGGAGTTCACAAAATTGAACTCCTCCAGGATGAATTCCGCGATGTTGTTCATGGTGCCGATGAAGGACTGGGAATGGGAATGGTGTGGCCATTCCTGCCCTTTTGTAGTTCCCAGATTCCAACCCAGACCTACGTGGTTGACAAAGACTGCCTTTGTCTGTGTTTGGTCAGACGGGGTGTGCCTACGATTGGCCAGAACCGGTCCAGGTACGACCTAACAAATCCCAAGACGTGCGGCCTCAGCTACGCCGGTCTTGTGGGGGCGTGGCATGGGCGTGGCCTGTGTTCCCGCAAATCGGGCAGCCCATAAGGTCGAACGGGGCTATGCTTACCCACGTCGCAAACACGTACGTAGTTCAATACGACTCCATTACGTCTGACGTAACACTGGCCACGTTACGCTACGTCTGTCGGGAAGTGCAATAGACGTGGAAGAACGGGCGTTCAACGGCAGGAACTACTCGCGTCTTTACATAAATTGGCGATACGCCGGACGGGAGCAATATACGTGAATGTGTGACCCCAGCATGAGGGTTCCCGGGGATTATATAACCTCGGTTACCAAGTGCCAACTATCATTTAATATAGTAGACGGCATTGATTGCAACTTAATTACGAGCGTATGCTAATTAACTTTGTGCCTAGCAGATGTGGAAACAAAATTGCTATCTTTTGGTATGCAAGCGGTATGTTGAGCTGCATTATTTGATGAGAACAATTAATTCCCAAAAGTTCTATAAGACGACTCGGAGGGGGCGGAGCTTAGCGAACGAGAAATGACGGCAGCACCAAAATAGAAAGTTTTTTCTAAGCAACCATAATAGCTACTAAAGTTTTGAAGAGCTCTACAGAATTCCGTCCAAAAAATGCTGTCGATTAACGAATACCTGAACTTTCAACGTTCGATATTAATGGAGAAATTAATAATTAAAAGTCGATGCGCTTTTGTCGACGAGTACTGCGCAAAAGTGATCTGGTAACATTCCCATGACAGACCTCGGCCATCAGGATCTGGTAACACTGTTCACCTTTGTTCGGGCCCCCGCCAGATTTGAGGTGCCAATTGATCTAATACCTATTCCATTAATTTCAGCCCCTATTGAAAACGTTTGATACCTTTACCTATTAACCCGTCCAGCCCCGGCTAGTTTTGTAATGTTTGTTCACCAGAACCCGGCCGGTTTTCAAAAAATGGTTTTATTCCAGAAACAATAGCGAATGGGTTAGGAATGAAGGAAAAACCACGAAAAAACGCTCAAAAAGCTTAAAGAATGGTCCTACAGAGCCCCCGAAAACGTATTTTACAAGAGTAAAAAATTGAAGGCAATTACCCCCCAAAAAACCAGGTTATTGCGCGCTCACGCGCACGCACATGGACTTTGAGAGTTTTCAACCATCGGCACGGTTGCGTGGGATACGTACACAGTTCCCATACAAATCTGAGCCCTCTTGAGTGGCTACACCTGAGGTTACGGTCGGCGCAATTAGGGTGACGCGCCAGGCGCGTCTCTGGGGCTGTGCGTTACATACATCGCCGACGCGTCAGGCGCGTCGCTGGGGCTGTACGGGTTAAGAAATGCACTATATACCTTCATAATTATACTGGTGGTGCTGAAAATAGGTTAAATAATCCTTTTAGCTTCAAAACCCATGTTATATCGGGAAACTAAGCCCCGCCCACCCTCCATAGGTACAGTTTTCAGATACCACCATGAGTTCCCCACTTCTTAATGAATCCCCATTATCACCGTAAAATCTCCACCATTTTATAACAAATCCCTTTTTAAAGCGAGCCATAGGTGTATCATAATATTATCTAAGCGCATATATCAGCATGAGGCGATATATAACCGAGAAACGGTCAAAATGTTCGGAGATGTGTGCGAATTTTGTACGTATTTTTAATTTAGTCTGCCATTTTAAAAATAGAAAACGTAATAGGTGCATAGAAGAAAATGTAAATTAATACAGACTATAGTATTTTGGTCTTAACTTGGAATATTCATAAACTAAACACACATGCATACGTATGATTAATTAAACACACACACACACATATATATACTCCGTTTCTTTTCAACTGACGGTAAATTGCTAAGTTCCCATCAAGAATTCTCAGTTATTGTGATGATTTTGTGGTGAAATATGGTGCAATTTACCGCCAGTCGAGAATAAACAGGGTATAATTATTGACACGGTTCAGCCTACCAGGGTACGTATTAGAACTTGGATAATAATAATAATAATAATAATAATAATAATAAGAATAATAATAATAATAATAATAATAATACAAATAATAATAAACATAATACTGTACCGGTTAAACCTTTGACTCTGAGTACCAGCGACGTGTGTTCGCGGCGGTCGAGTGGTGAGCACGCTCAAGTGTGAATCTGCTTGACCTGGGTTTGATCCCAGCCCAGGTGGATATTTAGTGGGTGTTGTAGTACGTCCTAGCATGTTTCACATGCTTGCACCCAGTCGGGCGACACCGCGACGGCGTATACAGACTAATATAGATGCATGTACTCGACAGACTCCTGTCTCATCCACTTAACGGATCACATTCGTATTGAAATGTCTAAAGGTAACTACACCGGTATGGTTCTTCTTGATCTACAAAAAGCGTTTGACACAGTAGACCATGATATCGTATGTAATAAACTACAAGCAATGGGCATAGGGTCTGTGAATTAGTTTAAATCTTATCTTAGTGGTAGAACCCAAAGAGTCAAAATTGATGATAATATATCTGATCCTATGCCAATTAACTGTGGGGTCCCGCAGGGAAGCATCCTTGGTCCCTTACTCTTTCTCTGTTATGTGAACGACATGGAACTGAGCGTCTCATGTAAATTATTACTGTATGCAGACGACAGCGTGCTTCTGGTTTCAGGAAAAGACCCAATAAGTATTGCCGCTTCACTTTCCAAAGAACTAGAATCATTTAGTGAATGGCTAGTGGACAATATACTATCTCTTCACCTGGGCAAGACGGAAGCCATCTTATGTGGAACAAAACGCAAACTGAAAGACATTGTGGGCTTCTCGGTCAACTGTAATGATATTCCTATAACAACAGTGTCACAAGTTAAATATCTCGGACTAAAACTGGACGCGAGTTTGTCAGGTGAAACAATTTTGGAATCTATCCCGAGTAAGTGTAGAGCACGTATAAAATACCTGTATAGACAGGTGGGATGCTTGCCCGCGGCGACCAAAAAGACCCTCTGCCAAGCGCTTGTTCAATGTCATTTTTACTATTCTGTGTCATCCTGGTACTCTGCATCATCTAAACCAGCACAGCACAAACTTCAGGTCACTCAAAATAAAATGGTTAGGTTCATGCTGAACCTAGGACCCAGATCACATGTTGGCCAGGAACAACTTCAGTCACTAGGTATGCTCAATGTCTCTGACAGGGCCAAACAAATCAGGCTCACTAATGCCTTCAAAATTTTCTATGACAGAGCTCCAGAGTATCTAAAGAATGATTTTGTTAAAGCAAATGAGAGGAGTGGACATAATACAAGAAACAGGATATTTAATTTTAAGGTCCCGAGAATCCAAGGACAGGGTAAGCAAACATTCTTCTTCACTGCCATCAAAGACTGGAATGACCTACCCCAGTCAGTCCGTGAAAAGAGAACACTGTATCCCTTCAGACGTAGCCTGAAGGAACACCTGAACCGGACAGCTGCGAGAAGGGAGCACCAAGCTTATGTCTACTACTAAATACGACATAAGAGATAGACAAACCAAACTGAAATTATTACTGATTACGGATTACTGATATTTACTATAGGATGTAAGGTATCTTAAAATAACCCCCTAGAAATACTTTCTCTAAAGTATCTATTTCTTTATCCTCCCCATTTCCCCAGCTAACCTAATCCCACAAGGACCCCAATGGAAATACGCCTAACGGCCTTATTGGGCTATCCTTAGTTGGAATTATGCAAGGCTGGTACATGTCATATTTGTAACATACTATGTGGTACCAACTCTGTAAATTGCTAACTGAATAAATATCATTATTATTATTATTATTATTATTATTATTATTATTATAACACACATAACAAAGCCACTCCAACAGCTTCCTCTCTCTCCAACACCCTTCTCCCCTCTCTACACTCTTAAAATGATACCTAGCCTAAAGAACAAACCATACGAAGAGCGTCTTAGAGAATTAAATCTATTTCCTTTAACCCAGCGCAGATTAAGAGGCGACTTAATTCAAGTGTTCAAAATCATCAAAGGCATCGACAATATGAACTGTAGTAAGTACTTCACTATCGACCAATCTAATTACACACGGGGAAACGGTTGCAAAATTATTGGTAAATCTTTTAACTCGCACGAATCTAAGAATTTCTTCTTCAATCGAGTTGTCAACTTGTGGAATGGGCTTCCCCGATACGTTATAGACTGCAGCACCGTTGATTCATTTAAATTCCGCCTAGACAAATATCTTGCATCAAACCCGCGACTGACTGCGTTTGTAAATGAATAACTTTATCCTCCCCTCAGTTACTAACCCATATGTCCCCTACTAACTTCCTAGTCCTGCCACGTTAGTGGCAGGGCAGTAGTTCCCTTTCCAATGTTCCCTTACCCACTCTAAACCACTGTTTGGACACTTGATCCTCAGTGTTTTGGAGGACAAGCAGCCTAGAAGGGTCACTAGATCTGTTGTTGCTTGATTTCCTTTGTACTCCTTTGTACTCTTCAGAAAACTAGGAAAAGTAGAATGTAGATACGAGGTGCCGTTGTAAAGGTTTATCCCTCAATACCTTCACCTAACCTGACCTGTTATATTGTATTCTATAGTCCGTTCATTCCAGGTTGGGCAGAAATCGTAACCTCTAACCTCTGTAACTCAAAAAGGGCTAGAGCAAATGAGCAGTCAATTTCCACACCTATTCCCTAGCCAAGTCTTCCTACGTGTTAGAAATATTAGCTCGATTACTCTAGTCCTTTTTGAGTTATGAGAGGTTATGGGTTACGATTTCTGCACAACCTAGAATGAACGGACTATAGCTGTAGTTAGACGAGATTATGCAGCTTAGGAAGGATCTGTGGTAGTTAATAGGGTTGGTTGCGATAGTTTGAAGTCTTATAGTATTGCTAGAGGTCCTTCCTAAGCTAATAAAATCGTCTAATAGTAGCCAGAATATAATGAAAAGGATATTATGCAGCTTAGGAAGGATCTGTGGTAGTTAATAGGGTTGCTTGATATAGTTTGAAGTCTTATATTATTGCTAGAGGTCCTTCCTAAGCTAATAAAATCGTCTAAGGCAGAACTGCCTGTAGCGAGTGCCTCCCCCAGAGTTGAAAGAGTGACAGGGCCAAAATCAAGGGACGTTCGAGCCAAAATGCCTGGACACAGAGTTTGAAGCAACTTAAGTCATAGGAAGAGGGAAAGACTGATTCTGGGAGAGAGTTCCAGAGCTCAGCTGTTCAATAGAAGAAAGACCGAGAGTAACGTTTCACTCTTGGGTTGGATAGTTGCACATAGTAGGGGTGGGATTGTGTTGCAAGACGGGTTCCACGTACCTTATGAAGAGGAGGTGGTATACACTGGGAGAGCTCTGAGGAACACTGATTATTGTAGTCGTGATAGAATAGCGAGAGATGCAACATTGCGGCGAAAAGAGAGATTGCAGAGTTGATGAGTAGACAGGAGTTAATGATACGAGAGGCCCTCCCTTCTACTTTGTCTAGGAGTGCTGTGTGAGAGGACTGACTGACTGAGTGTGACTGGGTGTTTAACTTAATAAATATGCTGTGTGACTAACTGGCTAACTAACTAACTGACTTGACTGGGTATAAGTAACTGTGTGTTTATAACTAAGTATGTAACATAAGAGTGTGACTGACTGACTGAGTGTGACTGGGTGTTTAACTGTTAATAAATAAGCTTGTGACTAACTGGCTGATTACCTGATTGACTGGGTATAACTAACTGTGTTTATAACTAACTGTGTAGCATAAGAGTGTGACTGACTGTGACTGGGTGTTTAACTGTTAATAAATAAACTGTGTGACTAACTGGCTAACTAACTTGACTGGGTATTAGTGACTGTTTATAATTAGGCTAAGTATGTAACATAAGAGTGTGACTGACTAACTGACTGATTGACTGGGTGTAACTGACTGTATATAACTAAGCATGCAACATTAGGTATGACTGACTTGACTGGGTATTAGTGACTGTTTATAACTAGGCTAAGTATGTAATATAAGAGTGTGACTGACTAACTGACTGATTGACTGGGTGTAACTGACTGTATATAACTAAGCATGTAACATAAGGTATAACTGACTCACTATGCTGTGTAACAAACGTACAAAGGAGTACAAAGGAAATCAAGCAACAACAGGTCTAGTGACCCTTCTAGGCTGCTTGTCCTCCAAAACACTGAGGATCAAGTGTCCAAACAGTGGTTTAGAGTGGGTAAGGGAACATTGGAAAGGGAACTACTGCCCTGGAACTAATGTCCGTGTGAGTATCTAGGGTGTATATTGCGTTTATATAATACATACCCGCTACAAATATATTATATATTAAATAATGTAATATTTTGATGGTGTAATGGTTAGAGTGTTTAAAATATGTGTGTGGTAACCCAAGTTCGAATCCCGGTGGATCACATGCTTTCATTAATTTCGTTGGGACGTGTTGGAAGTGGAATTAATAAATATATATTTGTTAACAAACATACTGTATATTGCTTGATAACAAACAAATAATAACATACATACCGTACGAAATGTATCGATCTACAGGTAATTAATTAAATGTATCGATCTACAGGTAATTAATTAAATGTATCGATCTACAGGTAATTAATTAAATGTATCGATCTACAGGTAATTAATTAAATGTATCGATCTACAGGTAATTAATTAAATGTATCGATCTACAGGTAATTAATTAAATGTATCGATCTACAGGTAATTAATTAAAGAATGAGTTGCTTATTGTCCAATAACTTCATTAAAAATCAAAATTTCAAAAAAAGTGAAAAACCCATTTCTCAATATTAATTGATATATCACGTGTCCAAATTTCAACCCCCTAGCTCAAAAACTGCAAAAGTTACGGTCATGCCAAAATTTGCATGGAAAAATGCGATTTGCGGCTAAACCAGACGGATTTGGAGGCTGATATTAAAATCCGTACAAAAAACCTTTACCAAAAGAAGGGTAAAATGTCGCGGTAAATCGATTGCGACAGGTTAGAATGTCGTAGCGGCAATATTTGAGGGCGTGATTTTGGGCGGACGGGCGGGCCAGAGCTGGGTTCTCTCTCAACCCACCCCCTCCCCTTACCTACCCTACTACCCCCACTCGCGCTTGGGGTGAATTTATTTACCTTTGGCCTGTGTTAATTTATATAGGTTTTATTTTTGTTTATCAGCTGTATAATTTATATATTTAGTTATTAATGTATTAATTAATTAATTTATATATCTATTTTTTATATATTAATATTAATTTATATACGGTTTATTTATGTGTATCAGCTGTAGCCTATTATTTATATATTTAGTTATATATTTATATTTATTTATTTATTTATTTATATATTAATATTAATTAATTTATTTTTTTATTATCTTATATATATTTTATTTCTGTTTATCAGTTGTATTATACATTTATAAGAATTATCAACTAAAATGAGATTGTAATGTGTTTATAAATACATGTAATCGAGTTCAATATACCCGGCATTACTTGGAGATATTTATTTTTACACAATATTCCCTGTTTTTTCTTAATGTTTATAAAAAAAAATTTTTTTTTTTTTTTTACGAAGTGAATAGTTAATTGATTGGTAGTTAATTATATTTAATTTTGTATTTTGTATAGATAATCGAAGAGTATTACTTATATGTATATGTATTTCATTAGTTTGGAGATTTTAAGATGTTTCACCTCATTACTTTGGCGATTACCGGTATAAGATGCTTCAACCTAATAAGGTGTCGATTATTCCTGGGCGAGCGATAGCGAGCCTGGAATTTGGGAGAAACCGGCCTTTGGCCGGGAAATGTTTCTACCGAAAAATTTACATATTTAGCTTGAAGGGGATCTGGGGGACGTTTTTTAGTTTGAAGGGGGTCTGGAGAGGTGTGTTTCTAAGTCTAGGGGTTTACTAAAAACACATTGTTGAAAAATGGCTAAAACAAATTAAACCCTCAATAATAAATAAACAAAATATCATAATAACCCCCAAGACCAGATAGTGTTAACCCCCTGCAGTACCAGGGGCGTCCTTGTTATCATATTCTGGCAACTAGTAGACGATTGTATTCAGCATAGGAAGTACGTCTAGCAATAATAAGGCTTCAAACTATCTCAACCAACCCCTATAACTACCACAGGGACGACCTCCCGAAATCCATCCTTCCGAATCCTCCCTTCCTCGCGAGGACAGAGTCCACCTGGCCAGGCTGAGATGCGGACACCATCCAGCTCTCCTGAGCTATCAGAAGAGACTGGATGACTCCGTTGTCGACGCCTGCCCGGGATGTAACACAGCACCCCATACCATTAAACACATCATAGAAGACTGCATTTCACACAACCACTTACGCCAACAACACAATCTACACTCAATGAGAGCTCTGTGGGAAAGCCCGATCGTGGCCATGGCCTTTCTCAGGGACTCGGGACTGTTCGGCCAGGCAGCTTAGGGAACAACAACAACAACAACAACTACCACAGGGACTTCCTAAGCTGCATAATATCGTCTAAATACAGCTAAAATAATATCTAACACACGTCGCTGGTACAGTCGGGCTAATAAGTGATGTCTCGACACCAAGTATGTTTTGATTCATAATTGGTATCAGCAATATCTAAGCATCATTTCTTCATATCGATTGAAATATACAAACATGTTCCTACATTTACCCACCCTATTCAACATCTGACAGACATAAATACTGCACAGAGAAAGCCAAACGTAATGACAGGTGGGACATGACTTATTAGCGCGACTGTACTGTATGAGTTACGGTAACACTCTTTCCTAATCCCACTATAAATCTGTTCATTCTAGGTTGGGCAGAAATCGTAACCTCTAACCTCTCATAACTCAAAAAGGACTAGAGTATAATAATAATAGTTCTTAAAGCTAGCGCATGCTAAGCCAGCTAAGGATAGCCCAATAATGCCGATTAGGCGTATTTCCATTGGGGTTCTGTACTACTACCCCATCCCCTTGCTCATGAGGGACGGTAACGCCTCAGTGCTTGTGAAAAAACTTTACTGCGCCGAGCGTGGGCGCGATCCTGAATAACGAGAAATATAGCATTGTTTTGGTAATTGTATAAACTACACTAAAAACCATACTTTTAGCTATAGCCTACAATAATACAGGCAACAAAACTAGACTCTGCGTTCGTTTGACACTCTGCTTGAACTGAACATCACATAATTATTATGTTTTTTACACCAACCAACTTCACATCTAAACTCAATTAATGAAATCAACAAATACATGTGGCACTCCAAGGACTCGAACCCAGGATAATCACATCAAAATTCCGCGCACTATGCATTAAGCTATCAAAACAGTTAAATAAGTAGGCCTATGCACAAACTTCCGATTTATTATGCAGTTTCGAATCCTGCATATTAATCTGAGCATGTGTACATATATTCCAACTGCACTATGGTAGCCTAATGTATAGACGAATGGAAGGAGTAATTAATGGGGCACTTAACCCTTAGGAAGGCCTCGCTATAAATTGCTCCTGAACCAGAATAAATTATTATGTTTTTTACACCAACCAACTTCACATCTAAACTCAATTAATGAAATCAACAAATACATGTGGCACTTTTGTAAACCCCCTTCCTAATTCCACTAACAAACATCACCACTCCTCCACAACTCGCTCTTCACAACCCAAACCCTCTTTGTTCCAACTCCCACTAACAATCCCCCTACATTCTATCAGAACAACACACGGTAGCCTACTTGCTACTTGTAAACGAAACTACCACTAATAATTTATCTATATTTGAAGGCTATTAGAATAAAGATTTTGCAAAGATCATATTAAAATGTGCTTCAACCACCGGATTTACATTTTATATGCATTATATAAAGCACTGTACAAAAAAAACTCTCTCCCTATAATTATCCCTATTGACGGCGGTAAAACTCTTATTAATTAAGCCCCTTACTGTCAAAATAGATGCTGATTTTAATAAATCATGGGGAGTTGAGGGGGACAAAGCCCCCCTCAACCTATCCTGTATCCCAAGGCAAATAATGGATTTTTGTTTTTTAACTCTGAAAATGACATATAGGCCTACATCTGAGTGTTATATTTTTGTCACCAACCAACTTCACTTCTAAACTCAATTAATAAAATCAACAAATACATGTGGACTCGAACCTAGGATACTCACACCGAAATTCCGCGCATTTATGCATTACGCTATCAAGACAGTTTTAAGATCGTTGGACAATGGGAAAAATACATTTTCCGGGGATTATAATTAATTTCAAGTATGCCCATTGATTATATCAGTGCTATTAATTTAATGTCCGTCCTCCCCAGCTCCAAAAATGTTGACGAAATTGTGTGTGACTTTGAGGCAGCAATTTGGCAACCTATCCGCTTGATAATTATGTTTTCCACCAACCAACTTCACCTCTAAACTCAATTAATGAAATCAACAAATACATGTGGCACTCCAAGGACTCTAACCCAGGATACTCACATGGAAATTCCGCGCACTTATGCATTACGCTATCATACCAGGTGCAGGAAGCCTACTCATATTCACGGCTGTTCCTTTCATTGGTGTCAGGCAGTTTACAGACAGGTTGGAATCCTCGGACTTCAGATTACATACCACAAAAAGGGACCAGTATATATACTTAATCAACGCTGTGGACAAGAAAATCTAAACTGTACGGTACATCTTCATCCCTCATTTGTTGAAAGAGGCACAATCGGCCTATAAGGAAGTAGTAGCCTAGTAGCTGTTGATATCGATATTTAGGATTACTAACTAAAATACGGTCGTAGTGAATTTATAAATACACCAAATCAAATTCAACATACTATCAATTCCCCAGAAACATGCATCATTATTATTACATTTTTGTTAAATATCTATGTTCATGAGTCCAACTTCCTTATAGCCTGAAACTCGCAAATAGTCAATTCGTGTCCGTACAACTACAATTAGTTTCACAACATGCACTATCTTCGTCTCAAACAAAAGCCATTAGAGACAAACAGGTCAGGTCAGGTGAAGGTATTGAGGGATAATCCTTACAACAACGGCGACTAGGCTACATGAGCTGTGGCAGCTATATGAATTATTATGTTCCCTCCACCAACCGACTTTACTTATGAAATCAATGAAATCAACAAATACATGTGGCAGTCCAGGGATTCGAACCTATGATGCTCACACCGAAATTGCGCTACGAAGAGACAAATATTACAACAGCCAAATATTAAGTTCTTGTTTTTGTATGGTAGCCTACCATTTTAAATATGACAAAGCTTATGACTTATGACGAGTAATAGGCTTCGCTATTATTCTGGCACTAATTTCATGATATAATGTATCCTATGTTGGAATCCAAGGCTGCCTTCTATCTATCTATAATCTATCTATATGCTCAGGCCCAATCCCCATTTTTTCCTATTTTTATTTTTATGTTATATTTAATTCTATTTGATTATTTTATTTTCCTTTTTTCTTGGGGGTGGCCGACTCAAGACAGAGCAAGAACAGGCAAAACACAAAAACACCATAAAACAACAAGACAGAGCAAGAAAAGGCAAAACACAAAAACACCATAAAACAACGAACAAACACAGATAAAAACAAATTCACACACTTCTAGGTTACCCAGGCTGCCTTAGGACCATATTAATTTTACAGGATATTAGGAGGCTACTACTGTACTTCCATGATAATGATAGCTTGGGGCAGTGGACGTACCAATACAAATATATATACTGTAGGCTATAACGGGCCACATTGCCTGGGAGGCCATGTACGGTCGCGCTAGTAAGTCATGTTCCAGCTGTCATTACGTTTGGCTCGCTCTGTGCTGTATTAATGTCTGTCAGATGTTGAATAGGGTAGGTAAGTGTAGGAACATGTTTGTATATCTCACTCAAAAGGAAGAAATCATGTGTGAATATTGCTGATACCAAGTATTGATCAAAACATAATTGGTGCAGACATCACTTATTAGGCCGACTGTACGTAGCTCTAAAACCTACCATCTGCGCATGCGTGTATGTTATATGCTTTGGCCCCTAAAAGTAATTAAATTAAATTAAATTAAATTAAATTAAATTAAATTATATTATATATTATATTATATTATATTATATAATTATATTATATTATATTATATTATATTATATATTATATTATATTATATTATATTATATTAGATTAGATTAGATTAACCTAACCTAACCTAATATATCCCTCGGAATGGATACATTAAGTTAGGTTAGGTTAGGTTATTCTAACATAATATTTGTTTTTCGGGGGCAGGGCATAAATTCACATGCATACGCAGATGGTATGTTTTAGGGCTACGTACAATCGCGCTAATAAGTGATGTCTCGGCACCAAGTATGTTTTGATCAATAATTGGTATCAGCAATATCTAAGCTTCATTTATCATATCGAGTGAAATATACAAACTTGTTCCAACACTTACCCACCCTATTCAACATCTGACAGACATTTAATACAGCACAGAGCATACCAAACGTAATGACAGCTGGGAAATGACTTATTAGCGCGACTGTACATGGCCTCACCATTGCCTACCGCTATGGGTCGGGAAATGGCAACTTGAGATAGAGTATCGTATTATAAAGAAGGCGGTAATCAAACAAAATCATATCAAAGCAATAACTAAAAGAATAAATAGGCCTATAGCCGATTTTTTTCCAGCTGAGGGTAAATGATCATGTTTCTATCTTTCTTACTCAGCTATAAGGTAGATTTTGTTGCGAAATATGATGTTAATTATGAAAACTTGGCATTAATACGACACACAGCCATAGTAGTTTCATATATTTCCATTAACTATCGACAAATCAGCTACTAAGGGATTCAATTTACCATCAGCTGGGAAACAATAGAGTATAGTAGGCCTACTATTAAGGCCTAGGCTATAATTAATTATATAATACAGACAATAGAAGGGGAGTTTTCAAGGTTATTGGTAGGCCTACGAGTTGATTAGGCAAGTTAGTAACAGTGTACTCGTTCCGCCAGATTACGAATTGTCCAGCACCCTTACGGCTCCAACTTCCTTATGCTTATAGCCCGAAACTCGCAAGTGGGCAGATAACTGCAGATTTTGCCCTAAGAGATATGATAGGATCACCAGTACCCTAATCTAGTAATCTTGATCCTATCCCTAAAGCCGGTATCACACGAGCACTATTTCCCTCAACACTGGTCTGGCAGCTTAGGAGGTCTACATTTACAATATTTCGGTCACCTAAATTCATCTACCATCAGTCTAGTTTCCGATACTAGTGCAAAATATTCTAGAAAGGTTGCCAGAAAACTGTTGATCATCGAATGTCGACTATAAAAGCTCTCGTGTGATACCGGCTTAATGGCCTAGCCTAATCATTAACCCCCCCATGCCCAACCCCCGCACATTATGCCGCCCAAGACAAACATTGTCACTTTCAACTCCGTCTTAAAACATTATTCAATTTTGCCAGCCTGAATCCTCTCCCCCAACACATACACACCCGTGACACCCATACACACACACGGTAGCCTAAAGTTTGAAGGTATGCAGAAACAATACAGGGAGCACATACTGTATATGGAACAACATATCAGAGGTTAATCATGAATGTTCATTTGTAACTTAGCCTATAAATATAAAATTCATAACCAACAAATCGTGTCAAAATACAGGCAGGAGGCTACTACGGCAAGTCATTATAGGAATATTATATAGGCCTACTCCTAGCTTAATCCTGTCCCTAAGCATTAACCCCCTGCACATTATGCCGCGCCCAAGAGCAGCCCACAACGACAACATGAACACAGTACTGTGTTGTCTCGTTTACCTTCGATTCAAAGGAGAGAATCGCCTGCGCATTCTTGATTTCCAAGTTGTTGTAGGCTATAAGGTTATGTATTTTATAAGCTTAACAAGGGCCTGTAGGATTTGAGAGTTTGTCACATACACTATGTCTATATATACCACTAACTTACACAATTACTCCGAAGATTCTTGAGGATTCTTGATCATTTGTAGTGACCACGCGGTACACGACTCACTGAACCAATCTTGTTTGTTTACATCTGCGCAGCTCTGCTGAATTCGTCCTATACTGATAATGTCTGTGAATCGGCTCTTCAGTTCGTTTGAGAGTTAATATTACCATTACCCCATGTCTGTCTAGCCCTTTGAGTTAACGTTAAGTGGAAAATAACTTGGAAATTCAATGATTATCTATACAACTGGAGGTATGATAGCGGGGTACGCTTTCTAAGACTGTCCGATGTTGCAGCTTGATGCGTGCATGGCTGCGTAAGTTCCATGGTTTGTTTACGAACTTTGGCGGGAAATTTGAATATCTAAAGTACACAGATTTTACAGTTTTGCTATACTATGTTCCAAATAGGTAACTCAAAAAGGGCTAGAGTAAATAGGCAGTAAATTTCCACACCTATAGCCTACTCTGGCTAACCCTTCCCAAATGGTAGATATATTGTCTAGATTACTTTGGTAGTATCCTACGTCCTAGCATGTTTCACATGCTCGCACCAAGTCAGGGAACATCCTGACGACGTATAGCCTACAGACTAAACACACATAACAAAGCCACTCCAACAGCTTCCTGTTTCTCTAACATCCCCTCTCCCCTCACCATAAAAATAGGAAAAGTAGAATGTAGATACGAGGTACCATTGTAAAGGCTTATCCCTCAATACTTCATCTGATCATCTTATAGTCTGTTCATTCTAGGTTGGGCAGAAATCGTAACCTTTAACCTCTCATAGCTCAAAAAGAACTAGAGTAATCGATCTAATATTTCTACCGAATGGGAAGACTTGGCAGGGGAATAGGTGTGGACATTGACAGCTCATATTTTGCTCTAGCCATCTTTGAGTTACAGAAATCGTAACCTTTAAACTCTCATAACTCAAAAAGGACTAGAGTAATCGAGCTAATATTTCTACCAAATGGGAAGACTTGGCTAGGAAATAGGTGTGGACATTGACAGCTCATTTTGCTCTAGCCCTTTTTGAGTTACAGAGGTTAGAGGTTACGATTTATGCCCAACCTAGAATGAACGGACTATAGTCATTTGTGAGTTATAGAGGGTAATATTCAAGAATTTTGGTCTACTTAGCCTACTTGGTACAGGGTTTAGCTTTAGAAGAAACGGTAACTTTCTAGGATATACAAAACAGATGAATAGGCTAACTAGTCCATTGTCTTGATAGTGTAATGCATAGTGCGCGGAATTTCGATGCGTCCTAGGTTCGAGTCCTCGGAGTGCCACATGTATTTGTTGATTTCATTGAGTTTAGATGTGAAGTTGGTTGGTGAAAAAAAAAAAAAAAAAAATCTTGAACATTAACCTCTGTAACTCATAAACGACTCGAGTAATTGAGCTAATATTTCTACCATATGGGAAGAGGCAGCCAGGGAATTGGTGTGGACATTTACAGCCTATTTGCTCTAGCCTTGTTTGAGTTACAGAGGTTAGGGTTCACAGTTTGGCCCCACACGTCCATCTCACCATTTCATTTTATTGCGTTCCATTCTGTTGATATCATCCGCGTTGACAGGCCACGTTTCTGAAGTATGTCATTGCCCTCAAATTTTTGTTCTCCTATGTGGATGAGGGAGACAAAAGGCAGAAGCTGCATGTGACGAGTGCCACCCCCAGAGTTGAAAGAGTGAGTGCCAAAATCAAGGAGTGTTCGAGCCAAAATGTCTAGACACACAGAGTTTGAAGCAATTTAAGTCAAAGGATGAGGGAAAGATGGACTCGGGGAGAGAGTTCCTGAACACAGCTGTACATACATACAAGTTTAAAGATCGCTTCATCCACAGAGAGCGTGGTTTCAATGTTTTTACTGTAGTACAGTACAATAAAGACTTGCCACAACACAGCCCCATCATGTCATCACAGTGGCCGATGTTGGTATAGTGCTAACAGTGTCTCAGCAAGACCAAGTCCCCCTGAAGCACATGATAAACGAGGGTTAAGCCGGTATCACACGAGAGCTTTTATAGTCAACATTCTATGATCAACAGTTTTCTGGCAGCATTTTTGAAATATTTTGCACTGGTATCGGAAACTAGACTGATGGTAGATGAAATTAGATAACCAAAATATTTAACAAAAATTACCTCATAAGCTGCCAGACCAGTGTTAAGGGTAAATGTTTAGGGAAAAAAACGCTCGTGTGATACCGGCTTTACTCACTTTTATTCCCCACTTCTCCCTCCCTGTCTTTCCTACAGCCTCGACACTACCTATCTTATTCGTTCCTCACATATTTATTCCAGTCTTCATCCCTCTCTCACACACACATTCAGTAGGTGTTGTCAATTCCTTATCATCCCATAAAATCAAGTCAACTGGAAAGATTCTGAGGCGACACACTGATCACCTTTAGAAGTCATTCTAGGGAAGATAATCGGTTCCATGTCATCTCAACCAGTAGACCATTTCAACCAGTAGCTCTCAACCAGTGCCAAATTAACCCAGACCAACCAAACCAGTGCCAAAATATAGTACTAACCTAACCTAACCTAACCGTATTGGTTGATTTGGTACTGGTTGAGAGCTACTGGTTGAAATGGTCTACTGGTTGAGTTGACCGGTCACCAAGATAATCCATTGGCCATTACAAATTAACAAATAACTCCAATCATACCCAAAATTGATACATTGTTAATCAAGGTCTGACATTTCCTCAAACCTTCCTCCCTCTCTCACACACATTCATAGGTGGTATCAAGTTAAAGGGTGGTATTCTTAAACATTTCTTTCACTTCTCAACGTCAAATACCGAACGAATATTGTGAGAATGAGTGTTGTTTATAGAGATTAGATGGATTAGCACTCCCATTTCTGAAGCTAACGTCATTTTTCAAGCTATTTCGTCCATTAACGGCGCTGCGAAGGGAAAGAATTGTTTAAGAATACGAGTCCTAATCTTCCCATAAAATCAAGTCTTGAAAGATTCTGAGGCGACACACACACTGAAGGCCCCTAGAATTTGCTTGCGACAAACCATTATCCGCTACAAAGTCACCAACAAACATCTCTAATCATACCATGCTTTTTATTTTTGTATATTAGTTTAACCAGACCACTGAGTTTCGATCTGAAACTCTCACAGGGCTGGCCCGAAGGATTAGGTTATAAGAAGGCATATCGGGTCAAATATTAAAATGGCAGTTACAGTAAAAACCGGGAATAAGGAGAGACATAAAAAGGAGATTATAAGTTAAAATGAGTGTAAAATGGAGCAAACTTTAAGAACACGTAAAAGTGGGGATATAGAAAAAGAAGGGGAATCTGCTAAAATATCAGAATAAGATTTCATACCAAAATATAAGGACCTAGGGCGGGAATACGTAGAAGATTCAATTAAAATATGTCGAATCGTGAGTTGCGTATCACAAGCAGCGCATTGAGGAACTGGTTGTGGAGGAGACATCAAGTAACCAAGATTTAAACGGGTATGGCCAATACGTAGCATTGTCAACAAGACTTCAAGATGGCGAGTAGGCTGAGATGAGGTCTGCCACATGTGAGCAACGGGTTTGATAAAACGTAATTTATTAGTAGAAGGTTGTGAGGCCAACAAAGTTTGCCAACGTTGATTGAGTGTTATAGGTGTTAATCAATCTTCCACTGGCAGTTGGTTGTGAGTAACTGGCAAACCAACTGCATCTTTTGCCGCTTGATCAGCCAGCTCATTGCCTCTTAGTCCAACATGAGCAGGCACACAGCATACCTGGACCAAAAAACGTCGGACACGTAAATCGTGAAGAGAACGTTGTAATTTGGCAACAAGCCTGTTACACGATTTGTAGCCACGAAGAGCCTCAACTGCACTCCGAGAATCACTATATATGACAAAACGCTGAGGAGGAGAGCGAGAGATTATGTCAACAGCAGCATGTATTGCAAACAATTCAGCGGTATAAACCTTCGGCTGCATGGGGAGAGATACCTGAACTTGATGGTTCTGAGACACGGCAGCACATCCAACACCTGAATCGGATTTGGATCCATCAGTATAGATGGCGATATGGGGGGGTTTGCGGCGAATGTGTTCTATGGCATGTTGTCGAAACACAGTCGGTGAAGTGGAAGGCCGTTTAGTTAAGGGGAGGTTTTTACTTTGTTCCCTATATTTCCATCAAGCTTACGATTACACCCCCCTAGACCCCTCTTCAAGATAAATTTGTACCTTTTTCGGTAGAAAAATTTCCCGGCCGAAGGCCGGTTCCTCTTCAATTACAGCCTCGCTATCGCTCGCCAGGAAAAAATCAACACCAAATTGGCACGAAAGGTCTTAAAATTGACAGAAATGGGGCATAAGTTCTTAAAATCGCCAAACTAATGGGGCGAAAGTCTTAAAATCTCAAAAGCAATGGGCTAAACATGAGGGAGAAAGGGATCCAGGAAACAATCCCTAAACCTCCCCTTAGTAAGTAAGATAGGTATGTACAAACTTGCGGAGGGGGTGTAAAGTCCACGGCGGCAGAGAGGAAGGAATCGAATATCCAAACCTGTTGACCTAAGAAGTATTTTTTTAATCATAGTTTAACCCTTGTCTAGCGGGGTGTTTTGGGCTCATTTGGGCATATTCAGGCCCTCCTGCATGATAAATCAAGCATCTGCATGAAACAAAATTATTTAGCAAAAAACTAGGCACTAAAAGCTTCAAAATGAGACCAGAACGAGCTACGTAGCACTCGTGGTTCTCTTGCAGTGATGCCACGAACATGGGAGTTTAGCATATATCGGTATATTTTTCCCAGCTATGCTCACTACTGGCTACACTGCCGGCCTCTCGAGAACACAGGGAACATGAGTTAATGGGTGGCGGTAAGCCCTGGGAGTCGGCTCTCTGGCCTGCTGTGCTCCCGGCCATTTGCACTCGATTTTAACCCTTTAAAAGCCTTAACCCTTCCTCCCCGGGCTGTCTTACCCAATGACGGTCGCCCCTACCCGGGCGATATGGCTGAAAAACGTCTAGGCCTATATATTATTTACCGTATTTATGTTTATTTTCACTGCTAGAACTTTCCCACTCATTTATAATCGTAGTGCGGTTTTCAATCTGTATTTTGGCATTGAGTAGAGCTCTGTAAGTCAACTGGTTCAGTTGTGATGACGATTTCAGTGGAGCCAATATTGCAGAGATGTTGCCAATATGGGGGCTTTTTAGACACTAATTTCGTCATGACGTCAGAACAATAACATTGAGGAGTCTTCTCCTTCTTGTTTTCGGAGGTGCGGTGACGAACGCTTGGGTTTGTTGACATACGTCGTACGCACGGCGTTCGGACCAAGCTTAATTAGGCTATTAAGCTCATGCCTTAGATAAGGCATACCGGGTAGCGGCCCTTCTTTCGTGCTGTCGTTACCTAAGGCAGACCGGGTAGGAAGGGTTAATAATGCTCCTAACTTGCTGCAAATTGGTGCACGACTTAAGTCGAGCGCCGCCAATAAGGGGTTAAGGAGAGGTTTTTAGTTAGTTCGCTAGGCTTCCATCAAGCTTATTACATCCCCTAGACCCCCTTTGAAGATAAATTTGTACATTTTTCGGTAGAAATTTTTTACGGCCGAAGGCCGGTTCCTCTTAAATTACAGGCTCGCTATCGCTCGCCAGGAAAAAATACTCTTAAATGGCACAGAAAGTCTTAAAATTGACAGAAATGGGCCGAAAGTTCTTAAAATCACCAAACTAATGGGGCGAACGTCTTTAAATATCAAAAGCAATGAGGCTAACCATGAGAGAGAAAGGGGTCAAGAAAAAAATCCCTCAAGTGTAAATCTCCCCTTAACCAGACCATTGAGCTACAAAACGTAACTCTTATAGGGCTGGCCTCAGCCAAAGCCAAGGATTTGACAATATTAGGGAGAAATCACGAGCTCTTAACCCGGGAGCTGCGGGGAGACTCATAAGAGTTCCCCCGGCGCACTGTGGGTAGACTCTTAAGAGCAGAGCCTTTGAACACGTACCAAAACCGCGCATTTATAGCCAGGCGGCTGAAAATTGGTGTGGGTATAGTACTACATGTCAACTCTCGACACCACCCCGCCAAACGCTCGCCCCGCACTCGTGCAACCACCACCGCGCCAGTAACCACGCACTAGTCATGGAGCCCACACGTCCCTCACGCTCGCTCCCTGATGACACAACCAGCCCTCCTTCTGGTGGTGTTAGCCGCCGTGGAAGGCAGAGGGTGGCTGCTAAAGACCCTAGCTACCAGTACGACACGCCCTACAGCTCGGAGGACGAAACACCTGCACCCAAAGCACGAAAAACACGTGCAAGCAGGGCAATGGCACAGAGGTCAATGGTCTTTCGGGACACTGCCACCACGACCCAGGCCACTACAACAACCACTACCACCACCACTGCCACCACTGCCACCGGTACCAGCGACGCAGGAGGCCGCCCTAGGGCTGCAGAACCTGCGGGGGCAGGAAAAATGAAAGGCACGGGCGTAGGGAAGAGAACCCGTACGCCAGCCACAGTGCCCCTACCACCACCACCACCACCACCAGCCGCCCCTGGCCCGGCTGCCCCTGCCGCCCCTGCCCAAGGAACAGGGAAGGGGAAGGGGAAGGGGAAGGGGAAAGGGAGAGGGAAAGCGACTGCTGGCCCTGCTGGCCCTGGTGTCCCTGCCGGCCCTGCTGCCCCTGTTGCCCCTGCTGCCCCTGCTGCCCCTGTTGCCCCTGCCGCCCATGCCGCCCCTGCCCAAGGAACAGAGAGAAGGGCGACAGGCACCACCATCATCTTGCCATCAAGGCCACGCACCACTGCTGCCCCTGCCACCGCCTCTGCTGTCCCTGTCCATAAGACTCCCGCACGTGCCAAAGTGACCCGGAAAACTCTGACACCATCAAAGTATGCCGCCCTGCTGTTTGATGGTGATTCGCAGGACATTGGCAGCCCGGGTTTCGACGACGAAGCCCTAGCACGGGACCAAGGGTGGGGGGATTTGGGAGTGGACAGTGGGAGTGAGTCCGACGTCGGTGACGAAAATGAGGAAGGGCATCGTCTGTCAAGTGAAGAGGAGGGTAATGATGAAGTGCTGTATCGCGACCATGGAAGCGATATTTCAGACGATTTAGCAGACGCAGACGACATTCCGATCCCTCAGCTGCCTTCGTTCGATTGGTCTGACGGGGTCAATTTTGTACCTGACGTGCCCCAGTTCAATCCTGGGACGTCAGGAACAACTGACGACTGGCCCTGTGATGATCAAGCGAACGAAAGCGACTTCTTCCTCGCTTTTTTCGACATGGAGGTAATGACGTACATCGTTGCCCAAACAAACGCCTACTACAGGTGGGTGTTTGGCAGATTGGACGTCCTTTCTCCAAAAGCGAGAATACGAGGCTGGGTGGATACGACTGTGGAAGAATTTATGACGTTCTTTGCCTTGTTGTTCCTCATGCCTCTGATCAAGAAGCATGTGTTGCAACACTATTGGAAGCACGACCCTCTCATCGCCACCCCAACTTTCAATAAGTTCATGACTCGTGACAGATTTTTGTTGCTGCTAAGATTTATGCACTTTGCAGACAACGAAAATCCTAACAGGATTGACAGGATATGGAAAGTTCGGGATGTGTTCACCATGTTGTTGGAGAGGTATAGGAAATACTTTTACCCCTTCCTCAATTTGGTGATTGATGAGTCGCTCGTGCTCTTCAAAGGACGTCTTGTTTTCAAGCAGTATATCCCCTTGAAAAGGCATAGGTTCGGAATCAAGCTCTTCGTTTTGTGTGACTGCGAAACTGGAATAGTGCTTGACATGATCGTGTACACAGGCACTGACATTGACATACCGAAAGCCGCTGCCAATGACCCCATGGGCATGTCAGGTGCCATCGTCAGGAAAATGTTGGCACCTTACCTGGGCAAAGGCCACATCATCTACACTGACAACTGGTATACTTCTCCTGCTCTCTGCCAGTTTCTTTATGACAACCAAACGGGGTCATGTGGGACTGTCAGAAAGACAAGAAAGTTTATGCCGAAGTTCACAGGTGATGTCATTCCTCTCACAGATGCCTCCTCCAGTGACACACCTTCAGAAGACGACCTGGCCCAGGAACACCGCGAGAGGCATGTGCGAAGAAGGCGACGAAAGGGGCAGAAATACAAGCAGCTCGAGAAGTGTGGGAAAGTGATAGCCCTGAAGTGGAAGGATAAGCGAGACATCCACCTGCTTTCCACCGTCCACACAGGTGCCCAGGTGGATTCTGGCAAAATCCACTACCGAACCAGGAAGACAATCTACAAGCCCGACATGGTAGTGGACTACACTAAAAACATGCGCCTGGTGGACAAGTCTGACTGTCAGCTGTCAGGCGTTGAGTGTCTGAGGAAGACTGTGAAGTGGTATCACAAGCTCTTCCTCCACCTCGTTGATATAACGATGCTGAACGCCTACAACTTGTGGTTGGTGAAAAAGGATATGTCCCCAAACCAGAAGCTGAAATTCTGGGAGTTCGTCTACAACGTCTCCTACCAACTCCTGGAGAAGTATGGCACCACCACTCACAGACGTACGGCATGGCGTGGGGATCACGTTCCTGACCGCATCCAGCTGGGTGTCGAAAGACACTACCCCATCAACACTGAGATGCTTGGCACTCGTCACAGGCAGGCGCAGTGCACCGTCTGCAGCTCCAGTGTCAGGAAACCCCATGTCACGAAAAGAGTCACCTCAATGTGCGCCGAGTGCAAAGTTCCACTCTGCCTGGGTGACTGCTTCAGGGACTACCACACCTTCAAGAACTACTGAGTGTCGCCCCCTGCCATGCCCTGCCCTGGACTCGCCCCGTGCCCTGCCCTGGACTCGCCCCCTGCCCTGCCCTGGACTCGCCCCCTGCCCTGCCCTGCCCTGGACTCGCGCCCTACCTTACCTGACCTGACCTAATTGATCACGCTACCTCATAATGTAACATATATTATATAATGTATAAGTTCCAAAGATGTCCCTGTGATATAGCTTTTACATTATATAATTGTACGTTTCATTATTTAGTTTATAAGTTTCAAAGATTTACATGTAATATGCCTTCTTTTTTTAGTATATCAATATATATGTTTGTTATTAGCCAAAGTAATGTGTATATAATTATTTTCTTACCTCAAATGAATTGTACAAAAATAAATATGTTTCAATAAATCCTGTCAAACCTACTAAGATAATAAAAAAAACATAAAAAAAAAAAAAAAAAAACAAGGTCATGTCATTGTATTCTTACAATATGATATATTCTATGAATATTTCATATTGTTTGAATACAATGGCATGATCTTGTAAAAAAAAAAATTTATCAAAAATGTTCTAGACAATATAAAACCTTCCCCATAACCCCCTCCTGGATTCGATCCCACTACCCTACGACACTTTGAGTTTTCCAGTCCGCGACCTTACCAACCATGCCACAGGAGCTCATACCAAATATCACTCAAAACTTCGTGTCTACAATCGAAAGGACAATATACAAAAAAAAAATGAATTATCCCACCAATTTACGTTTGTAAATTGATGGGATTATCAATTATATCATGCCAAGGTTTATAAAAGTTTGTCTCTGTCAAGAATTAGTAATTATATAACTTTATTCTGTCAAAACTTGCCCAAACACTCAGCAAAATTGCCCCTCTCAGTGCGACTCCTCATTTTCACACGGTCAAGCGGTGACCCTTGTCGCTCCTTTATGCCCCAGCTACACCAGCAACAGCAGCTCTGTCTGGAAACAAAATTGGTATAAATACAATAATGGATAAAATACTCTTCACAAATACATTTGTATTGTATAATATTGTAAATAAAAAAGAATAATAACTGTGTGGGTGTCGAAAATTGCTCAACCAGCTTTCTTATGTCTCGCCTACGCGCGTATATTGGATTATACATAGTCATGACTGTCATACAAATAATTGCAGTAGGTCTCGAATATACATTTAGATTGCATATTACTTCGAAATAAATAAGTAAACGTTTCTCTGGTGGCAATCTACCCTTTCGCAAGTGTAAGGAGACACCAGTCTATATTTAGCTCTCTATCACAAAAGGCAATCTGCCTGTGTTGACTCAGCACCGTCGCTGGTGGTCTATAATATAGTACTTTATTTACAGTCAATGGCCTACATGTTTCTGTCGTACTTCACATGTGTCTAAAATGCAATGTCTGCTTGCATAAAATGCAATTCTGAAGTCCATTTATACGTACGACATACGCATGTCTCAGTTTCTCTCTCTCTCTCTCCATTCCTGACTCATGTTATTGTAGACCTGTTGATGGCAACGAACACCAGCCATCTGGTAGACATAAGGTTCAAAATACCAAGACATCAATACGCCTGGGGCGCCTCCACAATTATCACAAAGCTGGTTATCTATCTAGAGATCTGCCTGACTTCCATCTCTCCACGACTCACTCACTCACTCACTGCACCCCTGCATGCCTCCCTCCCACCCACCCACCCCCAACCCACCCTTTCAGGCTTCCGTCTGCTAGAAACACATTCACAATTTGCGTAAATATCGCATCAATTGGGCTATATGCGGTATATTCCTTGTTATATGGGACGCCTACATATGTACACGTCTTTATTATAGCATGACAGTGCTCTAAATACAAGATTACGTGATATTTATGGCGTAACACACCCTCTCCCCCTTTCATTCCCAGCACAACTCAGTCACACCTTGGTTCACGCATAGAAACTCATTGATAATGTGCGTAAATATCGCATCAATTGGTCTATATGTGGTATATATTTTGATATATGGCACGTATACATACGTACAAGTCTGTATTATAGCATGACAGTGCTCTACGTACAAGATATACGTGATATGCATGGCGTAAACCACACTCTCAGCTCATAAATTGCCGCCAAACCTCAAACACATCTTCATTCCCGCCTACAAATTCTCTTATAATTCCCTTATATATTGCAATTTTTGGTCACTATGAGGCATATTCATTGTTATATGGGTGGCCTACACACGTATACATACTCTAAATAGCCTAAAAGGGCTCCAAAAAGGAGATATACGTGATAATACGCGGTAACCCACCCCCTCCTCCCTCTCCTATCCCCTGGGCGCGTGAAAATTCGGCAGGGAAATCTCGCCGCTCGATGACAATCTAGCCCGCGCGGTGCCATTCGCTCCACATTTTTCAACTACGGACCGTTCCCCTACCCACCCCAGAAATTTTTTGGGGGGTCAAATATATATGGGCCGATGCACGCAAACATTCCCTACACGATGATGTACTTTTTATCGAAATTGGCAATAGGTCCCAAAATCATCATAGGTGCGCACAGTCTTACCCTGTAGAAAACCCCCTGTGCGCCGCGGAGAGGTTAAGGAACGTTAAAAGATGTACAGGATGAAAAAAAAAAAATCAGATCTTATTAACCTAAGACGTGCGCATGGGGGGTATGAGACACCACACTCCTGTGCGCACGTATTTGAGCTGTTCCCATCACTAACATCGTTATTTTACCATAAATAGCATTAATACTTATCCATATGCGCCTATTATAGGTTGATTATAAAGGTATTAACCTGTTACAATAAAACAAGTGGAAACAGTGTTTGGATGGTCAAAGTCGGCGATACAGGCCGGGAGTTACATAATGTATGGCTGAGGCAACCTCCCTCCCCTCCTCCCCTCCTCTTGTCTGGAGAGACACTGTTACGCAATAGTCTCTCTCTCGCTCTTTCCCACGCTTGGTAACAGTGATGACAACGCCCTGCTACCAACTCGCTAATGTTAGCACGAAAATAGACCACAGAATAAGGGAATAACAGGGAAAATAGGTGATAACTGAAGGAGGGGAGGAAAGTGGGGAAGGAGGGGAGGTGGAGGAGTGATATTTGGCATGGCCAAGGGGCAAAAAAAAAAAAAAAAAATTGGGGGTGTTTTAAATGGATTTTTTTTTCCCAGCCTCTTATTTACTCTTAGAGTCTTCCCACAGTCCGCCGGGGGAACTCTTAAGAGTCTCCCCGCAGTCCCGGGTTAAAGAATGAACAGGATGCTAGGAAACGAACAACACGATAGATGGAGAAGGAGGGTGAGTCCATCAAAATGTCAGAAGACGTCTTCCTGCCAAAATATAGAGTACGGGAATGAGCGTAAAGTGGGCATTCAATAAGAATATGGCGAGCTGTTAGAGGGACACTACAAGAACGACAGTCCGGACGAGGGTCATGGGGCGACGACATTAAGTACCCATGTGTTAATCTAGTATGACCAATGCGTAGTCGAGTCAGCAAAACTTCTAGAGCACGGGAATGTAGTAGGGAAGAGCGCCATAAATAAGGTGAGTCAGGCCTGAAACGAGGACGGCGATTATTGCGAGATCTGGGTAATACATAAGGCTGTAAAATAAGATGCTGTGGGGAAGAGTCGTCAGAGGATTGGGTATGCGCCATGGTTGAAGTGGTGGAAGTCGTAGTAGGTGGGTTAACGCTAGTCGATGATTGTGTAGAGGACAAAATCAAACCAGTATTATCCGTATCAAGGTTAGCAGCCGAGGTTGGCACAGGAGAAGTAAGCACAGTAGGTAGTAAGGTGGAGGTCACAGAACTAGTAACACTATTCGTCATTGATGTCGAGTCGGATTCGGAACCACGTACCTCGGGAGAGGACGGGATGGTGATAGTGGGAGCTGGGGTGGCCACAGAAGTAGTAGCCACAGGTAGCGAAGATTCCGGGTGGGAGTCGGAGGGCGAGCCAGGGTCAGCAACAAGGAGATCAGTCCGTATTTCAATTTCATTGAAGGCAAGACAAAGTGATGACCCCGTTTAGAGGGAGAATCCCTCCTAGCCCTAGAGGCTCAATAAGGCAGGGGCCAGGGCGGAGATCAGTGCCTTATTAAGGTGGGGCTGCCGCCCTTGAGGTGGGCGGCAATTGATCAATCAGGGTGAAAAACCCCTCCCACCATCAGCACCGGAGCCTAGCAGACTATTTCCTTATTAATATACTTAAATTGCCTCTTAACATAGCCCAATAATTTCTGTCTTTACTTCAATGCACTGCTTGGAAAATTTAGGTCACTGCTAATCAGAACACCCAAATCATAAGACAGGTAACGGAGATAAGTTTATGGTCGGAGGAGCCCAAAGGAGAGAAAAGATTGACAGTATAAGAAGAAGAGTTAGAAGTCAGAAATAAGTCAAGAATGTTGGGCCGATCTCTGAAGCGATCCGGGATACGGGTGAGAGATTATAAGATGTTCTCCATGTACCCGCCATCAGAGGAGGTTTATAACCGGATCTCCGGCACCTGACTCTTGATAGGCCAGAGGCCCCGCCTCGAGGGGTCTGCCAGGAGGAGCGGAAGAAGAGAAAAAAAAATAACAAAAATGTAGAAGAATACAGAACCTAGCACAATGACAATGACAATGTCAGCTCGTAAGCCCCCCTACGGCGACAACAAGCTAGGAGCAGGGGGATCATACCATGAGTAGACATACTGTATAATTAATCAATCAAAGTCCTGCATTTTCTTACATTGTATATATTGGTAGGGGCTGAAGATTATGTGCATATACACACACAACCATTTATTTACCACTAAAGTTGGATAACAGAATATCCCTTAACTTAATATTTTTAAATAATTCTTACACATAAACTAGTCTGTCTTCTGTCTAGTTTCTAATACCAGTGCAAAAAATCCTAGAAATGTTGCTGGGAACTGATAACCATTGAAAGTTAATGATAAAAGCTTACCCCTTTAACCTCTGAAGTGCGCATGGGGGTAATTGGAAACGTCCCCCTGTGCTGACGTATTTGAGGTGTTTCCGTCACTAAAATATTCATTGTGCCATTAATAGCATTAATACTTATCCATATGCGCCTATTATGGGTTGATTATAAAGGTATTAACCTGAAACAACAATAAAACGAGTGAAAACAGCGTTTGGATGGTCAAAATCGGAGATATAGCCCGCGAGTTGTATAATGTATGGGTGAGGCAATCTGCTTTCCCGCCAATTTCCCCCAAGGCCACTGAGACACAGTCGATCGATACTCTCTCTCTCTCTCTTGCACTCGCTTGCTATCAGTGATGACCACACCCTCCAATCGGATTTCTAATGTTAGCACGAAAATATACCTCAGAATAAGGGAATAACAGGGAAAATAGGTGATAACTGAAGGAGAGGAGGAAAGTGGGGAAGGAGGGGAGGTAGAGGACTGAGATTTTGCATGGCCCAGGGGCCAAAAAAAAAAAAAAAAACAAACAAAAAATTGTGTTTTTTTTTTTTTTTTTTTCGATGTCAAAAGTTGATTTTTTTTTTCTCTGACTCTTAAGAGTCTCCCCGCAGTGCGCCGGGGGAACTCTTAAGAGTCTCCCCGCAGCTCCCGGGTTAAGTAAGTATATTTTCGCAACAACCAATCGGATTAAGGCAATGTAGGCTACACTTTACTACTGCTCAGTTCATAGCTTGAAACAGACTACACATACACAGTTGCAGACTTTCAGTAACATGAGATGTTGAAATAAGATCAATTGGTGGGGTAAGTAGTCATTTTGGTATAATACCTCACACTAATTTCAAATTAAGATATTTTATAGGGAATCACTATTGAAACAGTCTCTATAAAACATATAAAAAGTCCCGGCAGAATATCTTTAGGGAAAATGGCTAAAAATTTGATTGTGTAATTTTTTTTAGCATGTATTGGACGGCAGGGCATTTGTTAAAAGTATCCCACGGTCCCGCGGATTAACATACGAAGCCATCTGCCACCAGTATACTGCATATGTAATTAAGAAATATGGACACGCCATAGTCGTGTTTGATGGATATAAAAGATATAACAAAAAGTACACACACCAGAGACGATCAATAGAGAATGCTGGTGCAACTATGACATTTCAGATCAGATCAGATCAGATGAAGTATTGAGGGATAAGCCTTTGCAACGGCACCTCTTATTTACATTCTACTTTTCCTATTTTTCTGAAGCGTGTAGAGAGGGGAGAAGGGGTGTTGGAGAGAGAGGAAGCTGTTGGAGTGGCTTTGTTATGTGTGTTTAGCATGTATACGTCGTCAGGATATTCCCTGACTGGGTGCGAGCATGTGAAACATGCTAGGACGTACTACCACACCCACTATGCATGTCACGATGAAGAAGGAACAGTTCCTGGCCAACAGGCAGAATATGCAGCAGCAGATGCTGATCTACTCATTGTGCTGAAAGCTGTGCAGTCTGCTACCACTACCAACATTGTGGTAGTTGGTTAAGACTGATTTATGTGTCCTCCTCTGTTACCATGCATGTCAGAAATCTCATGACCTGTTTTTATGTTCTGAACTAAATAAGAACATGACATCATGCTCAAGCATATTCTCTTTCTAAGCTATTCTTGGGTGTGACACATCATCTGGCCTTCAAGGAGTCGGAAAGGGAGCTTCCCTCAAGAAGTTCAAAATCGGTAAAACACTCAGCGAGCAAGTCGATGTGTTGCACGTTCTTTCAGCTTCCAAACATAGTATGACTGATGCAGGAGAGAAAGCAATGATGGTCCTCTACAATGGTAGGTTACTTGACACGCTGAACTCTCTCCGGCATCAGCGGTTCTGCGAGAAGTTGGTTTCAAGCTCTAGTCACGTTCAATTGCAAGTATTGCCTCAAGCATCTGGAGCAACAAAATACCACAGCCTGCATGTGTAGCCTACCTCCAAGTACAAGAGTGGACGGGATGTGCCGACAAACTTTGTCCAACAGAATGGGGTTGGCAGGCATGTGCCGAGGGTTTTGTGCCTCTTCAAATGGATCTAGTTCCTGCTCATGAAAATATACTCCGGACCATCAGATGCATCTGCCAAGCCGACTGCAACACCCTGAGATGCACATACAAGAGGAACCATATTGAATGCACTCCGGCATGTGGCAACTGCAGAGGATCTGGCTGTACAAACACACAGCAGGTGCCATATGACATATAGGATGAAATTTTCTAGTAATAAACTACTGTATACAGATGATTTTTACGGATTATAAATCCAACCACCATATCATACATTGCAGGGTTTATGGTGTTGGTTCCCATAGTGGCACCCAGAGGGAGCCTCTGGAGCTGTTTTTATTAACTGATCGAACAGTGAATGTCATTTGAAAGATGGACGAGTTGTATATAACACAATATCCGCACGCAGGCGGGAACAACAGCACAGTGGGCCTCATGGCGGGTGTTAGCTATTAGGAGACCCCGGTGAGACGGTCCATATTATGTTCAAACAATTAAAATAATTTTGTATCCAAATAAGAGCAGTAGTAATAGTAACACCATAGTTTACCCAGATCACTGACCAAACAGGAGCAACAGTGATAATGAAGACTAGAATGAGCTGCCAAGAGCAGAGTATAGTGGTATTGCTTCAATAGTACCAAAGTATGGTGTATGTACAACTATGTATGTAGTAACTAAAAAATACAGTTTATGAGCAAGGTTGATGGTGAACTATTGATTTGGACTGTAGCCTCCATATGCCAATACAGGAGAGGCCTTTCCTAAATTTAAAATAATTGACTAGTATTAAGGGGAGGTTTTTAGTTGATTCCCTAGACTTCCATCAAGCTTAAAATTACTCCCCCTTCACCATCTTTCAAGATAAATTTGTACATTTTTCGGTAGAAAAATTTCCCGGCCAAAGGCCGGTTCCCCTAAAATTACAGGCTCGCTATCGCTCGCCAGGAAATAATCGACACCTAAATGGCACGAATGGTCTTAAAATTGACAGAAATGGGGCGAGGGTTCTTAAAATCGCCAAACTAATGGGGCGAACGTCTTAAAATCTCAAAAACAATGGGGCTAAACATGAGGGAGAAAGGGGTAAAGACAAAAATCCCTCAA
Source organism: Paralithodes platypus (assembly GCA_032716605.1). Lineage (NCBI taxonomy): Eukaryota > Metazoa > Arthropoda > Malacostraca > Decapoda > Lithodidae > Paralithodes > Paralithodes platypus. Next base: position 57,689,251 of record CM064566.1, on the reverse strand, counting down.
GTGGAAATCTCCCCTTAAATAGCACCAAATAATAAACGTGTCATCATTTTAGTGAAGGATTTACTTGAGGTAGTTTTAATCCGTATGACATGTTTTTACCTTTGATTCTGGCTAAAATAAGATGATTTTATGCAGTTTAACCCTTTCGCTGCGGGTGACATTCCGGAACGTCCTGGCAAGTTACAGCAATTTCCAGGCTTTAAAAGCCTGTAAAAACCGTAAAAATCGAGTGTCAGTGGGCGGGAGTGTAAGCGGCCCACCTCCGACCCTCAGAGCACCGAGCGGCTCACTGATGTTGAGTGTGTCTCGCGCGGGCCTCTCTCTGTCTCTCTCAACAGTGTAGCCATGCGAGCGAATGTTACATAATAGCGGGTTTCCCGTGTTTCGCTGGCACCACTGCGGGTGAGCCAGACCACGTACGGGGCCCGTTCTGGTGTCATTTTGAAGCTATTCTCGCCTAGTTTTCGGCAGAATACACTTCATTTAATGCAGATGCTTGATTTATCATTCAGGAGTGCCTGAATATGCCCTAAATAGCCCAAAATAGGCCGCAGCCAAAGGGTTAAGAAGCACCTATGTTATTCAGAGGGTGTATTAAGATCGTATTTACCCCTTTGAGTCTTAGAGGTAGAATTAAAATGTAAAACTTGCAAACTAAACAAACCAAAACTGGGACAAAGACAATATAAAGTCAAATTAACTAATCAAAATTGCTATGTGGAAACAACGCTTACTAAAATTTAATTTTTGAAATAAAAGAACACAATCCACCACATAGGGCGTACATTACTACATGAGCAAGTTAATCTGATTCCTAAGCTAAAGAAAAACGTCTAATGGTAACCAGAATACTGTATGATGAAAACTATGTCATCACACCACTTGACGAATCCCAGCCAGGCCCTAATTCACACTAGGGTGACCAAGCCCTGTCTGTTGTCAGTGACCTCGACTTTGATGGGTTTGTGCAAGAGGTGGATAAGCTGATGCATTCTGGGGATGTGGCAGCAAAGGGTGGATTAGCTGACATGTTCTGGGGATGTGGCAGCAAGAAGTGGATTAGCTGACATGTTCTGGGGATGTGGCAGCAAGAGGTGGATTAGCTGACATGTTCTGGGGATGTGGCAGCAAGAAGTGGATTATCTGACATGTTATGGGGATGTGGCAGCAAGAAGTGGATTAGTTGACATGTTCTGGGGATGTGGCAGCAAGAGGTGGATGAGCTGATGCATTCTGGGGATGTGGCAGTCTTGGAGGATGGAGGGGATGCAGAAGCACCTCCGGGTGATGATGCCGGGCCCTCAGTAACCACCGCCCTGCAGCCTCGGATTCTCCGTCCCCTGTACATAATCCATTTAGAATTAAAGTGCGTACACTGTAACCCTATTCACATGCATTATTTTATGCTATGGTATGAATGAGTATGAATGACTATTATTTAATTAGGGTATTTGTTATCTTTCAAAAGTCTAACCCATATAACTCAGGCTCAGAAATCCACCTAATTTCCTTTTCCCCATAGGTTACATGTATTTAATGGCGTGATTCCAATTAGCATGAATTCAATTAGCGCGAACCTTGCATCACCAACTTCTGGCGCTACTTGGGACCCTACTGTACTTTACAGTTGACCAGTTTAATTACACAAAGAGAAATACCTTCAAATCTTTTGGAAAACAATGCAAGTCTGATCAAGTGAAGCATTTCCTTTTCAACCGCATCATGAACATCTTTAGTTGCAACAAGATATAATAAATTGCAAGACGGTACGGTAACAACTTTCCAAATATGTTTAGACAAACCTTTATGTAGTTCATTTCTATAGCTGAGTAAGCTCGTTTAATGAGTCATGCACATATTGGTACATATTCTCATTTTCACTCTATATATTTAAACAAGCAGGCTCGTTAAGACAAGTTTGCCTGTTGCTATTTGCATTCATTTGTATTCCTTAGAATGGTGAAACAAGTTAAGAGATCACAGTAAAGGTGGGGGTCCACCAGGGTCTATGGTGCTAGAAACATTGTCAAGAGATTTTGAGATGAGGCTGACTCGGGAGTTATTAAATGTTTGACAAGTTGGTTTTATTGCAAATAACAATTGCATAGAGGGTGTTATAGAGACCGTTAGGAATAAAGAGGAGGGAATGAAGGCTATAGGTTTGTGAGTTAATGTGGGTAACACAAAGGTGATAGTGTTTGGGCATACTGTACATCACATGAAAGAAGAATGTGGGTAGTAACTCAATCCTGTTTGGTGTGTGTGGAGCTTGGGTACACGAGACATGTAGGGCGGTATTCTTAAACTATTCTTTCCCTTCGTGGTGGTGTTAATGGACGAAATAGCTTGAAAAATGACGCTAGCTTGAGAAGTGGGAGTGTTAATCCGTCTAATCTCTATAAACAACGCTCATCCCCACAATATTCGTTTGGTTTCAGGCGCTGTGAAGGGAAAGAAATGTTTAAGAATATGAGTCATAGTGTTGTGCAATGTAGACCTAGTGATGTGGCTGAATTTACCTATACAGTACACGGCATGGAAACCACCAAACGGAGCCTAGGGTGAAAAGAATCAACATTTTGGGATGTGTCTCAGGAATGTGTCTCTGAATTGAATTCTAGTACCTCTTGGACATTACAAGTGCTAAAAATAAAATAAACAAATAAATAAAGCCAAGAAAACAAAATATTTTCCGGTAGATAAAAAGTATATAGCAATGAAGCATAAAATGATAGGAACCCAAAACTACCATTAGAAATGAGATCCCAGCTGTGGTGCGGCTCGTAAATATTGACCGCAAAACCTAATAAAAAAGTATGGTACTGTACTAAAATTTCTTTTTCGTAACAAGGTTGTCAATACGGTACTTCCAGTTATCGATAGCTCTAAAGATCATATGAAAATGTGTTAAACCCTCGGACAAACCTAATATAAAAGTATGGTACTAAAATTTAATTTTCGCAACAAGGTTGTCAATACGGTTCTTTCCCGTTATCAATATACAATCAAAGCTGAATATTGCAGAGTAAACACCGTAGACTTCATCGACTTTCTTTCACCTTCGTTTAATCTACAGCCAATTTTTGTTTGTATTTACTAAGGGATTAGGGTTCAATGTTATTTTAATACCACAAATTTGTGTGATATATTTGAAGATAAATATTGAATCTATATGCTCTAAAGATCATAAGATTTTTTTTTTAACCCTCGGCAAAACCTAATAAAAAAGTATGGTACTAAAAAAAAAAATCGTAACAAGGTTGTCAATACGGTACTTCCAGTTATCGATTGCTCTAAAGATCATATGAAAATGTGTTAAACCCTCGGAAATACCTAATATAAAAGTATGGTACTAAAATTTAATTTTCGTAACAAGGTTGTCAATACGGTACTTTCCCGTTATCAATGTACAATCAAAGCTGAAGATTGCAGAGTAAACACCGTAGACTTCATAGACTTTCACCTTCGTATAATAGACAGCCAAATTTTTTTGTTTATTAACTAAGGGATTAGTACTCAACCAGCGGGGGTGTGGGGGCGGCAGCCCCCACCCATAATACTAGGTTAGGTTAGGTAAGGTTGTTAGGTTAGGCTAATGTCTTTTCAAATCACTATCGGGGGGAGGGACGTGTCTCAACATCGATCGATAGGTCTAATGGGGAAAATAGGTTTTCCCGAGATTTCTAATTAATTACAAACACTATAGTATATATTGATGCAAATGAACAATTTTGTTTATAAAAAACACTCGGAAAATTTGTGGTAGCCCTATTAAAATAACATTTTTCTGGGATTAGTACTCAACCAGCATGGGGGGGGGGGGGGGGGGGGGCAGCACCCACCCATAATACTAGGTTAGGTTAGGTAAGGTTGTTAGGTTAGGCTAATGTCTTTTCGGTTCAATGTTATTTTAATACCACAAATTTTGTTGCTATATTTGAAGATAAACATTGAATCTATATGCTCTAAAGATCATATGAAAATTTGTTTTAACCCTCGGCAAAACCTAATAAAAAAGTATGGTACCGGTACTAAAATTTATTTTTCGTAACAAGGTTGTCAATACGGTACTTTCAGTCATCGATTGCTCTAAAGATCATATGAAAATGTGTTAAACCCTCGGAAAAACCTAATATAAAAGTATGGTACTAAAATTTAATTTTCGTAACAAGGTTGTCAATACGGTACTTTCCCGTTATCAATGTACAATCAAGCTAAAGATTGAAGAGTAAACACCATAGACTTCATCGACTTTTCTTTCACCTTCGTATAATCGACAGCCAATTTTTTTTTTTTTTATTAAGGGATTAGTACTCAACCAGCGGGGGTGTGGGGGCGGCAGCCCCCACTCATAATACTAGGTTAGGTTAGGTAAGGTTGTTATGTTAGGCTAATGTCTTTTCAAATCACTATCGAGGGGCTGTCTCAACATCGATCGATTGGCCTAATGGGGAAAATAGGTTTTCCCGAGATTTCTAATTAATTACAAACACTATATATTGATGCAAATGACCAATTTTGTTTATAAAAAACACTCGGAAAATTTGTGGTATTAAAATAACATTCTCCGTCTTTTCAAATCACTATCGGGAGGCGTGTCTCAACATCGATCGATAGGCCTAATGGGGAAAATAGGTTTTCCCGAGAATTCTAAATAATTACAAACAGTATACAGTAAACCCTCGCTATCTCGGACCTCTAGAAGTCGGAAACCCGCACTACTCGGACTGGCATCGGCCTCTCTGAAAGTTCGCCGTATATCTCGGAAAATTCCGAGATGTAAGGGAAACACTCCGAGGGCCCACATGGTCTGTCGGACAGGAAAATTCCGAGATCTAAGGGCAAATTCCGAGATCTAAGGCTACAGTGAGGTGGAGAAGGACAGTGAAATGGAGAAGGAAAGTGATATTTATAATATTATGTCTGCTGGATACTGTACAGGTACTGTAATTTATCTTGAATCTACATTGTTAGTGATAGGGAAGTCTCCGTTTTCTCTGGTGGCTCGGACTCCCTCTTCCAATTCGGACATTTTCCTCTCTTAAGTCGGACATAGGCCTAAGTCGGACTTCGGACATCTCGGATTTTCGGTCATCTCGGACTGGGTCTCCCCCCAATTAGTCCGAGATAGCGAGGGTTTACTGTATATTGATGCAAATGAAATTTTTTGGGGAAGGATGTAGGCTAGCCTAGTTACCGGGTGTACCACTACCGACATACAACATAAATCATCTATAAATAGGCTACTTAGGTTATAATAAAATAAATACTTATAAATCTATAATACTAGGTTAGGTTAGGTTAGGTTGTTTGGTTAGGGTAATGTATTTTTGTATCCAAAGGCAGTCAAAATAGCCTAGACGGGAACATGATGGTGAGCGTCCGTGTAGTGTAAACAAGACGGGCGGTACACCCGGTAACTACATTGTTGCCCATTTTTTTTTATAAAAAAACACTCGGAAAATTTGTGGTAGGCCTAGGCCTAGGCCTATTCAAATAACAAAATTCCCTAGGCCTAGGCCTACTTTGTAAACATTGATTAAAACCACGGCCATAACTCTTACATCAGCTTAAGAAAGTAATGAGTTCGCCATATACAGTAGTTGGTACAAACAATATGCAGTAGCCTAAGCTACTTACCTACCACAAAACCTGCATAGCCTATGGCAGTTTCAACTTCTTCAAGCAGGCCCACAATAAATCCACCTAGTTCTCGCCTTTCTCTTCTTATTTCCGCTTCCACGGTAGCTTCAACAATGGCACACGAGATTCAAGTACACGTACACGCAAGTCTATAGCAACTGGCACTGTATTACGAGCATAAATAGCGAATTATTGAACACTGGCGAGAACACGGGGTTGTTTGTTGTTGTTGTTGTTGTTACTATTAAAGGGCCTTCGGGTGGATGCCACCTGCTTGGCCCTAGAAGACTAACCGTCAGTGGGACCCTATACTATATCGGCAACATGAGTCGCCAAGAGGAAGACACATAAGGCACGAGAGAGCTGAGAACACACATCCGCATCCCGGACACCGTGGCCTAACAAGAGCCCTAAGCTGAACCCCCGAGACGACAAACGGCAAACCGAGTCCCTAAGTTTGACCCTGTGACTATAGAACCGCGGACACACCTCCACCAGATGCTCAGGGGTTTCGGGCTGTCCACACCAGCGACAGTCCGGGCACCGTACCATGCGGAGTCGGAACAGGTGTGCCGACAGCGCAGTGTGTCCAATACGCAGCCTGGCCAGCGAGACATCGAGTTTCCGCAGGGGGTGTCGACTCCAAGGCTGGGGGCACGAATCCCACCGGTATCTCCCCATGGTCGTCTGTAGCAACAGCACCCGTAGCTCCCTGTCCCAAAGACCGCGACTAGCCCGCCCGACAACCCGGGCATGCGTCCTCGCATCCATGTCAACCGACTCAACCTCTACCGAATCGTGCGCCAGCGTCGCCGCAGCATCAGCCACCGTGTTGCCACGAATGCCCGAGTGCGCAGGAACCCACTGGAGGACCACTTCCCACGGATGACCTAAAAAGTGAACCAGCAACACCTGGATGGCGAAGACAAGACGAGGATATGTAGCCGGGCGGGCCGCAAGGAGCAGATGGAGGGAGGCTTGGGAATCCGAGTACAAGACGACCCGTTGAGGCCGAATATGACACCGCACAAACTCCAGGGCTCGGAGAATGGCAAACAGTTCCGCCGCTACGATGGGATGGTGTCCAGACAACCTCCAGGTCTGGCAGAGGGAGAGGTCCTCGTAGTAGACAGCCGCGGACGAGGAGGCCGGAGGGACGCAGGAACCATCCGTGAAGACACCGAAGTGCCCCTGATAACACGACCCCACCAGCTCAGCAAAATAGGCCCGGGCAAGTCCAGCATCCGTCGACGTCCGGTAACCTTCATGGAAGGTAACCCGGATGCGAGGAGTGAGATCAACCCACGGCGGGACCGGAGACACAGAGGGGGTCGGGGAGGGAGAGGGAGGGTCCACAGCTATCTGCCGATAGTGGAGGAGGCTCCTCACCAGGAAAGGTTGACGCCGTTTCACAGGCCACGATGGTGCAGTCCTGGAGACCCCTGACGAAGCATGCAGGCCCGACAACGGGTGATGCCCAGGAAGAGTAGCAACTCGCCCCGCCCACCTACAATCCGACAACACCCGAGACCAGGACAGAGGCAACGACCCACTTTCCGCTAGGAGGGACACAGTAGGGGAGGAACAAAAAGCCCCCAACGCCACCCTGAGGGCCGTGTTATGAATAGGGTCCAAGCGGCTAAGAACTGACGACGAAGCCGAGCCATACACTGCACTACCATAAGTCACCTTACTCTTGATGAAAGACTCATAAAAACACAGCAGATCATCCCGAGACGTCCCCCACTTGGACCCGGCTATACACTTCATAATACCCAGCCGCTTCATGCAAGACGATCGCAGGTAGTCCACATGATTCCTCCACGTCAATACCGGCCCATCCCAACGCAGACCTAAGAAGGTGTGTGACGTACGATACGTGAGAGGCTCACCCCCCAACGTAATCGTAGGCAGACCCGGGAGTTTAGTCTTCAACGTGAAGCACATGAGAGCGCTCTTCTGGGCATTGAGTCGTAGGCCCCAGTCCCTCGCCCACTCACAGAGCTCATCAACCGCCAATTGCAGAGCAGTCTGGGCCTGGAAGAGCGTGTCCGCTGAGCAGACGATGGCAAGATCGTCGGCATACACCATCGTCGTAGCATTACGGGACCGAGGGACATCAGACAACATGGCATTCAGGAACAGTGGACCCAAGATCGACCCCTGAATCACCCCACGGCGGACAGGGAAAGGCCGCGACGTAGAGGTACCAACCGCCACAGAAAGGGACCTCTCAAGCAAGTAGCTGCAGAGCCCCGTATAAACCTTCCCACGTACACCAAGCATACCCAATTTGTATAGGACCCCGGCATGGGAAACCGAATCAAAGGCACTCGCAACATCGATGAACGCCACGAGGAGCACCTTCTTGTTCCGATACGCATCCTGGATGCGATATTCCAGCTGGAGGAGCACATCCACGGTGCCCCTAGCCGGGCGGAAACCATGAAGAACATCAGGAAGGAGTGCCTTAGTCTCCAGCCACCAAGTGAGCCGCTGTGAAACCATCTTCTCCATCACCTTACCCACCACCGACAACAAGCAGATGGGCCGACGTGAAGATGGCAAAGAGGGATCCTTACCCGGTTTAGGGAACGGAAGGAGGAGGGCCGACTTCCACAGAGCCGGATAGGTACCAGTAGACCAGCTCCTGTTATAGAAGTCCAGCAACACATCAAACCCCTCCCGCGGCAGATGGGCAAGCATCTCATACGCCACATCATCGTGACCCACAGCCTTACCCTTGGGGAGGGAGTCCAAAGTGCGGTGCAATTCATGGGCGGTCAGCGGATCCGCAAGGCCGTCAGGATCAGGAGATTCAAGATGGTACGAAATTACTGACTCCAGCCGATCCACATCCGGTAGTTGCGGTGGGGCCGCAAACAGCACCCGATAGTGATCTGCCAAACAATCCGCGCATCCGGCTCCTGCGCATCGCCAACGAGCCGACCGCCAACAGTAAGAGGGAAAGAAGCGTCCACCCTCTGGCCATTCATCTGCCTAACAAAACGCCACGCCCTCTTGCTGGAGCTGGCAAACCTCAACGTAGGACAGAAGGCAGCCCAAGACCCACGCTTCGCCTTCAAGAGAGTGCGTTTGCACCGGGCATCCACCCTCCGTGCCTCCCGCTTGAACTCTACACAGGGATGACGGCGCCAGACAGACCAAGCCCGATGACGAACCCGGACCGCGACCGCACATTCCGCGGTCCACCAAGGAACAGTGGGCCTGTCCGTAGGGGGCCGGCCCGTCATCCGAAAGGCCCCACCTGCCGCAGCAGTTAGCGCCCTTGAAATGGCCTCAGCACCCGAGCCCACCGACTCCGCGAGAGAGGGAGGATCCAAGCGGAGGCCACGTTGGAACTGTCCCCATCCCTCAGCACTGAACCTCCACCTCGGGCGGGAACGCGGAGGGGCAGGAGAGGAAAACCCAAAGACATCAATCAAGACTGGCAGATGATCACTCCCCATGTATGGACCCGTGGTAACCCGAGCACCTAAAAACAGGTCATTACCCAAGCAGAGATCTAAGGTGGAGGAGGACGCGGTATGCGGATCGACGCGGGTAGGGAGACCAGGTGGGGTTAAAAGGTCAAAGGAAGGGCTATCCAATAACGCTTCAAAGAGCGAGGTACCAGTACGGTTCCGAGACGCCCTGAGCACCAACGGATCCCAGTACGGGTGACGCGCATTAAAGTCCCCCATCACCAGACAGGGCGACGGCAATTGATTAAAATAATGTTGGATTCCCGGCAGAGCAATATTCCGACAAGGGTTATAACAGATGAACACAGTAGCCCACCCCTTCCGTAAGGCCACGCTCACCGCCAGAACCTCCAGGTCTCCACCAGCAAACCGTTGCAAACCGAACATCTTGCTCGGGACCGTATCCCGCACCGCTAGAGCCAAACCACCACCCCTAGAGTCCCTATCCGCCCGATACACATTAAAATGAGGGATCCGGAAATGTAACGTGGAAGAAAGCCAAGTTTCGCAGAGCCCAACCACTATAGGGGCTTCACGTTCCACCAACAACCGCAAATCCTGAGTCTTACGGTGAACTGACCGAGCATTCCACAATAGAAACTTCTCCGATAACCTGGGCAACCCTAACGGGACACCAACAGAGCCAACAGTCTGGGTATCAATGCGAGACAAACTTCCTTGAGAGTACGGCCTGACACTATGCACTCCCAGAAATCCGTCACCAACGAGCCAAATGTATCAGGTACAGGGGGGAGGGCAGACTGCTGCCTCACCGTCGGACGACCAGCACTAGACGCTAAAGGACCAGAGGTAGGCCGGGGAGAGACAGAAATATTATTCGGGCAAGGGGGAGGGAGCATCAGGGGGACTGGCGACGGAGCCCTGGGAGGAGAGGCATCCAACAACCTGGGCCGAGGCCGAGGACCACTACGACGGCGCAGATGCCTCGGGGACGATGGACGATGAAGGACCACTTCAGCGTCAGAGGAGGCCCCCTCGGAGACCCGAACCTCACGCCGAACCACCTCGTCCATGACCCCTACGCCAACACCATGCGGCCGAATCACATCCAGGTCATCCGCCCGATCCCCCAACACCTCAAACCTGTTGCCCGTGACCACCGAAGCATACAGCCGGTCACCCTCCGCCGCCGACCTCGGCGGGAGACGCGGGCCAGCAGAGCCACGTACAACCGGAGACGACCCTAAACGCGGAGGAGACCGACGCTGGGTAGGATTCAGTTCCCGAACCTTCCGGTTGAGATCAGGCAGGCCAAACTTTTCCTGTTTGTAGCCCTCATGGATCGCTAGAGCCTTCAAGAAAACGGGGCAGGAGCGGGAGGTCACCCGATGTCCACCACCACAAAAATAACAACTAGGGGAATTAGGGCACGAGTGGTCACCCGAAGCCATAGGATGAAACCCACTACAGTTCCGACAGCGCACCTTATTCCGACAGGTGATCGAACCATGACCAAAAAAATGGCAGGTGAAACACCGTAGCAGCCTAAAAGAGTACCTCGAAACTGGATAGCACACCGAGCCTAAGACAACCCTGGAAGGCAAGCAACCCCGAAAACGCAAGCGGACCACCCCTGAACTCACCGAGGGAGAACCCGACCCACCCCCCTCGCCTCCACCATCCCGCTCCACGCGTTTAGAGAGCCGCGTGACCTCCTCCAGGGCCGCTGACGCAACCCCATGATCATCAGACAGGACCCTAAGGGACCCCATGATGGCACTCTCAGAAATGACAGGGTCAACAGGGCCGATCTTCCCCCAGGAATACCTGCTATCCCCCGGGGAAATGGACTCCCGGCACACCACCGTCCAGTCCCCGAAACTAGTCAACTCCTCTAGAGGCCTAATCCCCACACCAATAACCCCGCGGGGAAGAGAGACACACAGGGCCTCACCCCGACCCAGTACCGTGATGCCATGTGGCCGCACATACTCACCAAATGGAGCGGCCCCACAGCCGCCGTAACCCTGGCAGAATTGTCAAAGACACGCCGCCGAGGAACAGAATGGATAATGTACGTTACCAAGTCAGCGTCGTCCGAGCCATCCGGCACCCCCACGGCCCCCTGGGCCAGGCCCACCGGCACACCGGGCACCCCATCCACCGACAACTTCCTCTGCACCTTGGCCCCATCATTGAGAGGCCCGGGAGGGCCATCAGCGACCTCATCAAGGACCAGACTCCGCTTCAGGCCACCAAACGACTGATCGTCCATGGCCGCCAGGCCCGCCACATCTCCCTCACCACCCCCACTACACACACTCATCCCCCAGCACTACCCACCACGGTCCCACTGACTCTAGCCAGGAAAGCCAGCTGGCAAGCCCGATGGCCCACCTGAGCAATAGCCCGTGAAATAGAAAATGAAAATGAAAAGCACAAGAGACCAGCACGTCGGAACAGTACGGCCGTCTTCTTCTTCTTTCGGGGGTTGTTTGTTTTGATCAGGTCCGGTTGCTCTTCTTCTTCTTCTTCTTTTTGTGGAGTTGCTGTCCCTTTCCAAGCCAGCTCACCTATGCACCGGTGACTTCTCCAGAAACAGCTAGAGCTAGATTTAAGAGTTAGTTCAGAAAATATGTAGTCGTAGAAAGAATAGTTAAAGAAAAAGAATTTAAGTATATAGCTTAAGCAGAACTCTCCTCTCATTATTTTACCCCCTCCTCCACCCCCCAATATCTTGTTCTCTCCTTACCTTAATTTAACTTTTCCCCTCTCTACTATTTAATCTCATTTTTCTTCCTCCCCCGCTCTGGTCACCTTCTCCCCCCTCACCCTATTCTATTCTATTCCGTTTTCTCTCCTGCCACACCTGCTCCAGGAATCTTTTCACTACCTTCATTCTTTTCCCAATTTCCCCATCTACCCCCTCTTCTGTCCCGAGACCTAACACAAATTTTACACCCTCATCCTCCTCCTCTTTCTGTTCTTCCCATTCCCTCTCCCCTACCACCCGTTTCAACTCATTTTCCAACCCATCTCTCTCCTCTGCATACCCCTGGCACTCTGTCACTATATGTTCTATTGTCTCCTCCCTCCCACCTCACACTGTAGACACTCTTTCACCCCCCCCCCCCCCCCCTCCATTCCACCTCCATGTTCTCCTACTTGTCTCTAATGCTCCTGCCCTAACCTTAAACAGTAGTTCAGCTCCCCAACTTCCGTCATAGAACTCCTCTTTTCTCGGTCTCCCCTTGCTTCTATATCTTATCAGTGTACTTTTCTTCTCCATATTTCTCTTCCATTCCTGTCTTCCTACTTCCTTCACTCTCGTTCCTATCTCTTTATCTAGTCTCCTTCCCTGACCTAATCCTGCATTACTCCCTACATCTCTCCACTCTTCTCCCACCCTTCTTTGTTTCACTCCTATTTTTTTCAGTTTTCTCTTACACTCTTTTGCCCATCTACTCTTCCCCTCCCCCCATTCATTCACTCTCCTTGGCCACCTATTATCCTCCATCTCCTCCAACCTACTCTTGTACCTCAACTTTGCCTTCGCCACTCTTTCCTCAAACGTACTCCATCCCATCTCCCCTCTCACTGCTTCATTTGCTGTCCACCTTCTTGCTCCTAACCCCATTCTTCCTATTTTATTTTGTCCCGTCTCCAGTCTATTTATTTCTCCCCCTGTACTCCCTCTCACATCCATCCCGTACATTATTCTCGGCACTTCAAAGTCCTTCCACACCTCTCTTACTATTTTATATTTATTTACTCTGGTTTTTGTCACATTCCACAGTTTCCCACTACACTGCTCCACCTTCATGATTTTCTCATTCATTGTCCTTTGTCGCCCTTCCCTCCCTATCCATACCCCTAAATACTTCACTTCCTCCCTTGTTTCTATTCTTTCCCCTCTTATCCTCATTTCTACTGCCTCTGGTCCATTTACTACTATCATACTGTTTTTCTCTACACTGAACTTCATTTCTAGGTCTTCCCTTGCTTTGCCTTTTTCTCTATAATCTCATCTAATATAAATATATTGTCTGTTCCTCTTCTCCCCTTCCTAAACCCATTTTGCTCTTCACTAAGTAGGTTCCTTTCTTCTACATACCCTCCTACCCTCTCCTTTAGTATCCCATAAAATATTTTATTTATTATGTTTATTACCGTTATTGGTCTATAACTCCCCATTTCGTGCACATTTTTTGCTCCTCCTTTGTAAATCAATGTGACCCTTTCTTCTTTCCATCTTGCTGGTATTTCTTCCTCCCATATTTTATCAAATAGCTTCTTTAACATCCTAACTATCATCTCCCCTCCTTCAATATACATCTCTGCTGTTATCCCATCCGGCCCTGCCGCTTTGTTTCTCTTCAGCTTCTTCACACTCCTAATCTCCTCACTCACCATCTCATTCATATTTTCATCCATTTCTTCCTCATTTAGTTCAATATTCCATTGCCCTACTCTTATTTGGTCATTTACCCCTCCCACTTCCTCCCAGTATCTTTTTATTTCCTCTCCAATTTTATTTACATCCCTAACTTTTTCCCCACCTACATTCAGCTCCACTACTACCTTTTCCCTCCTTTTTTCTCTTTTTAGCCATCTATACCACTCAGCTTTTCCTTTGTCCCCCTTCTCGTTTACCCTGTCAATTTCTTTCTGTTCATGCTTCTCTATTGCTCCTCTTATTAAGTTTTTTGTGTTTTTCCTTTCCCTCTCGTATTCTTCCCTTGCTATTCGAATTTCCTCCTCACTTATATTTTCCCTTCTCTTTTTCCCCTTCTCCAACTCTTTCCTAATCCTATTCCTCTCTTTCCTCTTCTTCCTCGCCTCCTTAATGTCTGTATTCCACCACCCTTTCATTCCTCTACCTTTCCTCCTTCTCTAACACTCTCTCTGCTACCTTATTTATTTCCCTCTCTATCCACTTATCAATTTGTATTGCACTCCCTCCCCTCACTTCATCTATATCCATATTCCCTATTTCCTCCCTAAACCTCCCCCACTCCGCCTCCTTCATTTTCCATCTTTCTGGCTTACTAGCCTCTCTACACTTCTCTATCTTCTCCTTGTGAGACTTTATGCTGTATCTTAGTTTCAGCAGGTTATGGTCACTGTTTATTTCAAAGTTTCTTTCTTCATCTACTACCATTTCTATCACTCTCTCTCTCCTGCTTTCCTGTTCACTAATATATAGTCAATAGCTGACCTCCTCCCTTCTCTTCCTCTCCATGTTACTTTCCCCTCCGCCTCTACCATATTCAAATTTTCTAACTGCTCATCCTCACATAGGTCTAACAATAACTTCCCATTCCTATTGATTTGTTCCCCTAAGATTCCTGTGTGAGCATTCATATCCCCCATTATTATGATTTCATCTTCGTTTCCTCTCATCACAGCCCTTATTACTTCGTATTTTCTCCGATTTTCCTCCCTCTCTCTCAGCCCTCCCTCTACCGTCATATAACATATAATCAGCATAAAATTAGCTCTTTTCATTTCCCCCCTTTCCCTTCCACCCTCACTACTAGTATGTCCTCCTGGTCTTCCCCTCCCCCCAAGTTCACCTGTTCAACTTCCCATTTTCTTTTTCTACCACCACTGCGACTCCTCCACCCTTTTTCTGTGTTTTCTCTCTTCCTTTCCCTATTACTTCATACTTCTCCCCTCCCCATTCTATCTTCCCCTTCAATATTGTTTCTACTATTCCACAAATATTCAACCTTCCTTCCTCTGCTTCTCTCTCTATTTCCTCCATCATTCCCGGCCTCCATCCATTAACATTCACACACCCAATTATTATTTCCCCCATATCCTTTCCATGGAATTCTTGTTTCTTTTTCTTCTTCCTCCTACATTCCTTTCTCCCCCCCCCCCCTTCCTTTCCTCTTCTACTCCCCCTGGCTCCTTATTTGTTTCCTTTACTTCTTCTCCACTCCCATTTTTTTCCTTATTCTTCGCACTACTGTCTATAATCTCCTTTCTTCCAAGACTATCCCCCCCTATCTCCCTCTTTTTTTCCTCTACCCTTTCCCCCCTGTATTGAATCTCCTGCTCCTTCATTTTCCATCCCTTCTCCTCCCTCTGCCCCTACTTCCTCCTCCCTTTCCTCTCCCTTGTTCGTTGATAGTCAATCTACTTTGTTCTTCTCCCATGACGACCACCTCTCTTCTCGTCTAACAATCTCCTCTATCCTCTCTGTTATATGTCTTTCCTCCTCCCTTTTTAGGTGCCAACCATCTTCTTCAAAACTCCAAGAATCCACCTCTCTGTCCAAATCTAGGAAACTAAATCCTTTAATCCCCTTTTCCTTTAGCACAGAGTTCATGCACTTTGTAAGCTCCTTGATCTCGTCATTTGTCGCAATCCTTACCTTCTCATAACTCCAGCTCTCTTTGGGCCTCCTCAGGATTCCCACCATTACTATGTTCACTCTCTTTTCTTTCTTTCTTATTTCCCTTAATCCTTCTTCAATCTCTGCCATTGTTCCCCTCACTCCTTGCATCTCCAGACCATTTCCCCCTCCCTGTATTATTAAGGTTCCTTCCCCCCCCCCCCACCCCCCCTCAAAATTTATGTTTCTTGCCTGCTTCATTACCTCCCATATTCCTGCCCTTCTTAGGCTAATTACTTCCCTTTCCGAGTTATCTAGAATCTTTCCCATATTCCTGAAGGTGCTATCTCCACATATCACTGTTTTCTTCAGCCTTCTTTCCCTCTTATTATTCCAGCTTCCTCCTATTTTATTTGTCCCCCTCACCGCACTAGTTTCTACTATCCTCTCCCTTGTTTCCGCCTCCCTTACGCTCCTACTCTTCCCTTTTTCGGGCTCTACTTGTGTTCTCCCACTGCTCCTTCTCTCCCCATCCTCCCTCTTACCCCTGGGTCTTGTGTTTACCGGTACTCTATGTACCTCTTCCCTCCTACTTTTACTTCCCTCCCTTTCTACCATCCTCTCTCTTTTTGTTTTCCTTCTTCGCTCTTCTATGCAGTCTATTTCACTTCCCTCTTCGTCCATATCTGTCAAGCTCAGCTCTCCCTCCTCTCTTTCTTTTCCGACTCCATCCCCAACGTTCTGCTCATTTACCCCTTCCTTCTTTCCCCTGTTCTTTAATGACCCTTGGCTCGTTATTAGGCTTCCCAGAAATGCATTCGACCATTCTCCCATGTTTTCGCCCCTTTCACTTTCCTGCGTCTCCTTCACGATCCTTCCCTTTCTCGTCACCTGCCATCTTTGTTGTTTTGTTTCTTTCTCGCATGCCTCATCTATTCTTCTTATTTGCTCCCCAATCCTCCCCTCACTTATGTCCTCTCTCACTTTCATATATCTCTGTGCTTATTTCCTCTCTCACTCTGGTTCCTACTTCCACATCTTTTGTTACGTCTTCTGCTCTCTGTCTCTCTGTGGTCTCCTCTCTGCTTCCCTCCCCATTTTCAGTTCCTTCATTTCCTGTGTCTTGATCTGCTTCTATGTTGTTATCCCCTCGGTTCTTATCCTTGCTACTCTCCCACACCTTTAATAACCTCTCTGTTACTACTACCTGATCTCTGAACCTATTCATTACCCCTTCCAGTCTTTCCTTCAAAACTTCCACTGTAATTAATAGGCACATTCTACACAGCATTCCCTTTTTCTCAATACTATCCCTTCTTTTCCCTTCGGCATCCATCTTCGTCGCTTCTACCCAACATTCACATTTCTCGCATTGTATCATACTATCATCATCTAGCACCTCTGCTTCTTGCTCTTCATCGGTCTCTATCCCATTTCCGTCCTGGTCGGGGAGATTATGGAAATAGCCTTTTGCAACGGCCTCCCCTTTTCTGTTTTATTGTTTTCTGTTTTTGTTTATGTTTTATAGCCTAATGTAAAACTTGCAAACTAAACAAACCAAAACTGGGACAAAGACAATATAAAGTCAAATTAACGATAATATTCAAGGACACTAGTGCGACGTTATGAGAAACAATTTATTAGGGAAAATAGGCACCAATAGATTCGCCATATTTTTCTCCATATAGTCCACATGGAGGATTTTCGTTATCAACAAATTGAAAAATACCCACTTCACAGACAAATACACCAAAAATCTAAGTCAAAGCGGGGGTGTGGGGACAGCAGCCCCCACCTATAATACTAGGATAGGTTAGGTAAGGTTGCTAGGTTAGGCTAATGTCCTTTCAAAGGGGTATAGGCTAATAAACAATAGGATAGCCTATACCCGGTCAGAGGTAAGAAGAAGAAGAAGAAGAATAGTCCTGCAGTAGTCTCCTTGAATGCTACCAAATTAACTTATCAAAATCGCTATGTGGAAACAACGCTTACTAAAATAAAATGTATGAAATAAACTGGTTGTGGTTAATTTTTTTCTCTTTTTTATAAAATTCATAAATTATGTATTTAACTTCCTCTTTTTCTATATTCTTGTCAAACAAAAGTTTTGCAGTCCAATTGGCATCGTAAGTCCTACTCATTATTCTTTCTCTCTCACAATCTATCTATCTATCTATATCTATCTATTTCTCTATCTATCAATCTATCTCAAACTAATTACTCTGCTCTCACTATCTATCTGTCTATCTATCTACACATCTATTTATCTATCTCTATCTCACAAACTACTCATTACTCTCTCTCTCTCTCAATCTATCTATTTATATATCCAAGTGTAAATCTATCTATGTATCTCTCAACTCTCTCCCTCTCTCACACATCGACCAACTACCTGCACAATGGAGCTGATAATTATACTCAATAAATAGGTGTGGACGTTTACAGCCCATTTGCTCCAGCTCTTCCTGATAGGGACTAGGTAGGGTGTCACAATGAACAGACTATTGATTATCCATTTTATTATATGGCATACATTTATTATACGTGGCATATTTCTCCTAATAATTATCATGTTTTTAGCTATTCGTTTCTTCCTTTTCATCCTCTCCCTTCTTTTCCTTTTGTTTCTCCTTTGTACAGTCGCGCTAATAAGTGATGTCTCGACACCAAGTATGTTTTGATCAATAATTGGTATCAGCACTATCTAAGCTTCATTTCTTCATATCGAGTGAAATATATAAACATTTTCCTACACTTACCCACCCTATTCAACATCTGACAGACATTAATACAGCACAGAACAAGCCAAACGTAATGACAGCTGAGACATGACTTATTAGCGCGACTGTACTCTTCCTCTTCTTCGTCATGTATCCTCCTCCTCCTCTTCCTGTGAACAAGGAAAACATTAGTCACACCCCAACCAAAGAAGGGAAAACCACATAACAAACATTGGGAACCTGATAAACACACCGTATACTTATATAAACAGACAACATATATAAGAAACACCATATGAGGAGGAGCACATTGTTGACAATTAACGGTTTGTATATAACTTCACCAGGCCAATGTAGGCTTCTCCAAATATTGAGATGAAAGAAAGATAGGCTATACCAAATACAAAAATATTGAGATGAAAGAAAGATAGGCTATACCAAAAACAAAATTCCAAATATATTGCAGTTTAAAAGGGTTAGTATACTATTTAGGGACAGCTAATATTTGTTTATCTATCTATCTCTATCTATCTATCTATCTATCAATCTATTTATCTATCTATCTATCAATCTATCTATCTGTTTATCCATCTAAGACTTAGACTGCTTTAACATTTGTGTCCAGGCATTTTGACCCCAACGTCCTTTGTTTCGGTTCTCTGTCACTTTTTAGCTTTGGGGGAGACACTCGTTACAGGCAGCCTGCCTTTTGTCTCCTTCATACACATAGAACAAATATTGTATCAATCTATATTATACTGTCTGTCTGTCTCTCTCTCTCTCCCTTTATATATATATATATATATATATATATATATATATATATATATATATATATATATATATATATATATATATATATATATATATATATATATGTATATATATATTATGTGTAACTGGATCTATCCTAACATAACATAACCTAACGTTCAAAATGTTCGAGGTCATAATCCTTTCCCTGCCTCTTTGCCAGTCTCTGTATTCTATAGGGTCTCTCTCCCAGTCTCTGTATTCTATAGGGTCTCTATCCCAGTCTGTATATTATAGGGTCTCTCTCCCTGTCTGTATTCTATAGGGTCTCTCTCACCAGTCTCTGTATTCTATAGGGTCTCTCTCCCAGTCTCTGTATTCTATAGGGTCTCTATCCCAGTCTGTATATTATAGGGTCTCTCTCCTGTCTGTATTCTATAGGGTCTCTCTCACCAGTCTCTGTATTCTATAGGGTCTCTCTCCCAGTCTCTGTATTCTATAGGGTCTCTCTCGCCGGTCTCTGTATTCTATAGGGTCTCTATCCCAGTCTGTATATTATAGGGTCTCTCTCCCAGTCTCTGTATTCTATAGGGTCTCTCTCCCTGTCTGTATTCTATAGGGTCTCTCTCACCAGTCTCTGTATTCTATAGGGTCTCTCTCCCAGTCTCTGTATTCTATAGGGTCTCTCTCCCTGTCTGTATTCTATAGGGTCTCTCTCACCAGTCTCTGTATTGTATAGGATCTCTCTCCCAGTCTCTGCATTCTATAGGGTCTCTCTGCCCGCCTGGCTGTGTGTTCGTACGTGCGTTTGACTAGACGCATGTGTGTTTGTTCGTACGTACGCTTAGTTAACTCTTTCAGTATACGAAGGAGCATTTCTTCATTATATTCTGGCTACTATTAGACGATCAAGCAGATTAGGAAATATCTGTGGGAGTCAGAGGGTTAATGGAGTTAGTTTTTACCTCTTGTGTTCCTATATATATATATATATATACACACAGGGTATATACAGGGTGTTTCAAAAATACCTTTCATAAATTTCAGATTGAATAGATCTAGCAAAATATTCATACCGGTATTCCACTAAGAGACGGTTTTGGAAATATCTCATATTTACCAGGATATTGCACATTTTAGTTTATATAGGAAAATCTAAGAGATGAAAACGTTTCATTCCTGGCCATCCCCTCGGGGATCAAGACGTTTGTTTGGCAAAAGATATAAATACAGTATAATTATGTATTTACCAGTTGAGGTATACCCAGCGCTACCAGGGGAAAAGTCCAAGTATGGGTTGTCTAACTTGGAGGGGGTGGGGGGGGGGGGGGGACAAAACCAATGCCACTTAAAACCTATTCTGGCACCCCCTTAGTATGCATGCCAAATATGGGCTCTCCATCTTGATAAATATTGGAGTTATTGGAGGCGCCACCTCCCCCCCCCCCCTTAAAACCTATTCTGGTACCCTCTTAGTATGCATGCCAAGTATGGGCTCTTCATCTTGAAAACTGAGGGAGGAGTTCGTGAGCAAACAAACAGACAGACAGACAGAATACTCACAGAAAGTAACCTTTACTAGTATATATATATATATATATATATATATATATCTATACATCTGTCTATCTATCCATCTCTCTCTCTCTTTCTCTATCTCTCTCTCTCTAAAAAAAAAAAAAAAAAAAAAAAAATTGTACAATACGCAGCAATTGACACATTCAAAAGGAGGATAGACATCCATTTCTAGGAAGCTTTGAGAATTTTAGGTAAAAAAAGGAAATGATAGCAATAATAAAATGTTGGGTTAAGCGTCAATAGTATACGATATTTCTCAACTTTCTTCAATGTCCCAGTAGAAATGTTCTCATTCTGCTGGGGGCCTTGTTCACCCAACTATATTTCATGAGGGTGTGGTGGGTGGGGAGAGAGAGCCTTCTTCTTCTCTGCCTTTACCATCCACTTTGTAGCAACTATCATCTTATAATTAAATATGGACGGCCTAGTAGGAAAGCAAGGTATGTACTGTATATTATGTTAAAGACAAATCCTTACAGGAATAGTTAAGAAGTATAAATAATAATTATATAACACAATCACAGGCATTTCCTGATCACAAATAGAACACTAAGAATTATCAGAGAGGTAGATAGATAGATAGAGAGAGAGAGAGAGAGGGGGGGGGAGAGAGAGAGAAAACAAAAATATTAATAATGTAAATAATAATAGCAATGATAATACTAACAATAATGATAACTATATAGATAATAACAATAATAAAATAATAATAATAACACTAATAGAAATAATAATTATAATAATAATAATAATATTTTTTATAATAATACAAATAATAATTAAATATTAATTATAATAATAATAGCAACAATAATAACAATACAATGATAATACAAAATATAAAGTACTGTATAATTATCCATGAATATAAAATCTGAAATATCGAGTCTCAAAAGCAAGTCGGCAAATCCTTCCAAATCAACATTTTTAGCCGGCACCTGCCAAATAGTGAGTTGCGACATTAAACCTCTCAGACCGAGCAGCCCTCTCCTATGAAGCTCTGAACCTGATAATCTCTCTCTCTCTCTGTAGTTATATTATTAGGGTTAGTATACTATTTAGGGACATAGCTAATATTTGTTTATCTATCTATCTATCTATATCTATCTACCTAGCTATCTATCTATCTATCTATATTTATCAATTTCTCTATCAATCTAGCTATCTGTTTATCCATATATCTATCTATCTATCTAGCTATAGGAAAACTCACACAGGTATAGTTATATGTGTAATAAGTATAAATATATTCTAATAATGATTATTTAATACAATCACATGCATTTTGTGATCACAAAAATATAAATATATAATAATAATAACGGCCAAATATAATAATTCAATAATAATAATAATAAAAACAAACAATACAAATAATAATAATAATAACAACAATAATAATAATGATAATTAACAACAAATAATATTGATAATAACAATCATAATAAACGATACCAATAATAAAATAATTATAACAAATAACAAATGCAAGATATAAATCTAAAATCTGAAATATCGATTCTCAAAACCAAGACAGCAAATCGCGCCAAATCCACCTTTTTATTCCGCACCTGCCAAATAGTGAGTCGCGGCATTAAACCTCTCAGACCGAGCAGTCCTGTGAAGCTCTGAACCTGAAAATCGCGCGGGGAACTACTTGGCTGTCTTAGGTTCTGGACTCACTCACTCACACTCTCTCTCTCTCTCTCTCTTTAGTTAATTTATTAGAGTTAGTATACTATTTAGGGTTAACACTCTCTAATACATATTGTATATAATCTCCTGTATTCATTGGCTATATAAGTATTAATATAGGCCCATCTCATATAAGGATACAGAGGTAATTCACTCTCATTATAATCCAACGAGTTTATGTATTTAAGAATAGGAAGGTATATCACCATCAATATAATATACCCAATGATTATATATATCAATTCTATACCCTTTAAGTTTAAGGGGAGGTATTTAGTTAGTTCCCTAGACCTCCATCAAGCTTAAAATTACACCCCCTTGAGTCCCTTTCAAGATAAATTTGTACATTTTTCGGTAGAAAAATGTCCTGGCCGAAGGCCGGTTCCTCTTAAATTACAGGCTCGCTATCGCTCGCCAGGATAAAATCGACACCTGAATTGCACGAAAGGTCTTAATATGGGGTGAAAGTTCTTAAAATCGCTAAACTAATGGGGAAAACGTTTTATAATATCAAAAGCAATGGGGCTAAACATGAGGGAGAAAGGGGTCAAGAAAACAATCCCTCAAGTGGAGACCTCCCCTTAACATTTTCACTCGTACTCTTTTTATGACCTCGATTTCTAGCAGTGCATGGTTAGTTCTGTGAATTCGTAGCCAGCTGATTCGATACCATATGGTTCGAAGAATCTGTAGGGGGTATTCAGTTGTCTGTGTGCCTCGAGGGTGGACACTACGTATTGTTGGTGCTCTGCGTTGGAATTATTGGGTGTGCAATCTGTAACATCTGCTGGTCATTTTCAGGTATTTTGTATGTTTTTTGGGTCTGCATCATTATTTTGGGTCTATTATCATGTGTTATTTTTCTTTCCTATTTTCAATTTTGTCTTTGCTTTCCTCTCACACACTCACTCTCACTCTCTTACTCTCTCTCTCGGGTTTGCCTAGTAGTACTGGCCATGTTTATATAATATATATTTTTTCTGTAATTTCCTTTTCATCCCCCCCCCCCCCTCCTCCTTCCCACACGGAAAACATACTTTTATCATCACCATCCCTAGCACAAAAGTTATACATATTCTTCAGGTGTATATTCATACATTTCCACATTCTCATGTTTATCCCAAACCCGAACTAGGAAACGTTTAGTAAAAAAAAAAAAATAAAAAAATAAAAAAACATCGTAAAAACTCTTGTGTAGGCCTATACCTGTTAAGGGGAGGTTTTTAGTTGATTCCCTAGACTTCCATCAAACTTAAAATTACTACCCCTAGACCCCCTTTCAAGATAAATTTGTACATTTTTCGATAGAAAAATGTCCCGGCCGAAGGCCGATTCCCCTTAAATTACAGGCTCGCTATCGCTCGCCAGGAAAAAATCGACAACTAAATGGCACGAATGGTCTTAAAATTGACAGAAATGGGGCGAGGGTTCTTAAAATCGCCAAACTAATGGGGCGAACGTCTTAAAATCTCAAAAGCAATGGGGCTAAACATGAGGGAGAAAGGGGTCCAGAAAAACATCCTCCAGGTGGATATATCTCCCTTTAATCAAGCGACTGGGGTTCTCGATAAAGGGGTTCCATTCCTGAAAAATAATGTATTTGACTTAAAGTGTGTTGGCTTAAGGGGAGATTTCCACCCGGAGGATTTTTTTCTGAACCTCTTTCTCCCTCATGTTTAGCCCCATTGCTTGTGAGATTTAAAGACGCTTGCCCCATTATTTGGGCGATTTTAAGAACCCTCGCCCTATTTCTGTCAATTTTAAGACCTTTCGTGCCATTTAGGTGTCGATTTTATCCTGGCGACCGATAGCGAGCCTGTAATTTAAGAGAAATCGGTTTTCATACGGGACATTTTTCTACCGAAAAATGTACAAATTTATCTTGAAAGGGTCTCAAGGGGGTGTAATTTTAAGCTTGATGGAAGTCTAGGGAATCAACTAAAAACCTCCCCTTAATTATCCGAAAGGGTTGATAGCGTCTGAGATCCTATTTTAACTAACTAAATAACTGTTAATCGTGATTGGTGATGGGCTGGTCTATCATGGTGATGGGCTGGTCTATCATGGTGATGGGCTGGTCTATCAGAGTGAGAACTAAGCGATCTCTACCATACCCATAGCTTACTCTGACTGTTCCTTTAACTTATATATTTTCTAGATCTCAAGTGACGGCGTCTTTTCCGTGGATTGACCTCCCAATCTACCAAGATTGGAAGCCAAAGCGTCACATATATTCCTTTGCCCCTCAACTTTCTCTTCATAATTGCTGAGGGGCACAGGGCCCTGGGTGGGGCTTTGGTTTCCCGGGCGTTTATGCACCCTCCTCAGCTCCCCGCCATGGAGTGGCTTCGGTCACCCAGGCTTTATTGTGGTCGGCGGGGAGGGTTCTGTGGGGGCGCTCGGTTATGGCCTTGGCCTTGCTCGGGGCCTTGGGGCTGTTCGGCCAGGCAGCTTGGGGAACAACAACAACAACAACTGTTAATCGTGTGTGGTATCCGAGTGACCTTAACCTACGTGTCCTGGTGATGACCTAGGATGACCCACCAACAGGTCCTATGATGGTTCGTGCTTTGACCCTCGCTCACCATGACCAACAGTAGTACCAGGTCACTGTAGCAGATCACCATGCCCAGTACCTCAAGTCACCGTAACCCGGCCTCTGTTTTGAACCATGAACATACGGAG
Organism: Paralithodes platypus; assembly: GCA_032716605.1. Lineage (NCBI taxonomy): Eukaryota > Metazoa > Arthropoda > Malacostraca > Decapoda > Lithodidae > Paralithodes > Paralithodes platypus. The sequence continues at coordinate 57,664,388 of CM064566.1, read as the reverse complement.
GTGACTGTACTACGCTCTATTATGATCATGGTCGACTTGCGCCATTATCACTGCCATCATTCCGAGTCTGGTCGATCACTAATGGTTGGATCCTGGTGCACTGTTAACCCTGGCCTGGGGTACCACACACGATATTGGATCTTTCCAAGTCAATTAAGGAGAGATTTCCACTTGAGGGACTTTTTTCTTGACACCTTTCTCCCTCATGTCTAGCCCCATTGTTTTTGAGATTTTAAGACGTTTGCCCCATTAGTTTGGCGATTTTATGAACTTTCGCCCAATTTATGTCACTTTTAAGACCTTTCGTGCCATTTAGGTGTCGATATTTTCCTGGCGAGCGATAGCGAGCCTGCAATTTAAGAGCAACCGGCCTTCGGCCGGGACATTTTTCTACCGAAAAATTTACAAATTTATCTTCAAAAGGGGTCAAGGGGGGGGGGGGGGGGAAATTTTAAGATTGCTGGAGGAGTAGGAAACAAACTAAAAACCTCCCCTTAATTTGTTATTTAATATTGTTTTTGTATTTATATATTTGTTGGCATAGATAGAAGAAATACTTACAGCCATACAACTTATATAATATGTATATAACATTATGACAAAGACGATTGGATAAGAACATAAGAACATAAGAAAATGGGAGTCTGCAAAAAGCCGATCGGCCCATACAAGGCAGATCCCTTGTGTACTGTACCACACCGAACCTAAGCATCGAGATACTTGGATTAAATTGAGCACGAAAATGGATGATTCTATAAAGAACATATTATACCCATCCTCGTGAATATCATTAAGTGAATGTAGCTCCATACTATCACCATAGTCATAGATAGTATCAACAATCAACACCCTTGCCCCTCAACTTTCCCTTCATAATTGCTGAGGGGCACAGGGCCTTGGGTGGGGCTTTGGTTTCCCGGGCGTTTCCGCACCCTCCTTAGCTCCCTGCCTCGGAGTGGCTTCGGTCACCCCGGGCTTTAGTGGTAAGTAGGGAGGGTTTTTTTGTGGGGGCGCTCGTTTATGGCCTTGGCCTTGCTCGAAACCTTGGGGCTGTTCGGCCAGACAGCCTGGGGAACAACAACAACAACCATCAACACCCTAATCATCATTACTAAATACAGTAACATAGCCATTATCTATAAATCATCCTTTTCATCATTAACCCGTACAGCCCCAGCGACGTGTCTGACGCGTCGGCGATGTATGTAACGCACAGCCCCAGAGACGCGCCTGACGCGTCACCCTAATTGCGCCGACCGTAACCTCAGGTGTAGCCACTCAAGAGGGCTCAGATTTGTATGGGAACTGTGTACGTATCCCACGCAACCGTGCCGATGGTTGAAAACTCTCAAAGTCCACGTGCGTGCGCGCGAGCGCTCAATAACCTGTTTTTTTGGGATAATTGCCTTCAATTTTTTACTCTTGTAAAACCCATTTTCGGGGGCTCTGTAGGACCATTTTTTAAGCTTTTTGAGCAGTTTTTCGTGGTTTTTCCTTCATTCCTAACCCATTCGCTATTGTTTCTGGAATAAAACAATTTTTTGAAAACCGGCCGGGTTCTGGTGCGCAAACATTACAAAACTAGCCGGGGCTCCACGGGTTAATTAAATCATAATCAGTCACCATAATTATATTTACTAACATCATACTCATTATTAATCATCAGTCATCATCACCTTCTATTTAAGGGGAGATTTCCACCTGGAGGATTTTTTTTCTGGACCCCTTTCTCCCTCATGTTTAGCCCCATTGCTTTTGAGATTTTAAGACGTTCGCCCCATTAGTTTGGCGAATTTAAGAACCCTCGCCCCATTTCTGTCAATTTTAAGACCATTCGTGCCATTTAGGTGTCGATTTTTTTCCTGGCGAGCGATAGCGAGCCTGTAATTTAAGGGGAATCGGCCTTCGGCCGGGACATTTTTCTACCGAAAAATGTACAAATTTATCTTGAAAGGGGGTCTAGGGGGAGTAATTTTAAGCTTGATGGAAGTCTAGGGAATCAACTAAAAACCTCCCCTTAAAGTCGCTTTCCTAACACTGTTGTTAGGGATTAGGGGTCTTGCTGTTGGTGTTGGCATCTTAAGGGGTTGGCCTTTTTTTTTTTTTTTTTTCAATAGCTTTCCTCTTTTTAATAGCTTTCCTCTTTTTAATAGCTTTCCTCTTTTTAATAGCTTTCCTCTTTTTAATAGCTTTCCTCTTTTTAATAGCTTTCCTCTTTTTAATAGCTTTCCTCTTTTTAATAGCTTTCATCTTTTTAATAGCTTTCCTCTTTTTAATAGCTTTCCTCTTTTTAATAGCTTTCCTCTTTGTATTCGGAGTTGTATTCGTTGTATTATTTGATGTTGCTGTCCTATTGTTATTATTGGGATTGTTTTAAACTGCAATATATTGGGAATTTTGTATTTGGTATAGCCTATCTTTCTTTCATCTCAATATTTGGAGAAGCCTACATTGGCCTGGTGAAGTTATATACAAGCCGTTTATTGTCAACAATGTGCTCCTCCTCATATGGTGTTTCTTATATATGCTGTCTGTTTATATAAGTATACGGTGTGTTTATCAGGTTCCCAATGTTTGTTATGTGGTTTTCCCTTCTTTGGTTGGGGTGTGACTAATGTTTTCCTTATTTCACAGGAGGAGGAGGAGGATACATGACGAAGAAGAGGAAGAGTACAGTCGCGCTAATAAGTCATGTCTCAGCTGTCATTACGTTTGGCTTGCTCTGTGCTGTATTAATGTCTGTCAGATGTTGAATAGGGTGGGTAAGTGTAGGAAAATGTTTATATATTTCACTCGATATGAAGAAATTAAGCTTAGATAGTGCTGATACCAATTATTGATCAAAACATACTTGGTGCCGAGACATCACTTATTAGCGCGACTGTACAAAGGAGAAACAAAAGGAAAAGAAGGGAGAGGATGAAAAGGAAGAAACGAATAGCTAAAAACATGATAATTATTAGGAGAAATATGCCACGTATAATAAATGTATGCTATATAAATAAATGGATAATCAATAGTCTGTTCATTGTGACACCCTACCTAGTCCCTTGTAAATCAGGAAGAGCTGGAGCAAATGGGCTGTAATCGTCCACACCTATTTATTGAGTATAATTATCAGCTCCATTGTGCAGGTAGTTGGTCAATGTGAGAGAGAGAGAGAGAGAGAGAGAGAGAGAGAGAGAGAGAGAGAGAGAGAGAGAGAGCGAGAGCGAGAGAGAGAGTTGAGAGAAACATAGATAGATTTACACTTAGATATATAAATAGATAAATAGATAGATTGCTAGAGAGAGAGAGAGAGTAATGAGTAGTTTGTGAGAGATAGATAAATAGATGCGTACATAGATAGATAGATAGATAGTGAGAGCGAGAGTAATTAGTTTGAGATAGATTGATAGATAGATAGATAGATAGTGAGAGAGAGAGAGAATAATGAGTAGTTTGTTTGGGATTTCTAGACTCAGCATTAACACTATCTGATCTGACTATTAGTTTTTGTTATGATAGTTTGTCGTCATGTTATTGTGGATTGAGGAATTTGAGGGTATTATAAGGGTAAAGACAGCCTCAATTAACCCTCTGATTTCCATATACCTTCCCTAATCTGAATACACGTGGTAATAGCCAGAAAACGGAAAAGAAATGCGTAATCTGATCTTGAAAGGGTTAAGTTACTAACTCTTGATACGGATATTTTGCTCCTAGGTTGGATAAAATCGCCTGCCGGTATCATAATAGAACACAGAACTGAGTAGACATCAAGCAATTATACATTACATTGAATAATGAGAAACTAATTACAGTAGAAAGCCCGAGCACAGACTAAAATATAAATAAAATTCGCTATATGTTAAATCCCCGCAAAGAAGCTCTCAGTGTTGCCAGACGGTGAACATTTAACGCTGCATTAGGTACATTGAATTACAAGCATTACAAGATTAAACAATGATCTATGAATCAGTCAAACACTAACAAGACAAACAAAAACACGCGCAAACTAGACGATTAAACAATTAATTTTCGGCGGATATTTTGACGTGGAAACTAAGGAAATTTCGACACTCGGATCTGGTGGCACCACTGCTAGAATAATGGAGGGCCAGGTTAAGTACCTTAAGTACTGTACATACAGTAGAAGAGAACAGAGGAAATGATCTATTGAAGCGAATCATCGATGACAAAAGATAAATAAATGCAGATAAATGGTTAAAATACAACCACTAAGAAGCAAGAAATCAAGGAGACGCCAGAAGAAAGAACACAGAAAATGGTTTTAAATAAAGTTAAATAATCACGACACAAAGAAGATAACAAAAGAAAGGAAAAAACAAAAGGGGAGGCGCCGTTGTAAAGGCCTATAGCTTCCCGCAGATCAACTGAATTGCCTGGTACGAAGAAGAAGAAGAAGACGGACCAAAACAAACTACCCCGTTCTCTCACCAGTGTTCAATAATTCGCTATTTATGCTCTTAATACAGTGCCAGTTGATATAGACTTGCGTGTGCGTGTACTTGAATCTCGTGTGCCATTGTTGAAGCTACCGTGGAAGCGGAAATAAGAAGAGAAAGGCGAGAACTGAGTGGATGTACTGGTGGCGGAGATGCAGGTTTTGTGGTAAGTACCGGTACTTCATATTTGTTGCATCAACTACTGTTTTTGGCGAACTCATTACTTTCTTAAGCTGATGTAGGAGTTATGGCCGTAGTTTTAATCATTGTTTACAAAGTAGGCTATGCGATTGTGGGGGACATTCGACATTGTTGTTATTATTGTTTAGAAAACGGAACTATCTTGTCTTGGCTCGTGAGAGAAAACGGGAGCCTAGCCACCCATATTATGGTGAAATAGGCCAAATCGCCAAATGTGTTTGTCGTGTTATATTCTGTGTATTTATATATTTGTTTCACGAGATAATTTCGGGGCAGTGAGGCCAATTACAAAATGTTTGTTCCTGACGTTAAGTCTATAGGCCTAGGCATACCAATAATGTGTACGGTATTGGATTGATATTGATTAGTTTATTTTGACATTTTTTTTTTTATTATAACGATGCGGAAAATCTCAAAGGCCATAATATTAATAGATTTTAGGGGATGGATGTAGTTACCGGGTGTAGGCTACCACTACCGACATACAACATAAATCATCTATAAATACTTATAATAAAATAAAGGTTATACTGATGTTTTGGACCGACAGTTAGCCCATCGATCTGTTTAGGCCTAATAGGTCCGGTAGAGCATATACATCATTGCTATATATGGCATTAAGAGCTGAAATGTATTATAAGGGAGAAAAAAAAAAGGCTAAAATACATGTAGGCCTATAATTATAGCCTACAGTATAGTAGCCTATACTGTAAAACAATAAGTTTTTCAGCCAGTACCCAACCAGCGGGGGTGTGGGGGCGGCAGCCCCCACCCATATACTAGGTTAGGTTAGGTTAGGTTGTTAAGTTAGGCTAATAGCACAAAAAAAAAAAAAAAAAAAAAAAGTAACCCAACCAGCGGAGGTGTGGAGGCGGCAGCCCCAACCCATATACTAGGTTAGGTTAGGTAAGGTTGTTAGGTTAGGCTAATAGCCTAGAATATAAAAAAAAAAAAAAAAAAGTCTAACCCAACCAGCGGGGGTGTAGCCCCCACCCATAATACTAGGATAGGTTAGGTAAGGTTGTTGGGTTAGGCTAATGTCTTCCCAAAGTTGACTATTTTTATAACATGAAATATTAGGCTACCCACTCCACCCCGTGAAATCCGAGCCAGCTTTCGTCAAAAGTTGGCTTGGGTATTCACAAAATTGGGTTGTATGGGTTTGCAATTTGGGAAAACCCGAGCCAAGTTTTGATACAAAACGCTATATTATTGTATTTTTACGCTTTTAACCCCTCATTTTCCCTAAACTTCATAGCCCTCCCCACTAGTAGGGGGCGTGTTTTTAGATTGTTGGATAATGGGTAAATACTCATTTCCGCTCCTCTTCAGTATAAAACAACACTATATCTGAAGGAAAAATTACAAAAAACAAAATAAAACTTACTGAAATCGCTGTCGGTCCAAAAAGTCAGGTTTACCAAAATAAATTACTTATAAATCTATAATACTAGGTTAGGTTAGGTTAGGTTGTTTGGTTAGGGTATGTATTTTTGTATCCAAAGGCAGTCAAAATAGACGGGAACATGATGGTGAGCGTCCGCGTAGTGTAAACAAGACGGGCGGTACACCGGTAACTCCATTCGGTATATATTAAGCAAACCACCCACCAATTTTCATGACAATTTTGAAATGCATGTTGGAATCCCTATAAACTGTACTTCATTTTTATGTAAGTTTGATAATTTGGAAAAATCGATTAAGGGAGAAAATTAAAATTGAAAATTATGTGTAAAAAGTCTCCCATAAACGGCGGCCCGCTATGTTATTGTAGTTTGCGGCCTAATTTCGTCTGTTAATTAACTTTCTCCTTAATTGGACCCCCTATGAAGTACAACATATTATGATGACATAAGTGACGGGTGTTTAGAGGGGGCAGAGCTCCCCCTTCAACATATTACGTGTCTCACAGTAACTTCTATTCTATAAACAACCCAAGAATTTTCACAGATATTTTAAATTTAATTTAGGATGTAATATAACCTATACTCCATGTTAAAATAAGTGTCAACCCTCGAAAAATTCTATTAAGGGAGATACAGAACCTGTAACCTGTAACCTGTAACGATATTTGTCCAGGGTCCCTCCCCATAGACGGCACACAACACGACTCGGCGGACCTCTTTCTCCTTGCCTTTCAGTCTAATTAACACTAGGAATTTACCTAATTTTCTATCCAATGTACTGTCCAACCAGCGGGGGTTTGGGGGCGACAGCCCCCACCCATAATACTAGGTTAGGTTAGGTAAGGTTGGTAGGTTAGGCTAAAATCTTTAATGTTGCTTAATTGTTGGATAATGGATAATGAGCTTACTGGGTAAGTTCATTTTCTATCCCATGTATCATCCAACAACTTTTGCCAAAACTTTATTTATTTATGTTTTTTTCATTTTGGGAGTTTCTTAAGTTGAAAAACAAGAAAACCTGAGCCAACTTATTTTTGCCACTTTCTGACTTTTATGAAGCTGAAAAATCTTAAAATTCCAGCCAACTTTTGCCAAAACTTGGCTCGATTTTTTTTCATTTTGGGGTTTTCTTAAGTTGAAAAACAAGAAAACCCGAGCCAACTTCTTTTTTGCACTTGCTGTCTTTTATGCAGCTGAAAAATCTTAAAATCCGAGCCAACTTTTGCCAAAACTTGGCTCGGGTTTTTTCATTTTGGGGTTTTCTCAAGTTGAAAAACAACAAAATCCGAACCAACTTTCATCATAAAAAACATTATATCGCCTTTTTATGTCTTTAACCCCACATTTTCCCTGATCTTCATAGCCCTCCCCACTATCGGGCGCAGTGTCTTAAGATCGTTGGATAAAGGGGAAAACTATTTTTGCGGAGGTTGAAACTAATGTCAATCACTATATATTGATGCAAATAAACTAAAACTAAAACAAAAATAATGAAAATAATTGGTGGGTGGTTTCCTTAATATTTTCCCTCCATTCTTGCCGATTTTAGTTATTTGTTTAGAGCTGTATTTGGTCAAATACGTTAATATATATTGCTTATGTTAGTACTCTAGCCTAGTAGGCTACCATTTCTCGAAAATTATATTTTATTCTTTGCAAGGCATCATCTTAACCCTTATTTAGCGGGCTAGGTGGTCTATTTGACCGTAGCGCCCAGTGTTTTTCTTTATTACCCTAAATAGGGTTGTTTACATGATCATTTTCATGCCTAAATAAGACCCAGAGCGTAAAACAAGTATCTATCCCTGAAAGGGCGTAAACAGAGCTTTCCAATGACACCCGAACCATCCTTGTATGACCACTGGTTCTCTTGCAACGATCGTGCAACACAATTGTAAAAACCCTGAAATAAGGTAATTTCCTTACATAATTCCCTGTGTAGCGAGTGAGAAAGGAGGGGGGAAAGTAGAATACAGTTCAGTATGGCCACGGTGGTCGTGGGGACCTGTCATAGCATTGCTACGCTCGTCCCACCGCTCAGCTCTCTCTCTCAGCAACATTACGTGCTGAAAATGGCGCTCGACATAAGTTGTGGACCGCCACATAGTCCATATTTATTTCACACGACATAAGTTGCGCGCCGACAATTTAGGGTTAAGGAAGTTTTTCGCAGTTTAGTACACTTGGACATTACTTTTGCACTTGTGATTCACACGGTTCTCGGAAATCTCAACCAGTTAGCCTAGATCTCAACCAGCGTCAAATTGTCAACTCAACCAATAAACCATTAACCATTTCAACCATCTGTTTCCAACCAGTGCCAAGTAAACTAATGCTAATATAATTTATGTATTATCGGTACTTAGCCTATTACCGAAACTACCACTAATTATTTCTCAATATTTGAAGGCTATTATAGAATAAGGATTTTCTCTACCTCGCTAAAACATTACGACCCCCCCCCCCTCTCTCTCTCTCTCTCTCTCTCTCTCTCTCTCTCTCTCTCTCTCTCTCTCTCTCTCTCTCTCACTTACAGCCCAATCATCAATCTATTACAGCTGTTAGATTTAGAGTACCGGTAGTATCTATAGCTACATAATTATTGTATGTTGCAATATAATTGAATTTAATCCATGTGTTATTATTTTACTTAATCGATTATTACTGTCAATAACTGCATGATACCTGTATATTACATAACATAAGAACATAAGAAAATGGGAGTCTGCAGAAAGCTGATTGGCCCACACAAGGCAGATCCCTCTCACACTCAACCCTAATAATAGGCCCAACTCACTAATACCATGAGGACCGACCTCACCAAAACGGTCAGAGATCAACACCAAATTACGGGGGTCTACAGAACGCCGATTGGCCTACACCCGGCAGATCCCTCCTCACACCCAACCCATCTCGTCCATATGCCTATCTAATTTGATCTTAAAGCTCCCTATCGGTCTCGATCCTACCATGTCACCCGGTAGCCTATTCCACATGTCTACAACTCTGTTACCAAACCAATATTTGCCTATATCTTTTCTGAAACGAAATTGATCTAATTTGAAACTATTTGTTCGAGTTCTTTCGTTATCACTGAGCTTCAGTACATCTTTCATGTCCCCTTTATTAATCCCACTAACCCACTTGAACACCTCGATCATATCCCCTCTAACTCCGCGTCTTTCTAACGAATGTAAGCCTAATTTCTTCAACCTTTCTTCATATGGTAGATTTCTAATATTCTTTCCATTCACATATGCATAGCCTACGTGAGTTGCAGTTGGGATGTGTGTACATGCTTAGATTGATATGCAGGATTCGAAGTTGCATAATAAATCGTAGGCAGTGTCCACCAACCTTTAACTGTTTTCGTGGTGCGATGCATAAGGTGTTGATTTTCGGTGTGAGCATCCTGGGTTCGAATCCACGGACTGCCACATGTGTTTGTAAATTTCATTAATCAATTTTAGGAGTATAGTTGGTTGTTGGAAGGAACATAATAAATTAATCATTTTTGTAATTCTTCATTGTAGTCTCCAACGAATCTATGTCCATTCTGTAATAAGGACACCCAAATTGGACAGCATAATTAATCCATATGAGGTCTCACTAATGACAAGTAAAGTTTTAAGATAACATCGGCAGTTTTGGTACTCACACAGTCACACTCCTCGAGATGAATCCGAGAATCCTGTTTGCCTTGTTACGAACGCTTAATTTATACAGTTTTCTAGGCTTCAACTCATTGCTAACAAACATACCCAAATCTTTCTCGAATCTCGCAGTCTGAGTTTTCTAATTCCGTATTAGCTAGTTTATATTTTGCATTTGTATTCATCTTCCCTATCTTTAATACCTTGCATTTGTCAATGTTAAAATTCATCTGCCAATTGACTGACCATTCGTGTAAGGTATCTACTGTAGATCCCTTTGGAGGCTCTCTATGTCGCTATCTGAATCTATTGTTCTCCCTATTTTGGTATTGTCTGTGAATTTACTTATCCTACTAGTTATATCTAAATCCAGGTCATTTATGTATATAACAAACAGCAGAGGGCCTAATACAGATCCTTGGGGGACACCACTTTTGACTGCACCCCATTCTGACTTAATACCATTTATGCTGACTCTCTGCTTCCTACCAATTAGCCATGACCTAATCCATCCCAACAACGATCCACCTATTCCATGCGCCTCAACCTTTCTCATCAATCTTTCATGAGGGACTCTGTCGAAAGCTTTACTGAAATCTAAATATATTATATCATACGACTTGTCATTATCTACCGCTTCATATACCGGGTACCTCTGAGAAAAAGGTAAGCAAATTAGTAAGGCAAGAACATCCCTGAGTGAATCCATGCTGAGAAGAATTGATCAAGTTAAATTTGTCTATGTGGCTTATAATTTTCCTAGCAATAATTGACTAGCAACTTTCCTATGACTGATGTGAGACTAATGGGACGGTAATTGGATGCTATCGATTTATCACCTTTTTTGAAGATCGGAACCACATTTGCAAACTTCCAAGCTTCTGTAACTAAACCTGTTTCTAATGACTTGTTAAATATAAATGTTAATGGATAACTTAACTCATCTCTGCATTATTTTAATACTCTAGCATATACCTCATCAGGACCAGGCGATTTTTGAGGTTTCAGTCTGTCAATTTCCTTAAGCACACAATTTCTACGTATAGTAACCGTACTTAACCTATTTGTCATACTATCACTATAAACCTTACGGACTTCTGGAATCTGTGCCAAATTTTCATCAGTGAAAACGAAAAAAAAAAAAAAAAAAAACTTTAATGTACTGCACATTTCTAAATCGTTTTCTGTCATTTCTCCTATCGAAGTTTTAAGGGGGCCTATTACATCTCTAACTTTATATTGATATAGTTGGTAAAACGCTTTAGGGTTATTTTTTTGAGTTGTTGGCTATCCTTATTTCATAATTTCTTTTTGCTTTCCTAGTTTCCTTTTTTGACCTGTCTTGATAGAGTCTGATAGTAAATTACGATGAAACATACGATTACATAGCCAATAGATACTTGAAAAATGGATTATCTTTGTTCCCCATCTAAAGTGTAGGCCTATTTATCCTTTTGAATACTGTATCAACTTTATATGCATTTTAAAGGCAAACAGACTATAAAATACTTCATTGTACTTAATCTATATAATGTTTTCGATTGTCTGTGTGTATGTGTGTCTGTTCTTAAGAGGCGGCCGCAGTTTTGGACCTGGGGAGCTGAAACTTTGCATGTGGTTGTCAATTGACCTGGGTCAGGTCATAGAGGGGGCGAGGCCACGATCGGAGGTCGTTTCGAGGCCGAAAATGAAAAAAAAAAATGAAAACAAAAAATGAAAAAAATTGCCGTTTGGGGAAGAAGGAGGCCTCCGATCGAAAAGGTGTATGGAACGAAAGTTGTTCGCAGCCCCCCAAAATGGGGGTACGGATGAGGTCATATCCAAAATCGGAGGTAATTTAGCGGCCGAAATCGAGGTCGCCGTTTAATGAGGCACAGGGAGGTCGAGGCCGGTGATTATGGTAGTAGTAGTATTGTGATGATTGTGGTGATGATGGTGATTATGGTAGTAGTAGTGGTGGTAGTAGTGATGATGATTATGGTGATTACCCGGGCAACGCCGGGTAGGCCTACCCCTGCTAGTATATTATCGTTATCGACCGGCTTTTTTTTTGCTCTCTCTCTCTCTCTCTCTCTCTCTCTCTCTCTCTCTCTCTCTCTCTCTCTCTCTCTCTCTCTCTCTCTCTCTCTCTCTCTCTCTCTCTCTCTCTCTCTCTCTCTCTCTCTCTCTCTCTCTCTCTCTCTCTCTCTCTCTCTCTCTCTCTCTCTCTCTCTCTCTCTCTCTCTCTCTCTCTCTCTCTCTCTCATTTTAGCTAAGCTAAGGAGAAAAATACCCACCCACTATTGACAAAACAGCAATTAAAATGCAATTAGGCTACTGACAGTTGAGGCTGGAAGAGAGAGAAGTCACTATATAATTATAGACATTACAAGTAGCAGGGTGACCACTTGGTCTGAAATGCGATTTCCATTTCTAGTACAAAGGAAAATTAATTGATAATTAATCGAAATTTAATCGATTTGATCAATTAATTTTGATAAATTTCGATTAAGTTAAGTTAAGTTAACCAATTTATCAAAATTAACTAGTTAAGTTAAAGTTAATTAACTTAATCGGTTAATTGGCAAAAAGTTTAGATAATTAACTTAACTGACCCAACTCTGATATATACAGTATACTGTATATACCGGTATATATATATATATATATACTGTATATATTAAATTTTCAACAGCTAGTAACTTTGTTACTGGACAAAGTCAAATATGCACGTGTGATCGGATGCATTCACATATTCTGACTATAGGTAGCGCCAACGAACTTGACAAGTATCTTGATCCCTTAAGGGGAGGCAGACCGTTTTTTTTGGACCCCCTTCTCCCTAATGTTTAGCCCCACTAGTTTTGATATTATAAGACGTTCGGCCCCCTTAAGCTAAATGAACTCACGTGATGGGATGACGAAAATATTAAAAGATCACACATGATTGAAAAGGTTAAAAGCTTTATATAACTGGTAGGTGACGCATCATAAATGGTACATAGGCCTACACACGTGTATAATAATAACTGTTTATAGGGAAACAACACCTAATCTAATTACAGTAGTCCACATGTTACACAAACCTATAGGCTTGTCAATCACCGGGAATCTCAAGGATCTGACAATTTAATCTTTTCAAACATTTTGTTTGCACATTGCTTTTACGTGACGTCATACACTATTTGTTATAGCTATAGCAAAATACAGTACAGCATAGCACAGTATAGAAAAGGTGTTGAATTCACAAATTGTAATATAACAGCTATATATACATACTGTATATATATATATTTATATATATACAGTATATATATATATATATATATATATATATATATATATATATATATATATATATATATGTATGTATGTATGTATGTATGTATGTATGTATGTATGTATGTATGTATGTATGTATGTATGTATGTATGTATGTATGTATGTGTGGGTGGGTGGGTGGGTGGATGGATAGGTGGGTAAGTGTGAAATCCACCAGTGCTCGCAAGATTCAATAATCATGCGTAGTTCTACACAAGGTCCATCCATGTTTCGCCTATAGCCTCAATCTCCATCCATGTTTCGCCTGTAGCCTCAATCTCCATCCATGTTTCGCCTGTAGCCTCAATCTCCATCCATGTTTCGCCTGTAGCCTCAATCTCCATCCATGTTTCGCCTGTAGCCTCAATCTCCATCCATGTTTCGCCTGTAGCCTCAATCTCCATCCATGTTTCGCCTGTAGCCTCAATCTCCATCCATGTTTCGCCTGTAGCCTCAATCTCCATCCATGTTTCGCCTGTAGCCTCAATCTCCATCCATGTTTCGCCTGTAGCCTCAATCTCCATCCATGTTTCGCCTGTAGCCTCAATCTCCATCCATGTTTTCGCCTGTAGCCTCAATCTCCATCCATGTTTCGCCTGTAGCCTCAATCTCCATCCATGTTTCGCCTGTAGCCTCAATCTCCATCCATGTTTCGCCTATAGCCTCAATCTCCATCCATGTTTCGCCTGTAGCCTCAATCTCCAATCATCTATTTTGTAGTGGATAGGTCTACCAATTTAGTGTATACATGGACCTTGTCAAACAATCTCCGGCTTAATAATAATCTGAGCAAAGAACTCCTCAACTTCTCGTGACTGACACTGTGCTAGACGTGACAACCTACACACACACACACGCCCCAGGCTCAAGACCCAGGCCGGGGGCAAAGTATATACAGTAGCCTACAGTATATACCATACTGTGTGCCTGGGTAGACAACATGGCGGCTATAGAGAACCAAGGTGTCCAGTACTTGTAAGGGTCAGTGCTCCGGAATATTAACCTTTGTCATTTGTTACGACATTTCGTCAAACAAAAACAGAGTCCTTTATTTATAGTACCGGTATTTATTATGTGTTGGTGGTGTAATGGTTTAGATGCTTATGTTCTGGGTGTGGTGTCCCGAGTTCGAATCCCGGGAGGGCCATATGCTTTCATTAGTTTATTCAAGCACATTGGGGTTTGTAATTGATGATTAATGTTAACCCTTTCAAGCTCCAATAAGCGTTTCTGTTCTGTTTCTGGCTACTATTTGACGATTTTATTAAGATTAGTAACGGTATATGGAAGTCAAAGGGTTGATTGATATTCCGGTAGTATTTACCCTTTTAATACCCACAGATACTTCCTAAGCTGCATAAAATCGTCTAATGATAGCCAAAATTAACTTCTAAAACGCGTCAGAGCTTCAAAGGGTTAAGAACGGGGTAGTTTATTGATCAAATTATATTTTTGGAAGTAATATAATGGTCAAAACAATGCTATTTTATGTTGATGTGTCTGGAAGTAATACAATGGTCAAAACAATGCTATTTTATGTTGATGTGTCTGGAAGTAATACAATGGTCAAAACAATGCTATTTTATGTTGATGTGTCTGGAAGTAACATAATGGTCAAAACAATGCTATTTTATGTTGATGTGTCTGGAAGTAATACAATGGTCAAAACAATGCTATTTTATGTTGATGTGTCTGCATTCCATCTTATATTCATTCAAGTCTTTAAGGGAGTCCACCTCGCTTTTTTTTTTCTCTCTCTCTCCCTCTCTCATTGGCTTCTATCCATTCGGCCCCATTCAGCAACTATAAAGCTTCAAACTATGCCACTCGGCACTTTTAACTATCACTTATCCTTCCTAATCTGTATAAAATCGTCTAAATATAGCTAGAATAAGATAATATTATGTTCTCTCCACTAACCAACTTTACTCCTAAACTCGATTAATGAAATTAAGGGGAGGTTTTTAGTTAGTTCCCTAGACTTCCATCAAGCTTAACATTACAGCCCCTAGACCCCCTTTCAAGATAAATTTGTACATTTTTCGGTAGAAAAATGTCCCGGCCGAAGGCCGGTTCCTCTTAAATTACAGGCTCGCTATCGCTCGCCAGGAAAAAATCGACACCTAAATGGCACGAAAAGTCTTAAAATTTACAGAAATGGGGCGAAAGTTCTTAAAATCGCCAAACTAATGGGGCGAACGTCTTATAATATCAAAAGCAATGGGGCTAACCATGAGGGAGAAAGGGGTCAAGAAAAAAATCCCTCAAGTGGAAATCTCCCCTTAACAAACACATGTGGCAGTCCGGGGATTCGAACCCAGGACGCTCACACCGAAAATCCACACACTGAAATTAACAAACACATGTGGCAGTCCGGGGATTCGAACCCAGGACGCTCTCACACCGAAAATCCACACACTGAAATTAACAAACACATGTGGCAGGCCGGGGATTCGAACCCAGGACGCTCACACCGAAAATCCACACAATGAAATTAACAAACACATGTGGCAGTCCGGGGATTCGAACCCAGGACGCTCACACCGAAAATCCACACCTTGAAATTAACAAACACATGTGGCAGTCCGGGGATTCGAACCCAGGACGCTCTCGCACCGAAAATCCACACACTGAAATTAACAAACACATGTGGCAGTCCGGGGATTCGAACCCAGGACGCTCACACCGAAATTCCACACACTGAAATTAACAAACACATGTGGCAGTCCGGGGATTCGAACCCAGGACGCTCTCACACCGAAAATCCACACACTGAAATTAACAAACATGTGGCAGTCCGGGGATTCGAACCCAGGACGCTCTCACATCGAAAATCCACACACTGAAATTAACAAACACATGTGGCAGTCCGGGGATTCGAACCCAGGACGCTCACACCGATAATCCACACTGAAATTAACAAACACATGTGGCAGTCCGGGGATTCGAACCCAGGACGCTCACACCGAAAATCCACACACTGAAATTAACAAACACATGTGGCAGTCCAGGGATTCGAACCCAGGACGCTCTCACACCGAAAATCCACACACTGAAATTAACAAACACATGTGGCAGTCCGGGGATTCGAACCCAGGACGCTCACACCGAAAAACCACACACTGAAATTAACAAACACATGTGGCAGTCCGGGGATTCGAACCCAGGACGCTCACACCGAAAATCAACACACTGAAATTAACAAACACATGTGGCATTCCGGGGATTCGAACCCAGGACGCTCTCACACCGAAAATCCACACACTGAAATTAACAAACACATGTGGCAGTCCGGGGATTCGAACCCAGGACGCTCTCACACCGAAAATCCACACTGAAATTAACAAACACATGTGGCAGTCCGGGGATTCGAACCCAGGACGCTCTCACACCGAAAATCAACACACTTATGCATTGCACCACGAAGACACTTCTAAGGTCAGTGCTCCGGCGTCGTAGAGAAAATACCTTGGTTATATTATTGCGACATACCGGTACTGCGGTGGTGGTGGTGGTGGTACCAGGTGGTGGTGATGTGTACTTTAGGGGGGGAGGTAATCGATTTTCTTGGACCCCCTTCTCCCTCAGGTTTAGCATTATTAGTTTTGGGATTTTAAGACGTTCGTTCCATTAGTTTGGCGATTTTTTAAGACTTTTCGCCCCCACTTCTTAGTCAATATTAAGACTTTTCGTGCCATTTAGGTGTTGTTTTTCTCCTGGCAAGCGATAGTGAGCCTGTAATTTTTTAAGGAACCGGCTACCGAAAAATGTATACATACCGGTATATCTTGAAATGGGGTCTAAGGGGGGTATTATTTTAAGCTTGATGGATATCTAGCGAGGAAACGAAAAAAATATATGAATAAATGAATTAATAGACCAAACAAACGGTCACTACCCCTTTTAGCTCCATAGGCCGTTGAACCGATCTCTCTCTCTCACCATAACGTCATACTACTGTCCCCATTACGGCCAGACGGTCTTATGTCATGGATCCGAATGTCTACCACCCGGTGTGTGGCGTAATTCGTCACATTTTTCCTACACGGTATTACAGTCTATTAACTTGAAGAGTTTCGTTAACATTTAAGGGGAGGCAGACCGTTTTTCTGGACCCCCTTCTCCCTAATGTTGAGCCCCACACTAGTTTTGAGATTAAAAGACGTTCGGCCCATTAGTTTGGCGATTTTAACACCTTTCGCCCCATTTCGTTGTCAGTTTTAAGATATTTTGTGCCATTTAGGTATCGATTATTTCCTGGCGAGCGATAGCGAGCCTGCAATTTTAAGAGGAATCGGCCTTCGGTCGGGAAATTTTTTCTACCGAAAAATTTACAAATTTATCTAGGGGGTATTATTTTAAGCTTAATGGATATCTAGCGAGGAAACTAAAAAAATATATGAATAAATGAATTAATAGACCAAACAAACGGTCACTACCCCTTTTAGCTCCATAGGCCGTTGAACCGATCGTAACGTCATACTACTGTCCCCATTACGGCCAGACGGTGTTATGTCATGGATCCGAATGTCTACTACCGGTGTGTGGCGTAATTCGTCACATTTTTCCTACACAATATTAGTCCCACTAGGTTTGATATTATAAGACGTTCGGCCCATTTTAGTTTGGCGATTTTAACACCTTTCGCCCCATTTCGTTGTCGATTTTAAGACCTTTTGTGCCATTTAGGTGTCGATTATATCCTGGCGAGCGATAGCGAGCCTGCATTTTTAAGATGAATCGACCTTCGGCCGGGACAATTTTTCTACCGAAAAATGTACAAATTTATCTTGAAGGGGGGGGGGGGGGGTCTAGGGGGTGTTTTTCTAAGCTTGATGGATATCTAGCGAGGAAACTCAAAAACTCATTAATATATACAATTACATGGCCCAGAAACCCCGCACTAGGAGGTTTCTAGTTTGTTTCCTACTCCTCCAGCAATTTTAAAATGTCACCCCCTTGACCCCCTTTCAAGATAAATTTGTACATTTTTCGGTAGAAAAATGTCCCGGCCGAAGGCCGATTACTCTTAAATTACAGGCTCGCTATCGCTCGCCAGGATAAAATCGACACCTAAATGGCACGAAAGGTCTTAAAATTGACAGAATGGGCAGAAATTCTTAAAAATCACCAAACTAATGGGGCAAACGTCTTAAAATCTCAAAAGCAATGGGGCTAGACATGAGGGAGAAAGGGGTCAAGAAAAAGTCCCTCAACTAAAAACCTACCCCCTTAACTCCATAGGTCGTTGAACCGATCTCCCGGTGGCGTAATTGACCACTCGGGAGTTTCGTTCTATAAGGAAGTTGGAGCCGTAGACATCGATATTTAGCAGACTTACCAGCTGAAATACGGTCGTAGTGCATTCATAAATACATCAAACCCGATTCAACATACCATTTAAGGGGAGGTTTTTAGTTTGGTCTCTAGATATCCATCAAGCTTAAGATTACACCCCCTTGACCCCCTTTCAAGATAAATTTGTAAATTTTGCGGTAGAAAAATGTCCCGGCCGAAGGCCGGTTCCTCTTAAATTACAGGCTCGCTATCGCTCGCCAGGAAAAAATCGACACCTAAATGGCACGAATGGTCTTAAAATTGACAGAAATGGGTCGAGGGTTCTTAAAATCGCCAAACTAATGGGGAAAACGTCTTTAAATCTCACAAGCAATGGGGCTAAACATGAGGGAGAAAGGGGGTCCAGAAAAAAATCCTCCAGGTGGAAATCTCCCCTTAAGGGCTCCAACTTCCTTATAGCCTGAAACTCGCAAGTGGTGGTCAATTCTTCACATTTCTCCTACACGATAATAATGATATCTCTGGTTATATTTTTTTTCCACCAACCCACTTCACCTCTTAAACTCAATTAAGGGGAGATCTCCACTTGAGGGACTTTTTTCTTGACCCCCTTTCTCCCTCATGTCTAGCCCCATTGCTTTTGGGATTTTAAGACGTTCGCCCCATTAGTTTGGCGATTTTAAGAATTTACGCCCCATTCTGTCAATTTTAAGACCTTTCGTGCCATTTAGGTGTCTATTTTATCCTGGCGAGCGATAGCGAGCCTGTAATTTAAGAGTAACCGGCCTTTGGCCGGGAAATTTTTCTACCGAAAAATGTACAAATTTTTCTTGAAAGGGGGTCAAGGGGGAGTAATTTTAAGCTTGATGGAAGTCTAGGGGATCAACTAAAAACCTCCCCTTAATGAAATCAACAAATACATGTGACACTCCAAGGACTCGAACCTAGGCTACTCACACCGAAATTCCGCACACTTCTGCATTACGCTATCAAGAGAGAATCAGTTGCAACTGGTGATGATGATGATACTGTGTACTTGAACCAATGTTAAATGTCTGTGTAATGATATGGTTAAACTACCTACTACAGTGTTGGTCATAAGGTTAAGGTTAAGAGGTGACCTGTTTTTTGGTTATTTCTGTCCTTTTCTATCTTTCTCTGGCTTGTATCCATTTGGCCCCATTCAGCCTACTGTTTTAAGACGTTTATCCCCATCCAGGTGTCAATTTTTTACTGATGAGCGATAGCGAGCCAGCATATTTTTTATTTTTGTTTGACGGCAAGCTAAATTTGTACATTTTTCGATAGAAAAATTTCTCCGGCGAAGCCGGATTTCTTCATATAATACTGGCTCGCTATCGCGCGCCAGGAAGAAATCGACACCTAGATGGGGATAAACGTCTTAAAATAGTTGGCTGAATGGGGCCGAATGGATACAAGCCAAGAGAGAAAAGGACAAACATAACAAAAAGCAGGTCACCCCCCTTAAGCCGGTATCACACGAGAGCTTTTATAGTCAACATTCGATGATCAAACATTTTCTGGCAACATTTCTGGAATATTTTGCGTTGGTAGATTGGAAACTAGGCTGATGATGGATGAATTTATAGGTAACCGAAAAACTTTAAATGTTTACCCCATAAGCTGCCAGACCAGTGTTGAGGATAAATGTTGAGGGGAAAAAGCGCTCGTGTGATATATACCGGCTTTACAGTGTGCTGGCTTAGTAATCCAATAGGGTTGATAGCCTCTGAAGTCCTATTAAGGGGAGACTGACCGTTTGTTTGGTCTATTAATTCATTTATTCATATATTTTTTTAGTTTCCTCCCTAGACCTCCATCAAGCTTAGAAAAACACCCCCTAGACCCTTCTTCAAGATAATTTGTACATTTTTCGTTAGAAAAATGTCCCGGCCGAAGGCCGGTTCCTCTTAAAATTGCAGGCTCGCTATCGCTCGCCAGGAAATAATCGACAGTCAAATGGCACGAAAGGTCTTACAGTTGACAACGAAATGGGGCGAAAGGTGTTAAGATCGCCAAACTAATGGGCCTAACGTCTTATAATCTCAAAAACTAGTGGGGCTAGTAAGCATTATTAGGGAGAAGGGGCTCCAGCAAAACGGTCTAGCCTCCCCTTAATAATCTAGGGTTGGTTGGATAACCTCTTGACTCTATTTTAAGTAACCTCTAGACTCTATTTTTAAGTAACCTCTAGACTCTATTTTAAAGTAACCTCTAGACTCTATTTTTAAGTAACCTCTAGACTCTATTTTAAAGTAACCTCTAGACTCTATTTTAAAGTAACCTCTAGACTCTATTTTTAAGTAACCTCTAGACTCTATTTTAAAGTAACCTCTAGACTCTATTTTAAGTAACCTCTAGACTCTATTTTAAAGTAACCTCTAGACTCTATTTTTAAGTAACCTCTAGACTCTATTTTAAAGTAACCTCTAGACTCTATTTTTAAGTAACCTCTAGACTCTATTTTAAAGTAACCTCTAGACTCTATTTTAAAGTAACCTCTAGACTCTATTTTTAAGTAACCTCTTGACTCTATTTTTAAGTAACCTCTTGACTCTATTTTAAGTAACCTCTAGACTCTATTTTAAAGTAACCTCTAGACTCTATTTTTAAGTAACCTCTAGACTCTATTTTAAAGTAACCTCTAGACTCTATTTTAAAGTAACCTCTAGACTCTATTTTAAGTAACCTCTAGACTCTATTTTAAAGTAACCTCTAGACTCTATTTTAAAGTAACCTCTAGACTATTTTTAAGTAACCTCTAGACTCTATTTTAAAGTAACCTCTAGACTCTATTTTTAAGTAACCTCTAGACTCTATTTTAAGTAACCTCTAGACTCTATTTTAAGTAACCTCTAGACTCTATTTTAAAGTAACCTCTAGACTCTATTTTAAAGTAACCTCTAGACTCTATTTTTAAGTAACCTCTTGACTCTATTTTTAAGTAACCTCTTGACTCTATTTTTAAGTAACCTCTAGACTATTTTTAAGTAACCTCTAGACTCTATTTTTAAGTAACCTCTAGACTCTATTTTTAAGTAACCTCTAGACTCTATTTTTAAGTAACCTCTAGACTCTATTTTTAAGTAACCTCTAGACTATTTTTTTTCCAGCTGATCGTAAATTGAATCCCTTAAGGGGAGATTTTTTATTTTTCAGGGATCTGCCTTGTATGGGCCGATCGGGTTTTTGCAGACTCCCATTTTCTTATGTTCTTATGTTTTGAGTTTGTTTCCTATACTCCACCAGCAATCTATAAATGTCACCCCCTTGACCCACTTTCAAGATAAATTTGTACATTTTTCGGTAGAAAAATGTCCCGGCCGAAGGCCGTTTACTCTTAAATTACTGGCTCGCTATCGCTCGCCAGGATAAAATCGACACCTAAATGGCACGAAAGATCTTTAAATTGACAAAATGGGGCGTAAATTCTTAAAATCGCTAAACTAATGGGGCGAATGTCTTAAAATCTCAAAAGCAAGGGGGGCTAGAAATGAGGGAGAAAGGAAGTCATGAAAAAAAGTCCCTCAAGTGGAAATCTCCCCTTAATGGCTGTTTGCTCGATATTTACTATCTGACCTAAACTACTACTACTACTACAACATACGTCGCTGTTGGCGCCTTATTAATGCTATAAGTGTTTGCGTAATTAACCCTTTCACGCATTTATGACGCAGAGGTTGCCAGATTAGCAATAAGAAATAGAGTTCTCTCACTCTTATAATTACCTCTCCACAATTAGTTTTCTGCCCACAGCTAACTCAAAGACAACTGCAGAGGTTGAAGTAACTAAACTAAAGGTTTCTAAATACCCTTGATGGTAACAAAGGCTTTAAAGTATCCCCAATAGGCTCAACACAGCTAACTCAAAGACAACTGCAGAGGTTGAAGTAACTAAACTAAAGGTTTCTAAATACCCTTGATGGTAACAAAGGCTTTAAAGTATCCCCAATAGGCTCAACACAGCTAACTCAAAGACAACTGCAGAGGTTGAAGTAACTAAACTAAAGGTTTCTAAATACCCCTGATGGTAACAAAGGCTTTAAAGTATCCCCAATAGGCTCAAAATCGCGTCATATGTCGGAGAGGGTTAACAGCATATTTCGCTACCAAATCTATCTACCTTATAGCTGCCGAGTAACTAAGATATAGAAACATGACAATTGACGCTCAGCTATGGGAAAACAATAGAATTATGTATAGTTAAGGGGAGATATCCACTTGAGGGACTTTTTTCAGGACCCCTTTCTCCCTCATGTCTAGCCCCGTTGCTTTTGGGGTTTTAAGACGTTTGCCCCATTAGTTTGGTGATTTTTAAGAATTTCCGCCCCATTCTGTCAATTTTAAGACCTTTCGTGCCATTTAGGTGTCGATTTTATCCTGGCAAGCGATAGCGAGCCTGTAATTTAAGAGTAACCGGCCTTCGGCCGGGAAATTTTTCTACCGAAAAATGTACAAATTTATCTTGAAAGGGGGTAAAGGGGGTGACATTTTAAGATTGCTGGAGGAGTAGGAAACAATAACACCGCCTAGACCCCCCCCCCCCTCAAGATATATTAAGGGGGGTGACCTGCTTTTTGTTATTTCTGTCCTTTTCTCTCTTTCTCTGGCTTGTATCCATTCGGCCCCATTCAGCCAACTATTTTAAGACGTTTATCCCCATCTAGGTGTCGATTTCTTCCTGGCGAGCGATAGCGAGCCAGCATTATATGAAGAAATCCGGCTTCGCCGGAGAAATTTTTCTATCGAAAACTGTACAAATTTAACCTGCTGTCAAACAAAATATAAAATTTACTGGCTCGCTACCGCTCACCAGTAAAAAATTGACACCTGGATGGGGATAAACGTCTTAAAACAGTAGGCTGAATGAGGCCAAATGGATACAAGCCAGAAAAAAGAGAGAAAAGGACAGAAATAACCAAAAAGCAGGTCCCCCCCCCCCCCCCTTAAGCTACCTACTACCTGTGCCGCCGGTGGTGGTGGTGGGGTGGACTTGGACTTGGACTTGGACTTGTTATCAACTTGTCCGTGTCATCCATCATTATAATCTCTCCCGGAGGATACCATTAGGAGTTACCAGGCGGGACCTTGGAGTGGGTGATATGGCTTCCTTTGTGTTTGATTAGATTTAAGGGGAGGTATTCAGTTTGTTCCCTAGACCTCCATCAAGCTTAAAATTACACCCCCTTGACCCCTTTCAAGATAAATTTGTACATTTTTCGGTAGAAAAATGTCCAGGCCGAAGGCCGGTTCCTCTTAAATTACAGGCTCGCTATCGCTCGCCAGGAAAAGATTGACACCTATATGGCACGAAAGGTCTTAACATTGACATAAATGGGGCGAAAGTTCTTAAAATCGCCAAACTAATGGGGCGAACGTGTTAAACTCTCAAAAGCAATGGGGCTAAACATGAAGGAGAAAGGGGTCCAGAAAAAAATCCCTCAAGTAGAAATCTCTCCTTAAATGTTAAAAAAATAAAAATAAACAAAATAATATATATATATATATATAAATATATATATTATTCTATATATATGAATACATACATACATACATACAAATGTAAATACAATTGGTCAATATTTACGAGACGCAACAAACACTATAGGTAACAAATTTCTAATATCAGTTTTGGGTTCCTATCATCATAATGTTCATTGCTATATATTTGTTTATCCCCGCTAAAAAAAGAAAACAAAATTTGGGATTTTTTTATTTTTTTTTATTGGGATTTTATTTTTGTATCATTAACCTAACCCAAAAATCTAACCTAACCTAATCTAAATGTATTTGGGGGCTATTAGGTTAGGTTAGGTTAGGTTATTTTTTGTTTTGGTTAGGTTAAGGGGAGATTTCCACCTGGAGGATTTTTTTCTGGACCCCTTCCTCCCTCATGTTTAGCCCCATTGCTTTTGAGATTTTAAGACGTTCGCCCCATTAGTTTGGCGATTTTAAGAACCCTCGCCCCATTTCTGTCAATTTTAAGACCATTCGTGCCACTTAGGTGTCGATTTTTTCCTGGCGAGCGATAGCGAGCCTGTAATTTATAAGGTAGTGGTGGTGGTGATGGTAGTAGTAGTGATAGTAGTAGTATTAGTAAAATGTATGAAATGAATTTTGTAGGAGTAGTCAGTAGTGATAGTAGTAGTAGTGATAGTAGTAGTAGTGATAGTAGTAGTAGTGATAGTAGTAGTAGTGATAGTAGCAGTAGTAGTGATAGTAGTAGTAGTAGTAGTGATAGTAGTAGTAGTGATAGTAGCAGTAGTGATAGTAGTAGTATAGTAAGTAGTGATTTAGGTGTAGTGATTTTAGTGATAGTAGTAGTAGTGATAGTAGCAGTAGTGATAGTAGTAGTAGTAGTGATAGTAGTAGTAGTGATAGTAGCAGTAGTGATAGTAGTAGTAGTGATAGTAGTAGTAGTGATAGTAGTGGTAGTATGTATGGATAGTAGTAGTAGTAGTAGTGATAGTAGTAGTAGTGATAGTAGCAGTAGTGATAGTAGTAGTAGTGATAGTAGTAGTAGTGATAGTAGTAGTAGTGATAGTAGTAGTAGTGATAGTAGCAGTAGTGATAGTAGTAGTAGTGATAGTAGTAGTAGTGATAGTAGTAGTAGTAGTGATAGTAGTAGTAGTAGTAGTAGAGTTAGTAGTAGTAGTGATAGTAGTAGTGATAGTAGCAGTGATAGTAGTAGTAGTGGTGACAGAAGTAGTGATAGTAGTAGTAGTGATAGTGTAGTAGTGAATAGATGTATAGTAGTAGTAGTGATAGTAGTAGTAGTGATAGTAGCAGTAGTGATAGTAGTAGTAGTGATAGTAGCAGTAGTGATAGTAGTAGTAGTGATAGTAGCAGTAGTAGTGATAGTAGTAGTAGTAGTAGTGATAGTAGTAGTAGTGATAGTAGCAGTAGTGATAGTAGCAGTAGTGATAGTAGTAGTAGTGATAGTAGTAGTAGTGATAGTAGCAGTAATATATAGTCAAATATTCTTATCGCACCTACGCATTACCTATAAGACAGCAGTAGGCCTATACACCGGTAGTAGTAGTTCAATGCAATTCAATTGTCTTTATTTCATAATATATACAATTTGTACATATTACATATCCATTAAAATAATTTAGAAAAGTAAAATATGTGAAAAGGTATACACATGAATTGCTACAACTCTTGTTTATTTACAGTATAGCCTATAATCAAATATATATATTGTATTATATCATATTTAGCAACCGCATTTAATTATGAATAATTATATGACATCCTAGATAGACCGAGGAAGCATCACCTTGTATTTGGATCATTAAAGCCGACACGGGGGGAGCCCGTCGTCTTCGTGTCGCTGAACCCATAGGATTCTAGAGTAGATGGTGTTAAGATCATCAACGTCAATGTACTCCATTAATATGTAGGTCGTTATATTCAACATTGTTTATACAAAGTCCAGACTGCAAGTATTGCCAATTACTAAGATTAATTAGACTTGGCTCTTCTGTGGAAATATCTTGCCTGAATAAGAGCAACGTGATGCTTCGGCAGTAATTGTTCACATGGGAGCTCTGAACCTCGATATTTAGCAGACTTACCAGCTGAAATACGGACGTAGTGCATTCATAAATACATCAAACCCGATTCAACATACCATTTAAGGGGAGGTTTTTAATGGACTATAGAAAGGTACATCAAGCTTAGGATTCCGCTTCATTGACTTGTTGATAGCTAAGGCAAAAGTTTTGAAGATACCTGTAGAAAAAGTCTTACAATTGTTCCAGAGTGGAAGTCCAAAGTCTGGCTTACAATACGCATTGTATAAAAACGTCTTAAAAGTGTGTTCTATCACATAGAAACAATTTTCTAATTACTGTATTACAAACTTGAATAACATGTTTTCAGCGTCAGGGGCTCCAGGTTCCTTATAGTTGAAATTCCCTAGTGGTGGTCAATTCTTCACATTTCTCCTAAACTTTAACTTATCTCCCCCAGACCCCTTTCAGATAAATGTGTCCAATTTCCGTTGGAAAAATCTTCACGGCCGAAGGCCGGTTCCCATTAAATTACAGGCTCCGCTATCGCTCGATCACTCGCCAGGAAAAATCTA
Organism: Paralithodes platypus; assembly: GCA_032716605.1. Classification (NCBI taxonomy): domain Eukaryota; kingdom Metazoa; phylum Arthropoda; class Malacostraca; order Decapoda; family Lithodidae; genus Paralithodes; species Paralithodes platypus. The sequence goes on along the minus strand of CM064566.1, from coordinate 57,637,969 downwards.
CACCTAAAATGGCAGAAGGTCTCCCTAAAATGACTAGAAATGGGGCGAGGGTTCTTAAGACGTTCGCCAAACTAATGGGTGCGAACGTCTTAAACTCAAAAAGCAATGGGGAATAAACATGGGGAGGAAGGGGTCCAGAAAAACTCCGCCAGGTGGAAAGCTCCATAATCAACATCATCCATTGTCAGGAGAGAAGAGAAGAAGAGATTCACATGGCCCTGATATTTAAACTATTTTACTAGGTATTAGTGCCATTCAGATGTAATTTTCTAGTAGTACCGAAGATTGGTTCATTCGGCTTTGAAATTTTTCATAAGCAAACCCTATGTTTTTCTAATTCACCCCCCCATTCTTCAAATTTAATATACCAATTTTTACCATATCATCATGTCTCGGTGAGCAACTAGCGTATATCGTCGGCATAGGTGGGCAAAATATTAATTTTTGGTATTCCCAGTTGACACCCTTGATTCATATTAGACAGGATCTTCTAAAAGTTATCTATATATAGTTTAAATAAAAAGGGGGGATAGTATTCCTCCCTGCATTACCCCCCTCTCCACATAATAAAAGGATCCCTGGTGCCCCCTTCCATGTCACATTAGCTAACTTGATGTTCTGACCGGTAATGCATAAGAAAATACACTAAGTCCACTGGGACTCCCTTATTCAATAATTTTTCACCCAATAGAACATGATTTACATAATCAAATGCCTTGGACAGATCAATAAATGTTATGAATCCAGAGTCATTTTTATGAGAGTAATTGAACATCAATTCTTTTAAAACAAAACATGCATCAGTTGTCGACACTCCTCTTTTAAAGACAAATTGTTTATGGTTTAAACCAGTGCTATTCAACCTGGGTGGACGAGATTAAGTAAGGGGTGGACGGCAGTCTTGGGGTGGACAGGTGGGTGGACGAGATCCTGCCCACGTGTCGGTATAGATAAGGGAGACAAAATAAATGGTATAAAACAGGGTGGTGAAACTACAGGCCCGCAGGTTTGAAAAGATGGCCTGCAGGATGATTTTGGGTGGCTCACGAGCACTTAACCCAGATTAAGTCAGATTGATCTCAAAATAACTACAATAATTATAAAATTAGTCTTTTACATATGGGTTTTCGTTTATATGGCTATCGCGTGGGAAGGTTGTCAATTGAGTGTTGGCATTGAGAAGAGCAGCTCTGTGTATTCTTTAAAGAGGAAGCAAAAAACCCCATGGACAGTTAAGTGTCAGGACACTCTGGCTGGCAAAGCTGTCTGGAGCTAGAGTTGCTTCGGTCATCCTTCAGTGGCCTCTACGAGAGCTGATTCTTTGATCATCTGAATAAGCTAAGAATCCGTCAGCAAGGCACAAGGTGGGGATATGTTTGCAAATATAGGGAAAATTAATTGATTCAAATTGAAGGGGGGAAAAAATGAAAAAAAGCATTGAAGAAAAGAGGTGTTTTATGATTTTGACGTATTTGATACCTATATGAGATTAATGTGGCTGGGAGACCACGGTATGCAGGCAGCAGAACAGACACTGGAATGTTCCACTGGAGTATCAGACACCTTAGTTTGATCTCCAAGGACTCGAACCTAGGCTACTCACACCGAATAATATATTTTGTTTATTTAAAAAAAACTCCGTCTACGTATTGTGAAAACCCTGTTATCCTCCGGCAAAGTACGGGGTTGAGTATAATAATAATAATAATAATAATATTTATTCAGTTGCAATTTACAGAGTTGGTACCACATAGTTTGTTACAAATATGACATGTACCAGCCTTGCATAATTCCAACTAAGGCTAACAGCCCAGATAAGGCCGTTAGGCGTATTTCCATTGGGGTCCTTGTGGGAGTAGGTATTTGCTGGTGAAACATGGGGACGCTAAATGGAAATAGATACTTTAGAGAAAGTATTTCTAGGGGTTTATTTTAAGATACCTTACCTCCTATAGCAATATCAGTAATCTTGAGTGAAGTGCAGAGACAGTAACCCTTGACTTTAATTTCCCAGATAGTTGAGAATGACCACCTGTGGATGCTTTATCCATTTTCAGGATGATGGAAAAATGATCCATTGTGGGTCCTATTGGAGCTTCGAGGGGATTAGTTGCAATTTTTTTTTTCGCTTTCAAGACTGTTTGGCCATCCCATGTATTTCTGGGTGGCCCTGCTTGATATTCCGGAGTACAAGGAGTTAGCGGAGCAGGCAAAAACAATGTTTTTGCAGATGCCAACATCATATTTGGTGTTCTGTGAGCAAGGTTTCTCAAGCTTAGTTGTAATAAAGACAAAGAATAGGCAATGCCATTTCTGAATTGGAAATCCTCTCATGCTGAGTTGCACTTGAAAATCGTCTGATGCCTCGATTTAAGCTGATGGCAGACAAATTGCCACAGCAGCCAAGCCACTGATTTCGGTTTCTGCAAGGAACATAGTTTGTTTGATGGCATAACCAAATATTTGGTAGCTAATATTATCTGCAATTTTATTGCTCATGAATATCAAAGACTGCTTATTTTGTTCTTGTATATTTTGAATATTTTACAGTTTTAGACTGCATGTGTATATACGGAAGTATATGTATACTATATATTAAAAATGAGAGTGAAACTGCTTTTATCTATTTACATAATTGTAGAATTGATATATATAAAAGTTAGATTTTCAATGTTTGAACCGTGATATTTTTGAGAGAGAAAACAAAAGAGAGTAGTGAAGGAAAGTAAGAGAAGAGTAGATGAGGAATTTGGAAGGAATCTGAGTGTAAAATGGAGGGAGAGTAAGAAACTGTTCTGGAAAGAAGTCAAGAAAGTTAGGGAAGGTAGCAAGGGAAACAGTAAGGGTGTGAAAGATAAGAATGGGAGAATGCTAGCCGAGAAGCAAGAGAGAGTCGAAAGATGGAGGGAGTACTTCAGTGAGTTGCTAAATGAAAGGAATGAAGAGCCAGCAAACATAGCTGGATATGGTATGGGAGGGAGAAGAAGAGAAGTAGTGGAGGAGGAGGTGGGGATCAGGAGGTCAGAAGTGTGGGAAGCCATGAAAAGAGTGAAGTTGGGGAAAGCACCAGGAACAGATGGAGTGTGTGGGGAAATGTTGAGGTATGGTGGTGAGATAGTGATAGAATGGGTATGGAAAATGTGCAAACTAGCATGGGAGAAGGGGAGTGCACCCGATGACTGGAAGACTGGCATAATAGTCCCCCTATATAAGGGCAAAGGGGAAAGAGGAGTGTGTGGTAACCACCGAGGAATATGTCTTCTAAGCGTAGTAGGGAAGGTATACAGTAGGGTAGTGATTGAGAGAGTGAGAGTGAGAACGGAGAAATGGATAGGCGACGAGCAGGGAGGTTTTAGGAAGGGAAGAGGATGTGTAGATCAGATTTTTACCCTGAATTGTGTTGTGGAGAAGTATCTGGAGAAGAAACAAAAGGTGTATGTTGCCTTTATGGACTTGGAGAAGGCCTATGACAGAGTGGATAGAGAAGGTTTGTGGAAAGTACTTAGAATATACGGAGTAGAGGGCAAGTTGCTGAAAGCAGTGAAGAGCATGTATGAGGGTGCAAAGGCGGCAGTACGTGTGGAGAGTGAGCAGAGCGAGTTCTTTGACCTGAATGTTGGTTTGAAACAGGGGTGTGTGATGTCCCCGTGGTTGTTTACTGTATATATGGATGGAGTCATGAAAGAAATACTATCAAGAGCAGTGGATGTTGGTGTATCGCTGAAAAGGGAGGGAATTGAGTGGAAGCTACCTATACTGCTGTTTGCGGATGATACAGTTCTGATGAGTGATAATGAATGGGAGTTGCAGGGTCTGGTAAATGAGTTTGGAACAGTGTGCGAAAAACGGAATTTGAAGGTAAATACGGGGAAGAGCAAGGTTATGGTCTTCGAAAGGGGTGAAGTCACAGAGTGTGAGGTGAAGCTGAACGGTCAGGCTATGGAGATCGTCAACTCTTTTAAGTATCTGGGCAGTGTGTTGAGTAAAGATGGGACTATGGATGAAGAGGTGCGGGAGAGGGTACAACAGGGGAAGAGGGTTGTAGGAACGCTAAAAGCAGTAACAAGAAATAGGGTGGTCAGTATGGAAGTGAAGAAGTCCTTGCATGACAGTGTGGTAATCCCGACACTGACTTACGGAAGCGAAGCATGGACGTTGGTTGAGAGACTCAGACCAAGAGTGAGAGCAGTGGAAATGAATTACTTAAGGAGTGCGTGCGGAGTTACATGGAGGGATAGACAGACTAATGAGGAAGTAAGAAGGAGGTGTGGTGTGGAGGTAGATGTGCTGGAAAGTGTGAAAAGGAACAACTTGAGATGGTTCGGCCATATGGAACGTATGGAAAGCGAGAGAATGACTAAGAGGGTGTACGAGAGCGAGGTGGAGGGACAGAGGGGGAGAGGTAGACCGAATATGAGGTGGAAGGATGGAGTGAGGAAGTACATGAACGAAGGTGGTGCTGGTTGGGGGGAGGGGCGTCGACTGACTGGGGACAGAGGTGCATGGGGGCGGTTCGTTCGTGGCCACCCCTTCGGGGATCACGGCGTCAGGCAATAGATAGATAGATAGATAGATAGATAGATAGATGGAGGTCTAGGGAGGAAATTAAGAACAAATATTAATAGGATAAATAATTGAGCAAATAAAAACGATACATTTCCCCTTAAACTTTCTGATCATAATCATAAATATAAAAACCTTGTAAAATGTTGGCAAGAGCGGGAGGAAGCTATCCGGCGAGCGAGAGCGAAAGAGAATGCGCAGCTCCTTGATTCCATTCTCTCTGTAAAGATTAAGGGCAGATGGGCGTTTTTACCCCTCACCCTCATTTGTAGGCATTAGTTTTCAGATTTTAAGACGTTCAGACCTTTTTCACCTCTATCTTCCTGCCTCCCTCCATTTCAAAACATCTGTATTATCCTTCCCCGACTGTTTTCCTCCCTATCCCCTCCCTCTCTCTTCCTCCCCTTCTCATCTTTTCTCGCGCCTCATTTTTTATTTACTCATCCTTCTCCTCTTTCCTCCCATTCTCTCTCCCTCTCATTTTCTCTCCCTCTTCCCTCTCTCTCCTCCCCTCCTCTCTCTTCTTCCCTTCTCTTCCCTCTCCCTCTCTCGCCTCCCATTCTTCGTTCCTACCTCCCTATCCCTCTCTCTTCTCGTTCCCTTCCCTCATCTCTTCCTCCCCTCCCTCTCTCTTACTCCCCTCCTTCTCTTCTTTTCTCTTTATTAATCTTCTCCTCCCTCCCCTCCCTCTCTCTTCCTCCCCTCCCTCTCTCCTTCCTTTCTTCTCTGGCTTCCTCCCTTGTGGCTCTCTTCTCGGGCCTTTCTCCCTCTAGGCCCCCCCTATAAAAACCCTTCCCCATGCTCTCCTCTCTCTCTTCTCTCCCTCTCTCCTCTCCTCGTCTCTCCTCATCTCTCTCTCTCTCTCTCCAACCAGACATTCTTTCCTTTTCCTGCGAGGATACCACTCGATGACTGACACGAGCCGAATGTTCGTGACCACATTTGGTGGGGGACTTTACAATACAGTGAGTGGACAACCCTCGGCCGGAACGGAATTGACCACTTGCGAGTTTCAGGCC